>CM064877.1:27942305-28179884 GCA_003313485.2 Penstemon barbatus | reverse complement strand
TTGGTAATGATGGGGGCTATTTCGCCCTATATATTACTCGATTCGGATGAAGAAGTTAAGGTCGATCCGACCAATCCAACAGATCGGGATCCCTCGCAGACCCGGCAAGACGCAGCTCTCTTCGACCAGAAGATGATACTCCGGACCCATGAAGGATAATTGGGCCGAGTCCTATTAGGACTATATTTCCATGTAACGCTAGGTTTAACATTGTATAAATACCTAGTTAATCATTGTATTAAACAACTACGAAATCCTTACTTCAAGGATACACAAATATTCTCTGCCTAAGGCATTACAACTGAATAAGAATCAATATTATTCATAGTATTTTGATCTCCATATTGATGTGTTATTAGCTTTTTTGTGGTTTTACTTCTTGTTCTTAATCATTGCTTTTCTTTGTGATTGATCCATCCGGAATAAAGTAACAGAGCCCTACTAATATATACACAATATCGTAAACCCCACCGATATTACAAATTCACTGATATACAATTAACCCGACGAAATCCGGTTAAATCAGTTGGCGCCCACCGTGGGGCTAGGTTAATTATTCGAATCGACACATGGCTCGCCCAAGGAAAAGCGCTCGCGTTGGAGCGAGAAGCAATACGACCACAGGCCACAACACATCTGAAGATCCACAAGACAACAACGATAACAACAATCCAAACACCAATGAAAACCTCCCAGATACCCGTTCCCGTCAGCAGGAACACCAAGGAGGTCTTACCGGTACAATACCAGAAGAACCGGAGCTCCCGAAATACCCGCTCCTCTCCCTGGCGCTCAGGAAAAACTGAAACAAATAGCGATGCTCTTCAAGTCACTCTCTCCAGAAGAATTGCTAGTTTTAGACCAAATTCCTCGAAACGTTACGGCTCCCGGGGCAACTCCCGCGCCAGGAGTGCCAAGGCCGAACGAACGGACCTCTCAACAAGCTGACAGCCCAGCAAGTGAGCGACGCTCGCTACACAGCCCACAGCAGGTCAATTCTAAACCCTCCGACAACCGTCCCCAAAGAAGAACTGGTCGAAGAGTACCACAAGCAGTTCGCAGCGGATCGAAGGAACGAACGATCATCCCAATCGAAGATGATATAGATGATACAATCCCCTATCGACCAAGAGCGACTCGATTCTCAGAACGAGAAATTGAA
The DNA here is from genome assembly GCA_003313485.2 of Penstemon barbatus. Classification (NCBI taxonomy): domain Eukaryota; kingdom Viridiplantae; phylum Streptophyta; class Magnoliopsida; order Lamiales; family Plantaginaceae; genus Penstemon; species Penstemon barbatus. The sequence goes on along the minus strand of CM064877.1, from coordinate 28,178,722 downwards.
AGGATGGTACAGGAGCGACTCGAACAACGATTACGATCTGCACAAAACCCCTGGGCCCGGACTACAGAACTCCAGGAAAGCCTTGCGGCTTGCTCTCCCTTCTGCAGGGAAATAAAAGAAGCACAGTCCGCAGGACAGGTCCCGGGAAGACTACCCCGATATGATGGAACCACTGACCCGGACGATTATATCTTTAGCTTTACGAACATAATGAATTTGTATGCTCACTCCGCCGAATTCACCGCCAAGCTAATGGTAACAACATTCGAAGGACTCGCGCTAGATTGGTTCGCCAAACAGCCGGCCAACTCTATATTTAGTTTCCGGGAATTATGCAATAAACTAATACAGCAATTTGCCAGTCAGAGGAGGCAAAAACTTCCGATGAGCTACCTAGGAACTATACACCAACAAGAGGGAGAATCCCTAAGAAATTGGTTGGCAAGGTTCAACGTAGAATTACTCAAAATCGACTCACCGAATATCGATTACATAATTTCTATCCTCTTCGACCTCACTAAAAATAGGCAGTTCGGAAACGCCCTCAGTCGAAAACAACCAAGAACATTTGCCGACATTATGAGCTTGGCTTCTAAGTATATGACCCAAGAAGAGATGAATTCCTTTAAGGATAAAAACAAAAACAAAGCCACCACCTCAAGCTCTAAACGGCAAGATAGGTTTCCTACCCAAAAAGCTTCGGATTACGAGCGATCTTCCAGGAGAGGTAATGTTTTCCACCGACTGGAATACAACAAAGCCGATCATGACAGACAACCTAATTTCTACCAAAGACCAAGAAACCATGATCAACCAATAAGAAGCAGGGTGAATCAAGTAGAACACCCAAGGTTAAATATTCCAATGGAAGAAATATTGGAAGTCCTAGAAAGAAATAACTTGATCTCCGAAGCGAGGAAAATCGCGCAGCCAAGACCAGGCTCTCGAAACTACGATCAGTACTGCAAATACCATAGGGCACACGGACATCGAACGGAGAATTGTTTTCATCTTAAGAGAGAAGTTGAGAAACTTATCGAGCAAGGAAAACTCGACGAATACATAGAGCGAAATAATCATAGAAGGGAAAGAAGTAGAAGCCCTCGGAATGTTGATCGAAGGAGAAATTCTCGTCAAAGGTCACCCGAACGCCGACCTATTCCGGAATCAAATCACGACCAGATCAATGGGACTATCCATACGATCTCCGGGGGTCCTGCGGGTGGAGATAGTCGTAACGCCCGGCGGAGAACTGCCAGGTCCATCATTGGAAACTCAAAATACCCGAAAGAAATTTGGACCCTGGAAAGCAGGCCGTCAAACGATCAACAGATCAGTTTTAATGAAGGCGAAGCGCCTAAAAATATTGCCTGGGACGCAAGAGAGGATAACCCTGACTTCCCTATGGTAATATCGCTAGAAATAGCAAATTACAATGTCAAGAGAATCTTAATTGATAATGGGAGCTCAGCCAATATTATCTCCCGAGAAGTTTTAGCCCAAATGGACTTGGGACAGATAAACTTGCAGAAAGTAGCTACGCCATTAATAGGATTCGGGGGGTCCGAAATCATCCCCAGCGGAACGATAACCTTAAGCGTATCGCTCGGAAAAATACCCCACCGAACAGTAAAGCTAGTGAAATTTTTAGTAGTAGAGACCCCATTCGCTTATAATGCGATATTGGGACGACCTGCTCTCAATCTATTCCGAGCTGTTGTCTCTACTTATCATCAGAAGATAAAGTTTCCAACCGATACAGGCATCGGAGAAATAACAAACGACCATTGCATGGCTTGGGACTGCTATAGTACTTCGTTAACGATGAAAGAACATCCTAAGTCCGTTACTCCGAGCAAGAGAAAGATCGAAGGCGATCTCATTAGAAACGAGGTTGAAATTCCTAGTACTGATCGACTAGATAAAAAGGGGAAAGAACCGCTAGACTTATCTTTGAAACCCCCAGAACACAAAGATATAATTCTAGTAGATGGCGACTCATCCAAAAAGACGAGAATTGGTACAGAGTTAAGTGAAGAAGGAGAAATAATGCTGATCGACTTCCTCAGAAACAACGCCGATGTCTTCGCTTGGAGCGCAAATGACATTGAAGGAATTGATCCTCGAATAATAAAGCATTCCCTAAAAATAGATCCTTTGGCGAAACCCGCCAGACAGAAGAAGAGAAATCATGGACCGGTGAAAGATAAAATTATCAAAGCCGAGGTAGAAAGGTTGCTCGAGGCAAAACAAATCCGAGAAATTCATTTCTCGGAATGGCTATGCAATGTCGTACTAGTCGCTAAAGGAGATAAAAAAGATAATAAATGGAGGATGTGTAATGATTTCACCGACCTTAACAAGTTGTGTCCACGTGACCCATATCCCCTCCCAAGGATTGACTTATTGGTCGACTCAACCGCTGGCTTCGCGTTATTCAGTATGATGGACGCCTTCCAAGGGTTTTACCAAATATACATGGATGAGCGGGACCAAGAGAAGACCGCGTTCATAACCGAGCAGGGAGTTTATTGTTTCATAGTGATGCCGTTCGGCTTAAGAAACGCCGGAGCTACTTATCAAAGGTTAGTAAACCTAATGTTCAAAGAACTAATCGGAGAGCTAATGGAAGTCTACGTGGACGACATGCTGGTCAAAAGCATGAACGAAGCAGATCATGTAAGGCATCTCGATCGATGCTTTCAGATCTTAAGAAAATATCGTATGAAGTTAAACCCAGCAAAATGCACCTTTGGTGTCAAATCAGGAAAATTCTTGGGATATCTAGTTCACCAACGCGGAATCGAAGCCAATCCAGAAAAAATCCGAGCCATAACTGAAATGAAACCTCCTAAAACTATCTCTCAAGTACAAAGCCTAGTGGGAAAAATCGTAGCATTAAACAGATTTATATCAAAGTCCGCAGAAAAAAAAAACCTTCCTTTTTTCCAAACTCTCCGAAAAGCAAAGAACTTTGTTTGGACTCAAGAATGCGATCACGCCTTCGAGCAGCTCAAAGTGTATTTGACGACACCTCCGATGTTGGCAAAACCAACGGAAGGAGAACCGTTATACATGTACATCTCTATCTCCAATGCAGCAATCAGTTCGGTACTAATCAAAATCGAGGGCTCGGATCATAAGCCTGTATATTATCTCAGCAAATTATTACAGGGGGCGGAGAAGAATTACTTAGAAATAGAAAAATTCACGCTGGCCCTAGTGGTGGCCGCACGAAAACTCCGACCTTACTTCTTAACTTACAAAATCATCGTTCTGACGAATCAGCCACTAAGGCAAGTTCTAGCAAAACCGGAAGCTTCCGGTCGACTAATCAAATGGGCCATCGAACTCAGTCAGTTCGAGGTAGACTACAAACCGAGGATTGCCATCAAGGCCCAAGTGTTGGCCGATTTTATATTAGAAACACCGACACAGGCTACTGAATCATCAAGCTGCCTCAGCAACGATGTCCTGATCATTGAAGATCAAACTTGGCTAATGCACGTCGATGGTGCTTCATGCCGAGAAGGAGGAGGCGCCGGAATCAACTTCACCGGACCAAACAAGGAAGATTTAAATTACGCAATAACACTGGACTTCGTTGTGACAAACAATGAAGCTGAATATGAAGCATTAATCGCAGGAATGGAAATGGCGATCAAAGCCAATATAAAAAGTCTTAAAGTACTAACTGATTCAGAATTAGTGCAAAGGCAGATAGAAGGCCTATACGACGCTAAGGAATTCAACATGGTCAAATACCTCGCCAAAGTGAAGACTCTGGCCGAGAAATTTGAAAGTTTTAGTATCCAGAACATCCCACGTTCGGAAAACAAATGGGCCGATCAGTTATCAAAATTCACGGGATCCCATGACGGAAAGACCGAACGGGTGATCAACTGGTTGATCTCCAATACACCAGCAATTGACATCGATGAAACACCAGCAGTGGATATAATGGAAATCGAAGAAGCCGAAGGGAACTGGATGACCCCTATGATAGACTATCTTCGAGAAGGAAAATTACCATCCGACCAAAATGAAGCTCGGAAAATAAAATATCGAGCTCCGAAATATACACTCATAGAAGGAAAACTCTACCGAAGATCAGTATCAGGGATTCTTCTAAAATGCGTACCTGAATCACAAACCCTCGATATACTACGAGAAATACATGATGGGGATGCAGGAAATCACAGCGGATCAAGAGCATTGGCTTTAAAATGTCTCAGGACGGGTTACTATTGGCCGACCATCAATAAAGATGCCGCTCAATATGTCCAAGAATGTCATCAATGCCAGATCCATGCTAACATATGCCATCGACCAGCAGAAAACATGCACCCTATTCCAGTTTGTTGGCCATTCGATCAATGGGGAATGGATATCGTGGGACCTTTCCCAGTGGCCAGATCGAAGAAATCTTATGTCTTGGTCGCCGTAGAGTACTTCAGCAAATGGATAGAATGCGTCGCCCTCGCACGAATAACTCAATTCCAAGTCATCAATTTCCTATGGAAATTCATAGTTTGTCGATTCGGCATCCCAAGGATCCTTATCTCCGATAATGGAACCCAGTTCGCTGGGAAACAGATAATAGAATGGTGTACAAAACTTGGAATTCAACAAAATTTTACCTCGGTAGGACATCCTCGAGCAAATGGACAAACTGAAGTAGCAAACCGAGAGATAATAAAATCTTTGGAAAAAAGATTAGGAGCAGCCAAAGGAAAATGGCTAGATGAACTCCCAGGAGTATTATGGGCTAATCGAACCACGATAAGGAGCTCAACTGGGGAAACCCCATTTAGCCTTGTATATGGGTCGGAAGCGGTTATCCCAGTGGAAACCCTAATCCCAACGCCAAGAGTAGAAATGTTCGACGACCAAGAAAATGAAAAGTCAAGAGAAAACGACATTGATTTAACAGAAGCTTTAAGAGACAAAGCTGCTGTACGCTTACAAGCCACTAAAGCTAATATGGAGAAAGCATATAATCAAAAAGTACGCATCCGAACCTTCAAAGAAGGAGATTTGGTCTTGAAAAAGGTAGAAGTATCCAAGCATGTGGGAAAGTTACAACAAAATTGGGATGGACCTTACATCGTCATTGGTGTGGGGAAGAAAGGTTCATACAGAATTGCACATTTGGATGGAACTGCCTTACCAAGAACATGGAATGCTGTCAACCTTAGGAAATACTATGGTAAATAAATTTTAGCATATTATAATGCATTTTTTACTTTTTACTTTATCAGATTTCAATCTTTGTAATAAAGGCCTAGGCCTAAAGTTCAATTATTAAAGATTTCTTTGGCATTATATATATATCGATTATATCGGTTAAACATTCATCGGAATCGCACAATCATATTGCCAGAAACGAAACGAGTAGAGTAAACATTGATCCGCTCAATAAAAACTCCTCGATATATCAAAAAGACTTTTTGGTTAAAAACCTAAGTCTACAATCAAAAACGAGTCGAGTAAACATTGATCCGCTCAATAAAAACTCCTCGATATATCAAAAAGACTTTTTGGTTAAAAACCTAAGTCTACAATCAAAAACGAGTCGAGTAAACATTGATCCGCTCAATAAAAACTCCTCGATATATCAAAAAGACTTTTTGGTTAAAAACCTAAGTCTACAATCAGAAACGAGTCGAGTAAACATTGATCCGCTCAATAAAAACTCCTCGATACATCAAAAAGACTTTTTGGTTAAAAACCTAAGTCTACCATCAAGAACGAGTCGAGTAAACATTGATCCGCTCAATAAAAACTCCTCGATATATCTAAAGACTTTTTGGTTAGAAACCTAAGTCTACAATCAAAAACGAGTCGAGTAAACATTGATCCGCTCAATAAAAACTCCTCGATATACTCAACAAGACTTTTTGGGTTGAAAACCTAAGTCTAATTAAAAACGAGTCGAGTAAACATTGATCCGCTCGATATAAACTCCTCGATATAATCAACGATCAAAAAAGACTTTTTGGATTAAAAATCTAAGTCTAATCAGAAAAGAGTCGAGTAAACATCGATCCGCTCGATAAACACTCCTCGAACTATTTACAAAGATCAAAAGGACTTTTTGGGTTAAAAACCTAAGTTCTAAATCAAAAACGAGTCGAGTAAACATTGATACGCTCAATAAAAACTCCTCGATATATCAAAAATACTTTTGGGGTTAAGAACCTAAGTATAATCAAAAACGAGTCGAGTAAACATTGATCCACTCAATAAAAACTCCTCGCTCAAGCTTATCGATCTAAATACTTTTTGGTTAAAAACCTAAGTGTACAGTCATAAATGAGTTGAGTAAACATTGATCCGCTCAATAAAAACTCCTCGATATATCAAAAAGACCTTTTGGGTTAAACAAAAAACCTAAGTTCTAAATCATAACAAGTCGAGTAAACATTGATACGCTCAATAAAAACTCCTTGATCTGTTCCTAATGATCTAAATGATCTGCTAACACTCCTGAAGTTTTGAAGATAGACAAAGAATAACACAGTCTGCTCGGATAAAGCTACTCATAAGTAAATTATGACAGAATTAACGACAAGGAAGATATAAGGAATAAAGTATATTTTATTCATCGAATTTGTTACATACAAAAGTCCTACGTTACAAGGATCTACATACTACTTAAAGATCATTACAATGATTTAAATGAGATAATCCTCTATTATCGGCGATCTTCACGACAATGTCCACGGAAACACCAATCTCCTCCCCAGTACCTCGTCGATTATAATAAACCACCTAAGAAGCATGCTGCTCAGGATGGTCGACTTCTTTGGTTCGACGGCCAGGCTCTGAAGATCAAATGTTCTTCCAGACGAAATGAACTTTACCAGCCAGATAGCTAAGTAATGCTCACTCACCCGCAAGAAGATACTGCTTTTACTTTATCTATAAAACATTTTACTCTATAGCAGCATCTCTTCGGGACCGTCGTGAAAACGGTAACTTTACCAGCCACCCCGCTGGTCTATCACTCCTGAGGTTACATCGAAGAACAGGGGTGACTGGCAAGTATGAACCCACCATGTGCAAACGGAAACCACGGACCTCTAGCATGATGAAGACTAATGCAGAGATCTCATGGGACCCGTCGATACAAGGTAGGCCTGACATGGGACCCGTCAATACAAGACTGGGAACAACTTCACTATTTTGAATAAATAAATCATGATAATGTGATTTTTTGAAGACAATGGGATCAGAGGGCAGAATAAAATCTAAGGAATTCGTGATCTCCATCTTTTTGGGAAATTGCAAATGAAGAATATGAGTCACCCCCTATTTATAGGGGCAGATCCAAGGGATCCAACGGCTGAAAAATATTTGATCAACGGATACAGATACGACCCTTTGACTCCCCGTAATAAATGCAAATAAGTTGGAACGGCACCATCTATTCGCCTCAACTGATCGACAACGAGAAAATTCTTGGATCGAAGCGATCACCAAATAACACAAGTAAACCTAAAGAACTCCAGACCGGTCATACTGGGACGATCATACTTCATGGTCGATAGCTTCTAAACCTAGAAGCCACAAGCGATCTTGAAAATCACAGCAAAAAAGGACGGTCGCTCGATAGAAAATAGAGGATAAAAGACCGAACCCTTCACCATACGAGGGACGTCACTGCCTCATACATCATATGGAAGACCATTGACTAAGCTATACAGAAACTCCTATGGAGTCCAAGATATCTGACATAGAAATCAGGAGAATAGTCCTCCTTAGTCTACATGGCAAAGACGTCACTGCCTAACATACCAAAGAATTGCTTAAGGAGGTCTGAACAAGATAGATCTGGCCATGAACGCTACATTTTCCAATTCCTCCCATATCAAGAAAGTGATATAATGGTACACTAGCCAAGGAACATATCGTTCAAAAATTGATTCTGGGAAATATAAGGGTTTGGAAAAGATTGAAAGGAACATTTTTCAGTAGAATGACATAAAGAAAACCAAGGATCAACAAAGGGATAATAACCTCCTTATATAAGATTCGGATCACAAAAAGACAAAAGTACAAGGCTTAGATCGAGCATCGACCAAGATGATGCACTTTTTCGATATGAATAACCTATTGCCAAAATTGTGACGTAAAATATACGGGTGCATACTGGAGTTTGATCAACAAAAGGCCCTAACTTGCTGAAGCAAACATTTATGCAAAAAAGGAAGCATGAGCATAACAAAGTATACATACGAAAGACAATTATACTGGATAAAGTCTGCCTACAAAAGATCATCGTTTCCAATTTTTCCTCCCATTACAAAAATTTCAGCCCAAGTAACTACACAAAACTCGGGCCATAAAAAAAAAAAAAAAAAAAAAAAAAAAAAAAAAAAAAAAGAGACAGTCCAAGGTCTGCCGGATCGAGCAAAAGTCAGTGAGAAGAACGGTCAGCAGGCCGACTACCAGAAACAGCTTTCCGAGGAGTCAGACTCCCAGCAAAAGCCATCAATTCTTCTTGACGCTTTAGATAACCGGCGTCATAACCTTCCTCATAAGACTGCCGACGAGATTCTTCCGCCAGAACAGCTGCCTGAGCTAAATTGTCTCTCTCCTTTTCAAGGACAACTTTTTCGGCCTCCAATTTTTGAAGATCATCTCTATCAAGTTGCAGCTGCAACTGTAAACCTCTGCTTTTAGCTTTCTCGGACTCCAACTGACTCTGAAGAGCTGTCCGACGATTCCACAGTTCGTCATTTTGCACACCCAGTTGGAGCGCAAAATATTTGCCCTAAGAACAGAAAGAATAAGAGAAATCGCCTTACAACAAGGAATTCTAAAACAAAGAACAGAAAAAATATTCGAAATATGTTTACCTGCTCACATATCTTCACCAAAGATTGAACAAGGCGAAGATTGGAGGTGCCTTCGAGCTTCCTCAACTCGCCAGGCAGAATAGTACTCATGCCCAGGTCCCATGACAAAGCATCAGGTTCAACAGAACCAGGCAGTTCGCTGGACAAAGGGACACCATCCGAACGAGGAGTCTCCGACAAAAGAATGTCATCAACTTGTTGAAGGAAGCATCGCTCATCTAACTGACGAGGAGATTCTCTCCCATCGGGACTAACAGTGGTCTCCTTACCAGAAGCAGAAATTATGGTTCGGCGGCCAGACCCGGAACCAGTTCGACCTCCGGAAGGTCCTCCAGACTCAAAGGAGGTAGTCATCACAGTAGTATCATCAAACAAAAATTCTGGGCAATCCTGCACAATAGATTGTGCTACGGAAGGATTAACAAATAAATTATCGCCAGTTTGCCCTCCGCTAGTGATTGGGGCAGTGGAAATAGACAAAGGAAGGGAGATAGCAAAATCCCCTCCATGAAAAACATGCTCAAAGGAAGGAGCATTTGAACTAACAGCAATATTGTAAGCAGGTTCCTCGCTTGACATATTGCCAAAGGCATACCGACCAGGAGAAGGCATTCTTCCTACTTGAGTGGAAGCAGGAAGGATTGGTTCAGAAAAAGACGAGTCTACCGCAGAGAAAGGCTCGGAAACAATAACACTGGTATCGATCTCCGACCTAAATGTTTGGGACGAACGAGGAGGTTCCATCGACGGACCATCTCTTCGATGCCTTTTGGATCTATTATCACGAGCGCTCTCTCGAGAAGGTCGCTTCGAAGTATTGCCAAAAAGGTTACTCATCGTCGGATTATGAAAAAGCACAATTTAATATCGAGAAGATTTATCGACTAACTAAAAGACGAGTATTCTATCCAGAGAGAAGTATAGCAGTAAAAACAAGTCAAGGTTTTACCTTTCGTATTTATACTACGCGAAAGGACGCGACAGACCTAAAGAAAGGGCGCGAAACAGCTAATATGACCTTGGAGCAAACGCTGGAATATGAAAAGACACACGCATAATGATTACGCCAGATTTAATGACTTGTCTGAATAATTACGGCGAAGCCGAAAAGACACGACTGTCAGAATACGAAACGCTTAGCGTACATAGAGAAGAAACGGTAAAATTACAATTATTACATACGAGTAAAATAATTACAAGAGTTATTCAAGAAATCACTATCTTAAAGAGCCTGCTCACTATCCGAAACTCTCTGGTCGCTACCAACGACCTCGGTTGTACCAATGTCCGCTTCCTCTTCTTCCTCGACTTCGGGATCAACGAAAGTATTGTCGAGCTCTTCATTGACGTCAGAAGGAGGAATGGGCAATGGATTTCCAAATTCTTCGACAAGGTGAGCTAGAGGAAGACCTTGATATAGAACATCTGGGACCTCGGAAGAAGAATAAACTTCACCATGCCGATTCAACCGAATATGAGCGGCCCTGAAATACTCTTTCCGACGATCATCGATCATCTTCATAGCGACCAGCTGATGAATCGCTTTCTTAAAAGTATTTTCAAGTAAAGGGCCGACCATCCGATACACCAACGCCGTGTGAACAGGAGAATTGAGGAATTCGCGAACAGCACTTTCGTCAGATCTCCTGACATATCTATCTCTTTGCCTAAGGGGAACATCGTTTTCATGCTCCTCTAAAGAAGCCTCGAGGTTTAACACTTGAGATTCCAGCTCACTAATTCGAGCCGTGCTCTGCAACTGAAACTCCTCTAACTTTCTAGCCATTTGATTGGCCTGCTCTTGAGCACGAGAAACCTCCATCACCCTATTCAACACTTCTTGATCGTCGGTCTCGGCAGCACGAGTTTCTACGACGGGAACAGAAGAAGATGTCGAGGGACCAACCTCTGAACCAGAAGATTTATGAAGCAAAGCTTTATTCTTCTCCTCCAAGAACTCGCACTGTTGTTTCCAAAGTGCATTCTCATAGGCGTATGACGTAAGACACGTCTTAGTCTGAACAAGTAAAGAGGGCAAGAAAAAGAGATGGATTAAGTAAATTAAGGAAGACAATTAGAGTTTTCTATTAACATAATTAAAGGAAAAGGATATCACCTTTTCAGCATAAAGACAAGCTCGTTGGAATTTCTCCAGAGGATCCTTATGAAGAAGTTTGTTCAGATCGCGGGTAAAAACACCAGACAAAAGAACACGAGTTGCCTTATCGATCGCATTCTCATTATCATCGTGGATAAGAGAGTCCTTCTCGGAATAACCAGCGGCTCTCTTTCCCTCCAAATGTTCCTCGATCATTTCGACAAGAGTAGGTCTTGGGTGCTTTTCTCCGACTAAAGAAAGATCCTGGCCGGAACGCCCATAATAAGTCCTCTTCCTATCGACTGGGTTATTAGTTGGATGAGGCTTCGACCAGGTATGACATCCTCGAACACCTAAAGATGTCCTAAGAGAAAGAGGAGGATAACCAGGTCCCGTGCCCTGACGAATAGGGGGCTCCTGAGAAGATTCTGATGATTCCTCTCTGTCCTCCTCGGATTCATGGCCTAACTCCAACTTCCTTTTTCGGGACGCCCTCTGCTCGATGGGCGCATTCTCAGCGGATTTAGAAGATTTGGAAAGGACCATCTTTCCCTTCGAAGAATGTCGAGAATTCTCTACCATATCAGCTGAAAAAGAAATTAATCATAAATTATGTACCTTCCCAATAAATGATATCGTCACTACACTAAGATCAAATAAATTACTAACCAAGAGGTTCAGATGGTGTATTGATGGGGAAACTATGAATGCTTAACCCCGCCTTACGAAGGAAAGCTTCCCCGATCAGAAGAGCGCTTTGGTATTTATTTGCACGCGATTCGAAGATATCAGCAATAAACTGTACATCGTCAGGAACAAGTTCACCAGTCGGAGAGCGACCTCCTGGAATCCAACTAGAATCATGATCCCATGAAAAAGGGACACTCGTACCATCCGCTAAACGAAGATTAGACGGAGGACGAACAAAGAAGAAATGAGATTTCCATAAGGGATTACTAGAAACAGGGGCATCAAAGATTGCTCGGCTAGGTCGTTGGCTAGCGAAGAAATATCCACGATTTGAAGAACTAGAAATGTTAAAGCGAAAAAGTTGTGTAAAATTACGGAAAGAAGGTTTAAACCCCTTGGCGATCATCAAAACCGAAAAGCAAACTATAAAAGCAACGGAATTAGGAACCAGCTGTGTCAAGCACACACTAAAAGTTTTCAAAACTTCCAGAAAGAGGGGAGACAAAGGAAGACGAAGCCCACTGTTAAAGTGAGCCGTATAAAAGGCTCGACATCCCTCCGGGGGAGATGTAACCCTATCAGTAGGGGAAGGAAGAACTATCTCAGAACCTTCCGGGAAATATTTGATGTAACTATTCGCAACCTCCGGAAATATTTCCGCCGTATAAGCGCAAGCGACATCCTCAATTGGTTCAGAAACTTGAGGAACAGTACCTTTGCCCTTTTTGGCTCGGGCCGCCACATCCGCGTCAGTAAGGATCCGTACCTTAAAAGTATCCTCAACAGGGATGGCATAATCAGTTACACTAGATTGCAGCTCCTCCTCATTGTCGGGGGCGACAACCTCTCTAGAAGAAGACCTTCTCACAGAAGCCATATATCCCGGTTCTCGGAAAATGAAGGTCGATAAACAGAGAAACTTAGCGTGACGAGCGACAAATCAAGAAAATGAGTACAAGTTATAAGGAAGTATAAAAGAGAAATGGCGAACTATAGCGTCACCTATTTATAAGAAGATGAGAAAAGACGTTTCGAACTTATTGCGGCTACTGATATTCCCGCCAAAAACGGAAGGACACAAAAAGCTTCCAGAATAGACGCGTGGCGATCCGTAACTAGATAAAGAAAACGACTATCTATGATATGTAGCACTCTTTTCCTTATTTAAGATTTTTTCCCACAGGGTTTTTTCTTAAGTAAGGTTTTTAACGAGGCTCCATTCATAGAGAAGAAACAGTCGTAAAGATCTGTCTACTTCTACGAGCTTCTATTATCTATACGCTCGAAGAAGTGAGGGAGTACTGATGGGGGCTATTTCGCACCCTACATATTACTCGTATTGAACGAAGATGTTAAGATCGATTAGACCAATCCGAGCAGATCAAGATCGTCTAACAGACCCGGCTAAGCATGGCTCTCTTCGATCTAAAGATAATAGTCCGGACCCATGAAGGATATTTGGGCCGAGTCCTATTAGGACTATGATTCCTTGTAAAACTAGGTTAAACATTGTATAAATACCTAGTTAATTATTGTATGAAGGGACTACGAAATCCTCTACTTTAAGGATACTCATATATTCTCTGCCTAAGGCATGACAACTGAATAAGAATCAATATTATTCATAGTATTTCAATCTCCAGATTAAAGTGTTATTTGTGGTTTTGCTTCTTGTTCTTAATCATTGCTTTTCTTTGTGTTTGATCCATCCGGAATAAAGTAACAGAGCCCTACATAATATATATACACAAATATCGTAATCCCCACCTATATTATGAATTCACTGATATACAATTAACCCGACGAAATCCGGTTAAATCAATATAGGCCTTCTTTCTCTTCATCTCTGAAATGACGAAGGGTCGAATTATTCGCCTCGGAGAATGAACAACGAAGTTTCGGATTAGTAAAATCTTCAGCTGGCACACATATTCCTCCTCGTAGTAGGCATATTTCGATCTAATACTCGAATAAGGCCCGACGGTGGGCACCAATTGATCTTACGTGTTTTCGTTGATCCGATCAAGGGTGGGATGTACGATTATAATAACGATAAATAAAGTGAAGTAAAGATCAAATGTAATTGTATTCGAATTGAATGAGTACAAGTACAAGTATTCAAAAGGTCCTATTCGAGCATTATTGGATGCCGTACAAGCTAGAGGGTGAAATATGTATGAGAAAACCTATACTAATATTCTCCAGTAAACTCGAGCTGCAGTCTCAAGGTTGGAGTGTCTTGGAAGTTGTCCAGTGTAATAAATGCATGGAGTATTTATAGCCAAATCAGAAGGCTTGGGCCTGGGCTCGGCCCAACAGTGTCTTTCGATCTATGATTCTCTATCGTGCTCAGAACGACCATCTTCATGCTTTGGTTCGGCACTCGGTTCCTGGCGACAGGGTTCGAAGCCATCCGAACTGTGTTGAGGCTAGGAAAACAGCTGCTCCGAATTACCCCTCATCACTTTCTAATTCAGGATAATATTCCAGTGTGACTCCTAAATTTGGAAACCCCTTCCAAAATCCGTCACCGACCGTGGCCACGGGTTTCTCGGATATATTATCTAAGAATCGTATAGGAAATTCTCTCACCCATTACAGTGAGTCAATAGATTCCATATTGGTACTAACCACTCGCGTACATGTCCATACGCACCCAACCTAGGCATGTTATGACCAAACTACGTGGCCTATACCTAGATCTAAGTACGCACTTTCATGCACCGAATTCGCCCTAGCACCTCAAGTCAAAGGACTAAATCGTACACTATTATAATCCTTGAGAAACATCCCATCACCGATATGCGACATGCGCTTCCACAATGGGTTTCTCTGTTCGGGTCGTTCGATTCGTTCAATCCTCCATTGAACCACCTACTCATATGCACTGGTCTCAAATGCCTTGCTCATAAAACGCTACAAATTCATTCCATGTGAATCATGCATACTTGTACACGTCTTGGTGATTCCTACGATGCCCCGTCTCGTTCGGAATCTATGACTTGGAACAGTTTTAAGATTACGACCTTTGAGATTGTTTCATGATTGCACTCAGTACTGAAGTGAATCGTCCCATAGTCTAATGTAATCTAAGGGTTTCATCCAATCGCTTAAATTTATCAGCGAGAGATGAAGTTGGCCATTGTTTATCCTTATACATATATAAATAAACGTGCGTATTATTATAAAATCAAAATATCGTCTCTTACAGAATAGACCTATTACAAGCTAATTGAACTATGGTTCTAAGACCCATCTTCTCTAGATGACTATCGAACGCCTTTTGTGAAAGTGGCTTAGTTAGTGGGTTAGCTACGTTGTCTTCCGATTTGACATACTCCATGTGCATGTCTCCTCTACCAAGGATCTCCCTGATCACATGGTATTTCCTCTGTACGTGTTTGGATTGATGGTGTGATCTCGGCTCCTTTGCTTGAGCTATCGCCCCGTTGTTGTCACAAAAGACGACTACAGGTTCAGCAATGCTAGGAACATCCAATTCTTGGATGAAGTTTTTCATCCATACACTTTCTTTTGCCGCATCTGATGCTGTGATATATTCTGCTTCTGTGGTTGAGTCGGCAGTGGTAGACTTTTTACAGCTTTTCCAACTGACCGCTCCTCCATTGATGCGGAATATGTATCCAGAGTTGGATTTGAAGTCATCCACGTCAAACTGGAAACTAGAATCAGTGAATCCTTCAAGTGTCAGTTCTCCACTACCACCGAGACCAAAAACATGTCCTTAGTCCTTCGCAGGTACTTTAGGATTGCTTTTATGGCAGTCCAGTGCTCTTCGCCTGGATTTAACTGATAGTGGCTCGTTACACTTAGAGCGTGTGCTATGTCTGGTCGAGTACACAACATCGCATACATTATGCTCCCTATAGCAGAGGCATAAGGTATGAGAGACATTCTCGTCTTTTCTTCGTCAGTTGTAGGGCACATTGACTTAGAAAGAGAGATACCATGTCTCATTGGAAGCAATCCTCTCTTAGATTCTTCCATTTTGAATCTCTTCAAAATAGTGTTGATGTACTGAGATTGGGAGAGTCCTATCATCTTCTTCGATCTATCCCTATAGATACGTATTCCCAATACGTAAGATGCGTCTCCCATATCTTTCATGGAAAACTGCGCGGATACCCACGCTTTAGTATGCGCTAACATCTTGATATCGTGTCCGATTAACAAAATGTCATCGACGTACAAAACAATGAATTGTATCGAGCTCCCACTATTCTTCGTGTACACACAAGGTTCATATACATTTTGGATGAAGCCAAATGCTTTGATTGTCTCATCAAATCGTATGTTCCAGGTTCGGGACGCCTGTTTGAGGCCATAGATTGACCTTTGAAGCTTACACAATTTGTGCTCACTTCCTTTGGACGCAAAACCTTCAGGTTGTTGCATAAAGATGGCAAGTAGAATCTGAATGGATTTCGACATCGCCACAGGAGAGAAGGTTTCCTCATAGTCTATTCTAGGCCTTTGAGAATACCCTTTCGCCACTAAGCGAGCTTTATGAGTTAATACCTCTCCATTCATTCCGAGCTTACGCTTGAAGATCCATTTGCATCCTACAGGATAGTTCCCTCAGGTGGATCGACCAAGGTCCAAACCTTGTTGGAATGCATGGAATCCATTTCGGGCTGCATGGCTTCGAGCCACGCACCCGAGTCTATGTCTAACATCGCTTCTTGATAAGTCTTTGGATCATTATCAGCTTTCTCATTTTCGTGAATGAAACCAAATCGCTCTGGCTCCTTACGAATTCGATCAGACCTTCGAAGAGTAGGTGTACTAGTAGGTTCAATAAATTCTGGTTCAGCTCCCACTGTTTGTGGGGATGGGTCCGATTCCTGGACTTCATCAAGTTCTACGATTGTCCTATTTCGGTTGGTGAGGAAATCCTCTTCCAAGAAGTGGGCGTTCCTAGACACGAACTGTTGGGATAGTGGTTGGGATGCCTCGATTGTCAGAACAACGACAGTGCGGAATTTAAAATTTTTTGAAGCACCCAAGGTCCCATATATTTCAATCTCCATATTATATATACAAAAGCGTAGAACAAAACACACAAAGTAATAAAACAAAGGGAGTTTTGCGATTTACCTCACCACAGGCTAGGTGGTGGCAACCTTCAGTTCTGATTCTGAATCTGGATCTGGTTCACAGAAGTGATCCAAGCGTCTCACCTCCAAAGTTGGTCCACACCAATTGGATTCTGGCAACATCTCCTAGTCTTAGGCTCAGAACTGGATCTAGGAGATTTGTCAATGGAGGACTGTGTAGATCTACTTGGCAGGGCAAGATCCAGCACGAAGGAACAAGGGAGGATGTGCGGCGGCACTATAGCAGCTCACGGCCAGCAAGGGACGGCGGCTATTGGTGGCGGCGCAGGAGAGGGGCGGCGCTTAAGTGCAGAGAAAGAGGCTAGGGTTTTTTTTTTTTGCTAGGTTCTTCTCTTTCTGAGCTCTTATAGAACTCTATTTATAAGAGTTCCTTTTGACCTAGGTTTGCAAGACTCCTTATGGGCTTTTAATTAAAAGCCCATGTCTTGCAAGCCTTTCATTTAATTAACTACTTTAATTAAATGCCCAATCTAAATAAATCATTATTTCTTTTATATAATTAATTAGCAACTTAATTAAGTATTTAATTAATTAAGTCAGCCAATTAATTAATCTCCCATTTGAATTAAATACTTTAATTCATTTAATTGATTTAATTACCTTTAAATCAATTAATTCCTTTTATGTCCTTCCATAACAGTCACCGTCCAATTGTATTGTGTGTGACCCTCTGGGTTCACCATCAATTGGCAGCAGGCCCACGAATTCCTCGTGATTTAATTTATGAACAATAAATTGCTCCGGTCAATTAAACAACCTTTAATTGACCACTCCTAGAATCAAATCCTCTATTAACTCAGGAGTACCTACACTTCATGGTCGATGTCTAGCCACAAGCCCATGAAGCCCAACTTCAGGTGAATTGATACTTGTGAACCTCGTCTCATATAATTACCATGTACATACGGTCCTTCTATCGACTAATATTCCCGATCAAGACTTAGGGTGTGTGAATTGATCGGCACCTCTAAATTTGTCTCGATAACTATACTTTCTAATTCAGGATAATATTCCAGTGTGACTCCTAAATTTGGAAACCCCTTCCCAAATCCGTCACCGACCGTGGCCACGGGTTTCTCGGATATATTATCTAAGAATCGTATAGGAAATTCTCTCACCCATTACAGTGAGTCAATAGATTCCATATTGGTACTAACCACTCGCGTACATGTCCATACGCACCCAACCTAGGCATGTTATGACCAAGCTACGTGGCCTATACCTAGATCTAAGTACGCACTTTCATGCACCGAATTCGCCCTAGCACCTCAAGTCAAAGGACTAAATCGTACACTATTATAATCCTTGAGAAACATCCCATCACCGATATGCGACATGCGCTTCCACAATGGGTTTCTCTGTTCGGGTCGTTCGATTCGTTCAATCCTCCATTGAACCACCTACTCATATGCACTGGTCTCAAATGCCTTGCTCATGAAACGCTACAAATTCACTCCATGTGAATCATGCATACTTGTACACGTCTTGGTGATTCCTACGATGCCCCGTCTCGTTCGGAATCTATGACTTGGAACAGTTTTAAGATTACGACCTTTGAGATTGTTTCATGATTGCACTCAGTACTGAAGTGAATCGTCCCATAGTCTAATGTAATCTAAGGGTTTCATCCAATCGCTTAAATTTATCCGCGAGAGATGAAGTTGGCCATTGTTTATCATTATACATATATAAATAAACGTGCGTATTATTATAAAATCAAAATATCGTCTCTTACAGAATAGACCTATTACAAGCTAATTGAACTATGGTTCTAAGACCCATCTTCTCTAGATGACTATCGAACGCCTTTTGTGAAAGTGGCTTAGTTAGTGGGTTAGCTACGTTGTCTTCCGATTTGACATACTCCATGTGCATGTCTCCTCTACCAAGGATCTCCCTGATCACATGGTATTTCCTCTGTACGTGTTTGGATTGATGGTGTGATCTCGGCTCCTTTGCTTGAGCTATCGCCCCGTTGTTGTCACAAAAGACGACTACAGGTTCAGCAATGCTAGGAACATCCAATTCTTGGATGAAGATTTTCATCCATACACTTTCTTTTGCCGCATCTGATGCTGTGATATATTCTGCTTCTGTGGTTGAGTCGGCAGTGGTAGACTTTTTACAGCTTTTCCAACTGACCGCTCCTCCATTGATGCGGAATATGTATCCAGAGTTGGATTTGAAGTCATCCACGTCAAACTGGAAACTAGAATCAGTTAATCCTTCAAGTGTCAGTTCTCCACTACCACCGTAGACCAAAAACATATCCTTAGTCCTTCGCAGGTACTTTAAGATTACTTTTACGGCAGTCCAGCGCTCTTCGCCTGGATTTGACTGATAGCGGCTCGTTACACTTAGAGCGTGTGCTATGTCTGGTCGAGTACACAACATCGCATACATTATGCTCCCTATAGCAGAGGCATAAGGTATGAGAGACATTCTCGTCTTTTCTTCGTCAGTTGTAGGGCACATTGACTTAGAAAGAGAGATACCATGTCTCATTGGAAGCAATCCTCTCTTAGATTCTTCCATTTTGAATCTCTTCAAAATAGTGTTGATGTACTGAGATTGGGAGAGTCCTATCATCTTCTTCGATCTATCCCTATAGATACGTATTCCCAATACGTAAGATGCGTCTCCCATATCTTTCATGGAAAACTGCGCGGATACCCACGCTTTAGTATGCTCTAACATCTTGATATCGTATCCGATTAACAAAATGTCATCGACGTACAAAACAATGAATTGTATCGAGCTCTCACTATTCTTCGTGTACACACAAGGTTCATATACATTTAGGATGAAGCCAAATGCTTTGACTGTCTCATCAAATCGTATGTTCCAGGTTCGGGACGCCTGTTTGAGGCCATAGATTGACCTTTGAAGCTTACACAATTTGTGCTCACTTCCTTTGGACGCAAAACCTTCAGGTTGTTGCATAAAGATGGCAAGTAGAATCCGAATGGATTTCGACATCGCCACAGGAGAGAAGGTTTCCTCATAGTCTATTCTAGGCCTTTGAGAATACCCTTTCGCCACTAAGCGAGCTTTATGAGTTAATACCTCTCCATTCATTCCGAGCTTACGCTTGAAGATCCATTTGCATCCTACAGGATAGTTCCCTCAGGTGGATCGACCAAGGTCCAAACCTTGTTGGAATGCATGGAATCCATTTCGGGCTGCATGGCTTCGAGCCACGCACCCGAGTCTATGTCTAACATCGCTTCTTGATAAGTCTTTGGATCATTATCAGCTTTCTCATTTTCGTGAATGAAACCAAATCGCTCTGGCTCCTTACGAATTCGATCAGACCTTCGAAGAATAGGTGTACTAGTAGGTTCAATAAATTCTGGTTCAGCTCCCACTGTTTGTGGGGATGGGTCCGATTCCTGGACTTCATCAAGTTCTACGATTGTCCTATTTCGGTTGGTGAGGAAATCCTCTTCCAAGAAGTGGGCGTTCCTAGACACGAACTGTTGGGATAGTGGTTGGGATGCCTCGATTGTCAGAACAACGACAGTGCGGAATTTAAAATTTTTTGAAGCACCCAAGGTCCCATATATTTCAATCTCCATATTATATATACAAAAGCGTAGAACAAAACACACAAAGTAATAAAACAAAGGGAGTTTTGCGATTTACCTCACCACAGGCTAGGTGGTGGCAACCTTCAGTTCTGATTCTGAATCTGGATCTGGTTCACAGAAGTGATCCAAGCGTCTCACCTCCAATGTTGGTCCACACCAATTGGATTCTGGCAACATCTCCTAGTCTTAGGCTCAGAACTGGATCTAGGAGATTTGTCAATGGAGGACTGTGTAGATCTACTTGGCAGAGCAAGATCCAGCACGAAGGAACAAGGGAGGATGTGCGGCGGCACTATAGCAGCTCACGGCCAGCAAGGGACGTCGGCTATTGGTGGCGGCGCAGGAGAGGGGCGGCGCTTAAGTGCAGAGAAAGAGGCTAGGGTTTTTTTTTTTGCTAGGTTCTTCTCTTTCTGAGCTCTTATAGAACTCTATTTATAAGAGTTCCTTTTGACCTAGGTTTGCAAGACTCCTTATGGGCTTTTAATTAAAAGCCCATGTCTTGCAAGCCTTTCATTTAATTAACTACTTTAATTAAATGCCCAATCTAAATAAATCATTATTTCTTTTATATAATTAATTAGCAACTTAATTAAGTATTTAATTAATTAAGTCAGCCAATTAATTAATCTCCCATTTGAATTAAATACTTTAATTCATTTAATTGATTTAATTACCTTTAAATCAATTAATTCCTTTTATGTCCTTCCATAATAGTCACCGTCCAATTGTATTGTGTGTGACCCTCTGGGTTCACCATCAATTGGCAGCAGGCCCACGAATTCCTCGTGATTTAATTTATGAACAATAAATTGCTCCGGTCAATTAAACAACCTTTAATTGACCACTCCTAGAATCAAATCCTCTATTAACTCAGGAGTACCTACACTTCATGGTCGATGTCTAGCCACAAGCCCATGAAGCCCAACTTCAGGTGAATTGATACTTGTGAACCTCGTCTCATATAATTACCATGTACATACGGTCCTTCTATCGACTAATATTCCCGATCAAGACTTAGGGTGTGTGAATTGATCGGCACCTCTAAATTTGTCTCGATAACTATACTTTCTAATTCAGGATAATATTCCAGTGTGACTCCTAAATTTGGAAACCCCTTCCCAAATCCGTCACCGACCGTGGCCACGGGTTTCTCGGATATATTATCTAAGAATCGTATAGGAAATTCTCTCACCCATTACAGTGAGTCAATAGATTCCATATTGGTACTAACCACTCGCGTACATGTCCATACGCACCCAACCTAGGCATGTTATGACCAAGCTACGTGGCCTATACCTAGATCTAAGTACGCACTTTCATGCACCGAATTCGCCCTAGCACCTCAAGTCAAAGGACTAAATCGTACACTATTATAATCCTTGAGAAACATCCCACCACCGATATGCGACATGCGCTTCCACAATGGGTTTCTCTGTTCGGGTCGTTCGATTCGTTCAATCCTCCATTGAACCACCTACTCATATGCACTGGTCTCAAATGCCTTGCTCATGAAACGCTACAAATTCACTCCATGTGAATCATGCATACTTGTACACGTCTTGGTGATTCCTACGATGCCCCGTCTCGTTCGGAATCTATGACTTGGAACAGTTTTAAGATTACGACCTTTGAGATTGTTTCATGATTGCACTCAGTACTGAAGTGAATCGTCCCATAGTCTAATGTAATCTAAGGGTTTCATCCAATCGCTTAAATTTATCCGCGAGAGATGAAGTTGGCCATTGTTTATCATTATACATATATAAATAAACGTGCGTATTATTGTAAAATCAAAATATCGTCTCTTACAGAATAGACCTATTACAAGCTAATTGAACTATGGTTCTAAGACCCATCTTCTCTAGATGACTATCGAACGCCTTTTGTGAAAGTGGCTTAGTTAGTGGGTTAGCTACGTTGTCTTCCGATTTGACATACTCCATGTGCATGTCTCCTCTACCAAGGATATCCCTGATCACATGGTATTTCCTCTGTACGTGTTTGGATTGATGGTGTGATCTCGGCTCCTTTGCTTGAGCTATCGCCCCGTTGTTGTCACAAAAGACGACTACAGGTTCAGCAATGCTAGGAACATCCAATTCTTGGATGAAGATTTTCATCCATACACTTTCTTTTGCCGCATCTGATGCTGTGATATATTCTGCTTATGTGGTTGAGTCGGCAGTGGTAGACTTTTTACAGCTTTTCCAACTGACCGCTCCTCCATTGATGCGGAATATGTATCCAGAGTTGGATTTGAAGTCATCCACGTCAAACTGGAAACTAGAATCAGTGAATCCTTCAAGTGTCAGTTCTCCACTACCACCGTAGACCAAAAACATATCATTAGTCCTTCGCAGGTACTTTAAGATTGCTTTTACGGCAGTCCAGCGCTCTTCGCCTGGATTTGACTGATAGCGGCTCGTTACACTTAGAGCGTGTGCTATGTCTGGTCGAGTACACAACATCGCATACATTATGCTCCCTATAGCAGAGGCATAAGTTATGAGAGACATTCTCGTCTTTTCTTCGTCAGTTGTAGGGCACATTGACTTAGAAAGAGAGATACCATGTCTCATTGGAAGCAATCCTCTCTTAGATTCTTCCATTTTGAATCTCTTCAAAATAGTGTTGATGTACTGAGATTGGGAGAGTCCTATCATCTTCTTCGATCTATCCCTATAGATACGTATTCCCAATACGTAAGATGCGTCTCCCATATCTTTCATGGAAAACTGCGCGGATACCCACGCTTTAGTATGCTCTAACATCTTGATATCGTCTCCGATTAACAAAATGTCATCGACGTACAAAACAATGAATTGTATCGAGCTCCCACTATTCTTCGTGTACACACAAGGTTCATATACATTTTGGATGAAGCCAAATGCTTTGACTGTCTCATCAAATCGTATGTTCCAGGTTCGGGACGCCTGTTTGAGGCCATAGATTGACCTTTGAAGCTTACACAATTTGTGCTCACTTCCTTTGGACGCAAAACCTTCAGGTTGTTGCATAAAGATGGCAAGTAGAATCCGAATGGATTTCGACATCGCCACGGGAGAGAAGGTTTCCTCATAGTCTATTCTAGGCCTTTGAGAATACCCTTTCGCCACTAAGCGAGCTTTATGAGTTAATACCTCTCCATTCATTCCGAGCTTACGCTTGAAGATCCATTTGCATCCTACAAGATAGTTCCCTCAGGTGGATCGACCAAGGTCCAAACCTTGTTGGAATGCATGGAATCCATTTCGGGCTGCATGGCTTCGAGCCACGCACCCGAGTCTATGTCTAACATCGCTTCTTGATAAGTCTTTGGATCATTATCAACTTTCTCATTTTCGTGAATGAAACCAAATCGCTCTGGCTCCTTACGAATTCGATCAGACCTTCGAAGAGTAGGTGTACTAGTAGGTTCAATAAATTCTGGTTCAGCTCCCACTGTTTGTGGGGATGGGTCCGATTCCCGGACTTCATCAAGTTCTACGATTGTCCTATTTCGGTTGGTGAGGAAATCCTCTTCCAAGAAGTGGGCGTTCCTAGACACGAACTGTTGGGATAGTGGTTGGGATGCCTCGATTGTCAGAACAACGACAGTGCGGAATTTAAAATTTTTTGAAGCACCCAAGGTCCCATATATTTCAATCTCCATATTATATATACAAAAGCGTAGAACAAAACACACAAAGTAATAAAACAAAGGGAGTTTTGCGATTTACCTCACCACAGGCTAGGTGGTGGCAACCTTCAGTTCTGATTCTGAATCTGGATCTGGTTCACAGAAGTGATCCAAGCGTCTCACCTCCAAAGTTGGTCCACACCAATTGGATTCTGGCAACATCTCCTAGTCTTAGGCTCATAACTGGATCTAGGAGATTTGTCAATGGAGGACTGTGCAGATCTACTTGGCAGAGCAAGATCCAGCACGAAGGAACAAGGGAGGATGTGCGGCGGCACTATAGCAGCTCACGGCCAGCAAGGGACGGCGGCTATTGGTGGCGGCGCAGGAGAGGGGCGGCGCTTAAGTGCAGAGAAAGAGGCTAGGGTTTTTTTTTTTTTTGCTAGGTTCTTCTCTTTCTGAGCTCTTATAGAACTCTATTTATAAGAGTTCCTTTTGACCTAGGTTTGCAAGACTCCTTATGGGCTTTTAATTAAAAGCCCATGTCTTGCAAGCCTTTCATTTAATTAACTACTTTAATTAAATGCCCAATCCAAATAAATCATTATTTCTTTTATATAATTAATTAGCAACTTAATTAAGTATTTAATTAATTAAGTCAGCCAATTAATTAATCTCCCATTTGAATTAAATACTTTAATTCATTTAATTGATTTAATTACCTTTAAATCAATTAATTCCTTTTATGTCCTTCCATAACAGTCACCGTCCAATTGTATTGTGTGTGACCCTCTGGGTTCACCATCAATTGGCAGCAGGCCCACGAATTCCTCGTGATTTAATTTATGAACAATAAATTGCTCCGGTCAATTAAACAACCTTTAATTGACCACTCCTAGAATCAAATCCTCTATTAACTCAGGAGTACCTACACTTCATGGTCGATGTCTAGCCACAAGCCCATGAAGCCCAACTTCAGGTGAATTGATACTTGTGAACCTCGTCTCATATAATTACCATGTACATACGGTCCTTCTATCGACTAATATTCCCGATCAAGACTTAGGGTGTGTGAATTGATCGGCACCTCTAAATTTGTCTCGATAACTATACTTTCTAATTCAGGATAATATTCCAGTGTGACTCCTAAATTTGGAAACCCCTTCCCAAATCCGTCACCGACCGTGGCCACGGGTTTCTCGGATATATTATCTAAGAATCGTATAGGAAATTCTCTCACCCATTACAGTGAGTCAATAGATTCCATATTGGTACTAACCACTCGCGTACATGTCCATACGCACCCAACCTAGGCATGTTATGACCAAGCTACGTGGCCTATACCTAGATCTAAGTACGCACTTTCATGCACCGAATTCGCCCTAGCACCTCAAGTCAAAGGACTAAATCGTACACTATTATAATCCTTGAGAAACATCCCATCACCGATATGCGACATGCGCTTCCACAATGGGTTTCTCTGTTCGGGTCGTTCGATTCGTTTAATCCTCCATTGAACCACCTACTCATATGCACTGGTCTCAAATGCCTTGCTCATGAAACGCTACAAATTCACTCCATGTGAATCATGCATACTTGTACACGTCTTGGTGATTCCTACGATGCCCCGTCTCGTTCGGAATCTATGACTTGGAACAGTTTTAAGATTACGACCTTTGAGATTGTTTCATGATTGCACTCAGTACTGAAGTGAATCGTCCCATAGTCTAATGTAATCTAAGGGTTTCATCCAATCGCTTAAATTTATCAGCGAGAGATGAAGTTGGCCATTGTTTATCCTTATACATATATAAATAAACGTGCGTATTATTGTAAAATCAAAATATCGTCTCTTACAGAATAGACCTATTACAAGCTAATTGAACTATGGTTCTAAGACCCATCTTCTCTAGATGACTATCGAACGCCTTTTGTGAAAGTGGCTTAGTTAGTGGGTTAGCTACGTTGTCTTCCGATTTGACATACTCCATGTGCATGTCTCCTCTACCAAGGATCTCCCTGATCACATGGTATTTCCTCTGTACGTGTTTGGATTGATGGTGTGATCTCGGCTCCTTTGCTTGAGCTATCGCCCCGTTGTTGTCACAAAAGACGACTACAGGTTCAGCAATGCTAGGAACATCCAATTCTTGGATGAAGATTTTCATCCATACACTTTCTTTTGCCGCATCTGATGCTGTGATATATTCTGCTTATGTGGTTGAGTCGGCAGTGGTAGACTTTTTACAGCTTTTCCAACTGACCGCTCCTCCATTGATGCGGAATATGTATCCAGAGTTGGATTTGAAGTCATCCACGTCAAACTGGAAACTAGAATCAGTGAATCCTTCAAGTGTCAGTTCTCCACTACCACCGTAGACCAAAAACATATCATTAGTCCTTCGCAGGTACTTTAAGATTGCTTTTACGGCAGTCCAGCGCTCTTCGCCTGGATTTGACTGATAGCGGCTCGTTACACTTAGAGCGTGTGCTATGTCTGGTCGAGTACACAACATCGCATACATTATGCTCCCTATAGCAGAGGCATAAGTTATGAGAGACATTCTCGTCTTTTCTTCGTCAGTTGTAGGGCACATTGACTTAGAAAGAGAGATACCATGTCTCATTGGAAGCAATCCTCTCTTAGATTCTTCCATTTTGAATCTCTTCAAAATAGTGTTGATGTACTGAGATTGGGAGAGTCCTATCATCTTCTTCGATCTATCCCTATAGATACGTATTCCCAATACGTAAGATGCGTCTCCCATATCTTTCATGGAAAACTGCGCGGATACCCACGCTTTAGTATGCTCTAACATCTTGATATCGTCTCCGATTAACAAAATGTCATCGACGTACAAAACAATGAATTGTATCGAGCTCCCACTATTCTTCGTGTACACACAAGGTTCATATACATTTTGGATGAAGCCAAATGCTTTGACTGTCTCATCAAATCGTATGTTCCAGGTTCGGGACGCCTGTTTGAGGCCATAGATTGACCTTTGAAGCTTACACAATTTGTGCTCACTTCCTTTGGACGCAAAACCTTCAGGTTGTTGCATAAAGATGGCAAGTAGAATCCGAATGGATTTCGACATCGCCACGGGAGAGAAGGTTTCCTCATAGTCTATTCTAGGCCTTTGAGAATACCCTTTCGCCACTAAGCGAGCTTTATGAGTTAATACCTCTCCATTCATTCCGAGCTTATGCTTGAAGATCCATTTGCATCCTACAAGATAGTTCCCTCAGGTGGATCGACCAAGGTCCAAACCTTGTTGGAATGCATGGAATCCATTTCGGGCTGCATGGCTTCGACCCACGCACCCGAGTCTATGTCTAACATCGCTTCTTGATAAGTCTTTGGATCATTATCAACTTTCTCATTTTCGTGAATGAAACCAAATCGCTCTGGCTCCTTACGAATTCGATCAGACCTTCGAAGAGTAGGTGTACTAGTAGGTTCAATAAATTCTGGTTCAGCTCCCACTGTTTGTGGGGATGGGTCCGATTCCCGGACTTCATCAAGTTCTACGATTGTCCTATTTCGGTTGGTGAGGAAATCCTCTTCCAAGAAGTGGGCGTTCCTAGACACGAACTGTTGGGATAGTGGTTGGGATGCCTCGATTGTCAGAACAACGACAGTGCGGAATTTAAAATTTTTTGAAGCACCCAAGGTCCCATATATTTCAATCTCCATATTATATATACAAAAGCGTAGAACAAAACACACAAAGTAATAAAACAAAGGGAGTTTTGCGATTTACCTCACCACAGGCTAGGTGGTGGCAACCTTCAGTTCTGATTCTGAATCTGGATCTGGTTCACAGAAGTGATCCAAGCGTCTCACCTCCAAAGTTGGTCCACACCAATTGGATTCTGGCAACATCTCCTAGTCTTAGGCTCATAACTGGATCTAGGAGATTTGTCAATGGAGGACTGTGCAGATCTACTTGGCAGAGCAAGATCCAGCACGAAGGAACAAGGGAGGATGTGCGGCGGCACTATAGCAGCTCACGGCCAGCAAGGGACGGCGGCTATTGTTGGCGGCGCAGGAGAGGGGCGGCGCTTAAGTGCAGAGAAAGAGGCTAGGGTTTTTTTTTTTTTGCTAGGTTCTTCTCTTTCTGAGCTCTTATAGAACTCTATTTATAAGAGTTCCTTTTGACCTAGGTTTGCAAGACTCCTTATGGGCTTTTAATTAAAAGCCCATGTCTTGCAAGCCTTTCATTTAATTAACTACTTTAATTAAATGCCCAATCCAAATAAATCATTATTTCTTTTATATAATTAATTAGCAACTTAATTAAGTATTTAATTAATTAAGTCAGCCAATTAATTAATCTCCCATTTGAATTAAATACTTTAATTCATTTAATTGATTTAATTACCTTTAAATCAATTAATTCCTTTTATGTCCTTCCATAACAGTCACCGTCCAATTGTATTGTGTGTGACCCTCTGGGTTCACCATCAATTGGCAGCAGGCCCACGAATTCCTCGTGATTTAATTTATGAACAATAAATTGCTCCGGTCAATTAAACAACCTTTAATTGACCACTCCTAGAATCAAATCCTCTATTAACTCAGGAGTACCTACACTTCATGGTCGATGTCTAGCCACAAGCCCATGAAGCCCAACTTCAGGTGAATTGATACTTGTGAACCTCGTCTCATATAATTACCATGTACATACGGTCCTTCTATCGACTAATATTCCCGATCAAGACTTAGGGTGTGTGAATTGATCGGCACCTCTAAATTTGTCTCGATAACTATACTTTCTAATTCAGGATAATATTCCAGTGTGACTCCTAAATTTGGAAACCCCTTCCCAAATCCGTCACCGACCGTGGCCACGGGTTTCTCGGATATATTATCTAAGAATCGTATAGGAAATTCTCTCACCCATTACAGTGAGTCAATAGATTCCATATTGGTACTAACCACTCGCGTACATGTCCATACGCACCCAACCTAGGCATGTTATGACCAAGCTACGTGGCCTATACCTAGATCTAAGTACGCACTTTCATGCACCGAATTCGCCCTAGCACCTCAAGTCAAAGGACTAAATCGTACACTATTATAATCCTTGAGAAACATCCCATCACCGATATGCGACATGCGCTTCCACAATGGGTTTCTCTGTTCGGGTCGTTCGATTCGTTTAATCCTCCATTGAACCACCTACTCATATGCACTGGTCTCAAATGCCTTGCTCATGAAACGCTACAAATTCACTCCATGTGAATCATGCATACTTGTACACGTCTTGGTGATTCCTACGATGCCCCGTCTCGTTCGGAATCTATGACTTGGAACAGTTTTAAGATTACGACCTTTGAGATTGTTTCATGATTGCACTCAGTACTGAAGTGAATCGTCCCATAGTCTAATGTAATCTAAGGGTTTCATCCAATCGCTTAAATTTATCAGCGAGAGATGAAGTTGGCCATTGTTTATCCTTATACATATATAAATAAACGTGCGTATTATTGTAAAATCAAAATATCGTCTCTTACAGAATAGACCTATTACAAGCTAATTGAACTATGGTTCTAAGACCCATCTTCTCTAGATGACTATCGAACGCCTTTTGTGAAAGTGGCTTAGTTAGTGGGTTAGCTACGTTGTCTTCCGATTTGACATACTCCATGTGCATGTCTCCTCTACCAAGGATCTCCCTGATCACATGGTATTTCCTCTGTACGTGTTTGGATTGATGGTGTGATCTCGGCTCCTTTGCTTGAGCTATCGCCCCGTTGTTGTCACAAAAGACGACTACAGGTTCAGCAATGCTAGGAACATCCAATTCTTGGATGAAGATTTTCATCCATACACTTTCTTTTGCCGCATCTGATGCTGTGATATATTCTGCTTCTGTGGTTGAGTCGGCAGTGGTAGACTTTTTACAGCTTTTCCAACTGACCGCTCCTCCATTGATGCGGAATATGTATCCAGAGTTGGATTTGAAGTCATCCACGTCAAACTGGAAACTAGAATCAGTGAATCCTTCAAGTGTCAGTTCTCCACTACCACCGTAGACCAAAAACATATCCTTAGTCCTTCGCAGGTACTTTAAGATTGCTTTTACGGCAGTCCAGCGCTCTTCGCCTGGATTTGACTGATAGCGGCTCGTTACACTTAGAGCGTGTGCTATGTCTGGTCGAGTACACAACATCGCATACATTATGCTCCCTATAGCAGAGGCATAAGGTATGAGAGACATTCTCGTCTTTTCTTCGTCAGTTGTAGGGCACATTGACTTAGAAAGAGAGATACCATGTCTCATTGGAAGCAATCCTCTCTTAGATTCTTCCATTTTGAATCTCTTCAAAATAGTGTTGATGTACTGAGATTGGGAGAGTCCTATCATCTTCTTCGATCTATCCCTATAGATATGTATTCCCAATACGTAAGATGCGTCTCCCATATCTTTCATGGAAAACTGCGCGGATACCCACGCTTTAGTATGCGCTAACATCTTGATATCGTCTCCGATTAACAAAATGTCATCGACGTACAAAACAATGAATTGTATCGAGCTCCCACTATTCTTCGTGTACACACAAGGTTCATATACATTTTGGATGAAGCCAAATGCTTTGACTGTCTCATCAAATCGTATGTTCCAGGTTCGGGACGCCTGTTTGAGGCCATAGATTGACCTTTGAAGCTTACACAATTTGTGCTCACTTCCTTTGGACGCAAAACCTTCAGGTTGTTGCATAAAGATGGCAAGTAGAATCCGAATGGATTTCGACATCGCCACGGGAGAGAAGGTTTCCTCATAGTCTATTCTAGGCCTTTGAGAATACCCTTTCGCCACTAAGCGAGCTTTATGAGTTAATACCTCTCCATTCATTCCGAGCTTACGCTTGAAGATCCATTTGCATCCTACAAGATAGTTCCCTCAGGTGGATCGACCAAGGTCCAAACCTTGTTGGAATGCATGGAATCCATTTCGGGCTGCATGGCTTCGAGCCACGCACCCGAGTCTATGTCTAACATCGCTTCTTGATAAGTCTTTGGATCATTATCAACTTTCTCATTTTCGTGAATGAAACCAAATCGCTCTGGCTCCTTACGAATTCGATCAGACCTTCGAAGAGTAGGTGTACTAGTAGGTTCAATAAATTCTGGTTCAGCTCCCACTGTTTGTGGGGATGGGTCCGATTCCCGGACTTCATCAAGTTCTACGATTGTCCTATTTCGGTTGGTGAGGAAATCCTCTTCCAAGAAGTGGGCGTTCCTAGACACGAACTGTTGGGATAGTGGTTGGGATGCCTCGATTGTCAGAACAACGACAGTGCGGAATTTAAAATTTTTTGAAGCACCCAAGGTCCCATATATTTCAATCTCCATATTATATATACAAAAGCGTAGAACAAAACACACAAAGTAATAAAACAAAGGGAGTTTTGCGATTTACCTCACCACAGGCTAGGTGGTGGCAACCTTCAGTTCTGATTCTGAATCTGGATCTGGTTCACAGAAGTGATCCAAGCGTCTCACCTCCAAAGTTGGTCCACACCAATTGGATTCTGGCAACATCTCCTAGTCTTAGGCTCATAACTGGATCTAGGAGATTTGTCAATGGAGGACTGTGCAGATCTACTTGGCAGAGCAAGATCCAGCACGAAGGAACAAGGGAGGATGTGCGGCGGCACTATAGCAGCTCACGGCCAGCAAGGGACGGCGGCTATTGGTGGCGGCGCAGGAGAGGGGCGGCGCTTAAGTGCAGAGAAAGAGGCTAGGGTTTTTTTTTTTTTTGCTAGGTTCTTCTCTTTCTGAGCTCTTATAGAACTCTATTTATAAGAGTTCCTTTTGACCTAGGTTTGCAAGACTCCTTATGGGCTTTTAATTAAAAGCCCATGTCTTGCAAGCCTTTCATTTAATTAACTACTTTAATTAAATGCCCAATCCAAATAAATCATTATTTCTTTTATATAATTAATTAGCAACTTAATTAAGTATTTAATTAATTAAGTCAGCCAATTAATTAATCTCCCATTTGAATTAAATACTTTAATTCATTTAATTGATTTAATTACCTTTAAATCAATTAATTCCTTTTATGTCCTTCCATAACAGTCACCGTCCAATTGTATTGTGTGTGACCCTCTGGGTTCACCATCAATTGGCAGCAGGCCCACGAATTCCTCGTGATTTAATTTATGAACAATAAATTGCTCCGGTCAATTAAACAACCTTTAATTGACCACTCCTAGAATCAAATCCTCTATTAACTCAGGAGTACCTACACTTCATGGTCGATGTCTAGCCACAAGCCCATGAAGCCCAACTTCAGGTGAATTGATACTTGTGAACCTCGTCTCATATAATTACCATGTACATACGGTCCTTCTATCGACTAATATTCCCGATCAAGACTTAGGGTGTGTGAATTGATCGGCACCTCTAAATTTGTCTCGATAACTATACTTTCTAATTCAGGATAATATTCCAATGTGACTCCTAAATTTGGAAACCCCTTTCCAAATTCGTCACCGACCGTGGCCACGGGTTTCTCGGATATATTATCTAAGAATCGTATAGGAAATTCTCTCACCCATTACAGTGAGTCAATAGATTCCATATTGGTACTAACCACTCGCGTACATGTCCATACGCACCCAACCTAGGCATGTTATGACCAAGCTACGTGGCCTATACCTAGATCTAAGTACGCACTTTCATGCACCGAATTCGCCCTAGCACCTCAAGTCAAAGGACTAAATCGTACACTATTATAATCCTTGAGAAACATCCCATCAACGATATGCGACATGCGCTTCCACAATGGGTTTCTCTGTTCGGGTCGTTCGATGCGTTCAATCCTCCATTGAACCACCTACTCATATGCACTGGCCTCAAATGCCTTGCTCATGAAATGCTACAAATTCACTCCATGTGAATCATGCATACTTGTACAAGTCTTAGCGATTCCTACGATACCCCGTCTCGTTTCGGAATCTATGACTTGGAACATTTTTAAGATTACGACCTTTGAGACTGTTTCATGATTGCACTCAGTACTGAAGTGAATCGTCCCATAGTCAAATGTAATCTAAGGATTTCAACCAATCGCTTAAATGTATTCGCGAGAGATGAAGTTGGCCATTGTTTATCCTTATACTCGTATAAATAAATGTGCGTACTAACTCATTTATACTAAAGAAAGATAATGATAGTTCCAGTACAAGCTAAATGTATTGGCTTGCAGGGCACTATTCCATCAATCTCCCACTTGCCCTAAAGCCAATCACAAACGTTTCTATGACCCATCCTTTTAAAGATGTTCTTCGAACTCATTTCATGATATAGCCTCCTTTTAGTGGATCCGCTAAGTTGTCTTCTGAGTCGACGCGATCCATTACGCGCGTTAACTCTACCAATGATTTTTCTAATCAAATGGTACCTTTCTTTCAATTGTGTTTAGATTTCTGGTAAGATCTCGAATGCTCTGCTTTAGCAATAGCTCCAATGTTATCATAAAAGATAATCATGAGCTTCGCAATGCTAGGCACTACATCCAACCATAGGATGAAGTTTTATATCCAAACACTTTCTTAAGCCGCATCTAATGCTACATTTAATGCTGCAACATATCTTGCTTCATTGGTTTAGATGGTTACGGTGATTTGCTTGGAACCCTTTCAAATTCACCGTTAACCCATTGATGCAGGATATGTATCCAAAAATGGATATATTTAATTCATCCACATCAGACTGAAATTCGAATCAGTGAATCCTTCGAATTTTAATTCTCCACTACCACCATAGACCAAGAACAAATCCTTAGTCTTTGTCAAGAGCTTAAGGATATCTTTTACGGTGGTCCAGTACTTCTTCACTGGAGTTTTGACTAGCAACTGCTCGCGATACCTGAGCAATTTCTACGTCTGGTCTAGTACATAGTAAAGCATGCCACATGCAACCTTTTGTTTGAAACATAAGGTATTTGAGACATTCTCCTTTATTCTCATTTGATGTAGGGCACATCAATTTTGGAACAAGGGATACAGTGTCTCACTGGAAGCAATCCTTTCTTGGATTCTTCATACTGAATATTTCCAGTATTGATTCTATGTACTTAGATTTAGAGAGTGTTGGCATCTCTTTCCGATCTATTCTATAGATACGTATCCCAATAGGCAAGATACTTCTCCTAAATCTTTCATGGAGAATTGCATGGACAACCATGCTTTCGTCTGTGCTAACATTCTAATATCATACCAGATATTCAGAACATTATCGACATATAAAATATGAGCTTCATCGAGCTCCCACTAATCATTTTGTACACTCATGTTTGAAGATCCATTTATAACTTATAACCAACTTATAGGGATAAATCCCTTGTGTGGATCAATCAAGGTTTAGACCTTGTTGGAATGGATGGGATCCATTTTGGTTTGCATGGCTTCGAGCCACGTATCCGAATCTATGTCTGACATCGCTTCCTAATAGGTCCTTGGATCACTTTCGACTTTCTCATTTTCGTGAATGAAACCAAATCGCTTTGGCTCCTTACGAATTCGATCAGACCTTCGAAGAGTAGGTGTACTAGTAGGTTCAGTAAATTATGGATTAACTCCCACTGTTTGCGGGGACGGGTCCAAATCTTGGACTTCATCAAGTTCCATGACGTTTCCATTTCCTTTGACGAAAAATTCATCAACAGAGGAACGGGTATCTAGGAGAAACTATTGTTTCTCATTGTCGTGGAACAGGTATCCAATGGATTTCGTTGGATACCCCACAATTATATACAAATTGGATGTACTAGCCAATTTATCTCCTTTCTCGTTTCTACCATCGGCAGGAGATCTCCATACTCAGAGGTAAGAGCATGGAGGTATTTTGCCATACCTTTCTTGGTAAAGCTTTGTAGGCACGAACTTTGAAGGTACTTTGCTTAGTATCTTCGATGCAGTCAGGAGAACGAACTCCTATAATGCATAAGGAAGCTTAACAAAACTCAATATGGATCGAACAATGTTAAACAATGTTAGATTCCATCTCTTTAGACACTTCAATAAGTCGTGACGTCTTAGGAGGAGTTTGTTGTATGAGAACCCCCTTCTTAATGAGATAATTGAGGAATCCTTGACAAGTATTTGCTACCTCGATTAGATCGAGTAATACTATGTCTTTGTTGATTCTCTACTTCGTATTGAAATATCTTTCTTGGTTTTTCGGATTTGTATCTCACTAGAATCATTTTTCACTAATGACCAAGGTCTTTAGCAAAAAGTACGAAGTATGAATAATCTCCTCTCACAGTAACTTTTAGTGATCCATATTCATGGATTTAAATCCAGATTTTGTTTGGTTCGCTCTGGATTCCCTGTGACGGGAGATCTGGTCATATCTCCTTTGAGACATGATTCGCAGGTTAGAAGTTCATCCAAGTTCTATTTTTCAAGAAGCTTAGGCGAAACCAACTTTTGAATCCTACTCTTGGAGATGTGTCCAAGTCAAGCGTACCAAAGTTATGGATTATTATCTTTGTATTAATTGAATTTTCACACATTAATTCAATGAAATTGAGTTAATGGTTTAATTCAATTAATTTACTTCCTTTCAATTAACTTCTTTAATTGCTTCCTTTTTCCTTTTCAACTAACCCTTTAATTGAAACGTTGCTTAATTAATTAGATCATCTAATCAATTAAACATACCAGTGCCTTTCTTAGATCCAGCGGGATAATTCGACTTTTAGGCTACTTGTGTTCTTTTGACTACCTTTATGGTCGAATTTAGAAGAGAATTAATTCTTCTTCATTTTACTCTTCTTTGACTTCGCAGTCCATGAAGTGTAAACGATCATGACAGGTTTATCCTATTTGCCTTTAACCAGCACTTTGGTTGATTCATGAAATGTGATCAACTTATCAAATAAGATCAGTGTATTTCAAGAGTCATTTGAATGAGCGGGAGGAGAATTTAGGAGGAAGTTAATGTTAAGATCACTTGCAGGCCTACGTTTAATTGATCTAGTTTTCAACTAGATTCATAAAACAAAGACAGTGATCCTTGACACTAATTCCTTCAATTATTCTCGAGTTTTGAAACAATTCCTTAGAAGTCTCGAATCATATTGATTCAAAACTACTCCTCAAAACCAGCCTTTTGAGGTGGAGGTTTGTTTCAGAAGACTGGTCCTCAAAACGGGCCTTTTGAGGTGGAAGCTTCAGACATGCTCCTCATGTTGCTTCCATAGCTCATTCAATCTTGATGCTTATTTGAGGAAACGATCATTAAGATTCCCATACTTCATAGGTGATTCGTTTGACTTTTGAGATTCATCTTTATAGGAGAAAACGATCATTAATATTCCCATATTCTACGGGTGATTCGTTTCTCCTTTTGACTTATCTCAGAAGCGCATAAGGCATATGCTCGTCGTTTAAGAACATCATTCCCCCTTTTGGAATTTAAGACAATTCTAAAGTTTTGCCTAGTCGATATTTTGATCCAGTTATTTTACTAGTCGAGGATAAATAGTTAAATGGATAATTACAGATATCTCAGTATCTAAAGAGAAGACAAACATTCAGTGGACTAGTTAATGAATAATACTTATAATCTACGAAGGTTGGACTCTCTATCGTAGAAGTTCTCCCACTATTTTATCGAAACAATTACCCCTTCAATTGTTCGGGAAATTCTATTTCCTAGTAGGTCTTGACGTCCCAGCGGCAATTAATTGCACCCACGACTCGTGGCCATACAACCAATTCCCCAGGTAGGCATACTTATTGCCAATTGTGTCACTCCACAACCTTCAAGCTATTTTGCCTCGGTTTTCGCACTTATCTAGCACTGCTACATCATAAGTGTTACTAATCGTTAAGTCTAACCCATCAATCATGATGAGCAACGGGCCCGGTCGTGAGTTCTCCGTAACTAGTTATCGGTCGATCCTCACATCCCGACCAGTCCTCACCCTTGTCGTGTTTAGTTAAAAACAGGAGTCAAGGAATTTCGCGTATTGTCCCTTTCTTCGACTCGGGTGCCAGACTCTGGATCACCTCTATCGATAAGTAGACAACATACGCTAGTCCCTATTGATGGAAGGCTTGGATTTATATAAATACTTCATTTTATTTTAATCCAATATGACTTAACATTTAATTCGAGAGGGGAATTTCTGGTTTGAAAGTTATGCTAACTCTCCTCGAGATCTCACCGATTCAGTTATGCTTTATCTTTTATTACGATCTAGATTCTAGCGCGCATCTCATGCAAGCTAAATATAAATCGACAAAATAAATAAAAGCCATACAAGCCTAGCATGCATACTACCACAATATGTTTTCGATCGGGAGCCTCCTATGTGGGCCATCATCGAGCCAATGATGTTGGCCCTATTGGTCAATCTAAAGGGTTCGTAAATGGGCCTATGCTATTACACAATGTACCACGCATACATGGCCTTCATATCTTCTTGGGTTCCCACCTTGCTTGTAAACGGGCCTCCATCCTAAACTAGGAAAGCAGTAAAACCCTATTCTATTACAAAGGCTCAAATTTGGATTTGTCTCGATAACTATACTTTCTAATTCAGGATAATATTCCAGTGTGACTCCTAAATTTGGAAACCCCTTTCCAAATCCATCACCGACCGTGGCCACGGGTTTCTCGGATATATTATCTAAGAATCGTATAGGAAATTCTCTCACCCATTACAGTGAGTCAATAGATTCCATATTGGTACTAACCACTCGCGTACATGTCCATACGCACCCAACCTAGGCATGTTATGACCAAGCTACGTGGCCTATACCTAGATCTAAGTACGCACTTCCATGCACCGAATTCGCCCTAGCACCTCAAGTCAAAGGACTAAATCGTACACTATTATAATCCTTGAGAAACATCCCATCACCGATATGCGACATGCGCTTCCACAATGGGTTTCTCTGTTCGGGTCGTTCGATGCGTTCAATCCTCCATTGAACCACCTACTCATATGCACTGGCCTCAAATGCCTTGCTCATGAAACGCTACAAATTCACTCCATGTGAATCATGCATACTTGTACAAGTCTTAGCGATTCCTATGATACCCCGTCTCGTTTCGGAATCTATGACTTGGAACAGTTTTAAGATTACGACCTTTGAGACTGTTTCATGATTGCACTCAGTACTGAAGTGAAT
Source organism: Penstemon barbatus (assembly GCA_003313485.2). Lineage (NCBI taxonomy): Eukaryota > Viridiplantae > Streptophyta > Magnoliopsida > Lamiales > Plantaginaceae > Penstemon > Penstemon barbatus. The sequence goes on along the minus strand of CM064877.1, from coordinate 28,140,554 downwards.
CGTCCCATAGTCAAATGTAATCTAAGGATTTCAACCAATCGCTTAAATGTATTCGTGAGAGATGAAGTTGGCCATTGTTTATCCTTATACTCGTATAAATAAATGTGCGTACTAACTCATTTATACTAAAGAAATATAATGATAGTTCCAGTACAAGCTAAATGTATTGGCTTGCAGGGCACTATTCCATCACGAACGTATTACGTTCTTTAGGATCGAAGATTAGGTATCCAATGGATTCCTTTGGATACCCCACAAATTTGCACAAACTAGATCTACTATCTAGCTTATCTTCCTTTTTGTTCTTTACATACGCTGGAGATCCCCATACTCGTAGATACGAATACACGGGTGCTTTACCATACCATACTTGGTGCGGTGTTGTTGGCACTGACTTCGAAGGTACTATGTTTAGTATCTTCGAGGTAGTTAATAGGGCTAAGCCCCAAAACGAAAAGGGAAGATCAGCGAAGCTCATCATGGAACGAACCATGTCTAACAATGTTCGGTTCCTCCGCTCGGACACTCCATTGAGTTGGGGCGTCCTAGGGGGAGTTCGCTGGGTGAGAATTTCATTCTCTTTTAGATAATCAAGGAATTCTTGGCTTAAGTACTCACCACCTCTATCAGAACGAAGTGCTTTAATACTATGTCCAAGTTGATTCTCAACTTCCATTCGAAACTCTTTGAATTTTTCAAAAGTTTCGGATTTGTGTTTCATAAGATACACATATCCATAACGACTAAAATCGTCGGTGAATGTTACAAAGTAAGAGAATCCTCTTCTCGCAGTGACACTCAATGGTCCACAAACGTCAGTATGGATTAAATTCAATGTTTGCTTGGTTCGCCCGGGATTCCCGGTGAAGGGTGATTTGGTCATCTTTCCTTTGAGACAAGACTCGCAAGTTGGGAGTTCATCCAAGTTCTTTATTTCAAGAGCCTTAGATGAAACAAGCTTTTGAATCCTACTCTTGGAAATATGTCCAAGTCTAGCGTGCCAAAGTTGCGGAGTTTGATTATCATATTTTCTTTTTCTAGATTGAATGTGCATGACAACGGAATTTGTAGGTTCTAGGGAATACAGACCATCTATCAAGGTACCACGAGCATACATTAAACCACCTTTAAATATGCAAAAAACTCCATTTTCAATGGAAAAATTAAAACCATCAATATCCAACATAGGAATAGAAATGATGTTCTTAATAATGTTTGGTACGTACAGACAATCCCTTAAAACCAAAGTAAAATTTCCTAAAACCAATTCGACGTCCCCAATAGCCTCAGCAGCGATCCTAGCTCCGTTTCCAAAACGCAGGATTCTATCCCCGGGCTTCCGGTATCTTACTGCTCCCATCACCTGTGTTGGTCCCAAGTGGTCAGATGAGGTCTAGAGGGGGAGGGGGGGTGAATAGACCTCTGAAAATTTTAGACTTAAAAACTTTTTACTCTTCTGTCAGCAGACTAAGCTGATGAAGAACAGTAAGATGACTATGCTGATCGTGAACAAATTTTGAACAGCAGAGTGACCACTCTTCTTACAGTTTACTTAGCTGATTTCAGTGAAAATCAGTTTTATCAAGAGTATACTTGCAGCGGATGTTTGAAAGTGTTTTTCACAAGTAGACTAAGTCCTTGAAAAGATTTTATCCCCAGTTTTCAAAACTCCTTATAAAATCTTTTGATAATTCAAAGTGTTGAAATATGCAAAGTTCAAAATAAGCAAGAAAACTTAAATGCAAGATAACACAAAGAATTTTTATAATGGTTATATGGATAAAAATCCTTTAGTCCACTCTTCCGGATCACGTAGATTCTGGGTTATACTATAATAACAAAGATTACAATATTTCTCCACTTATACCTAGACAACAAATGAAAAGGCTATAAGCTCACAACAGGAAATCACTCAGAAGTTCTATCCTCTAAAGTAGAATCACTCACAAAGATGGATTCTAACTTTTCACAACACAGCTATTACAAAATCACTCAGATAATGTTTTTCTGTTTTCTTCAACTGGGTTTCTGTCAACAGATGACTTCTACCAGACGATTGAGCTGTTCGAGCTTCTTGAGACTTAGAAAAATTTCTGCTTCGAATGCGAAATCTCAGATGTTGTTGTTGTGTTCTCTCACTTCGAATTCAGCTCTATTTATACTTGGATTTGAAATTATGACCGTTGAAGGAAATCAAATCTCAAATCCATAGCCTTAGCCCAATTTCAGAACGGCTACCTGCTACAGTCCTTTTTCTGCTGTACTTTCCTGTAGCTGCATTAAATGCACTCTGCTGATCAGAGAGTTAATTCCAATCATTTGCCATTACTACCCTTCTCTTCCAGCATTTATTACACTCGATGCATTTATTACCGTTGGACTTCTCTCATGATCTCTTCTACTCTGCTGATCGAAGCAACTTTGCTGATAGATACTCTGCTGATCAAATACTGAACTAATCTGATTTGACTCGGCTGATGACCTACCCTTCTGTTCGCTGTTTCAGCATGAGATCACTAGTCTTCTGGGCTTTGAACTTTGAACTCTTCTGATGTCTTCTTTTACTTGTTCAAAATTCTTCTAAGGGAACTAAGCTTTCCATACTTAGCTGATTATGATGTTTTGGAAATCATCAAAACCTTCCCTTAAATACTTATCTTCTTTGCACTTCATCTTCATCTTCATCCAACAATTTACCCCTTTTTGATGATGACAAAACTTCAGCTAAGTACCTGTACCTAAACTAAAGTTTTGATCCTCAAAAATTTCTGAGATAGAAATAGTCTGTTGGATTAAAACTTGCAATTTTATAGATATTGAAAAGTGTTACATATTACAAGTATGTTCAGATAAGTTGTGCAAAAAAAAAATTACAAGGAAATTCATAAGTAATCTAAACAAGACTAGTCTTCTAGCTTGTCTTCTTCTTTCTTGTCTTCTTCAGCTTCCTTGTTCTTTTCTTCTTCTTCAGCAGGTTTGGAAGTCTCAACTTCCAACTCCTCAGAGAACTTCTGCTTTAACAGCTCTAACTTCTTCTTTTTGACATCAGGGTCAAGCTGTTCTTCAGCTGAATCCTTAGTAGCAGCTATCTCTTTATCAGACTTAGCTTTTGCTTCAGCTTCAGTTTCTTCAGCTTCACCTTCTTCTTCTGTGATTTTCTCATCTGTTGATCTGCTTGTGACTTCATTTTCTTCATCATTCTTTTCATTATCAACAGATTCTTCTAACACTTCAGTTACCTCTCTGTTAGCATTTTCTTCTTCATCAGAAGGTAGCTTATCTTCCCTTTCTTCCCTTAGTACCCTATCTTCCCCCTTTTTGTCATCATCAGCAGGGTTGATTGGATATTTTGGTAAGACTGGGGTGATCTGAAGTGAATCACATAGAAGTTTGATGTTCTCTTCTAAAGCATCCAGTTGAGCTTGTTGTCTCAGTTGATTGGCTTCAAATTCATCCATTCTTTTGAGAACAACTTCACCTTGGTCACCTAGCTGAAATTGAGTTGCCAGCAGCATATCAGCTGATGCCTTGAAGTCTCTCATCATATTATCTATGGTTTCATCCTTAGCTTGGATAGCCACTTCAACCGTTTCTGTAATATCTCTCCAACCATCAGCTGTGCTTTGAGTCCTTCTTCTGAGTACATCCAGATCTTGACAGATAGATTGGACATTCTGAGCAGTGTCTTCAATCAGATGAGTTGGAACAGCAGCAGCTTTTGGAGTTGGTTAACTTACAGCAGCCAACACATCTGCAGTTAACTTCTCTTGCATTTCCTTCATAGAATTTGAGATCATTTGCTGAATAGAATCCAACAAAGATGTTTGTTGTAAGCTTTGAGAAGTGGAGTCAATTGCAGATGGAATTTGAGGTAAGGCAAAAGTTGCCTCTTCTGTAATCTGATCTACTGCTTGAGTTGGCTCTTTTGCAGTCTGATCTGCTGAACCAGAAGCAATCCCTTCTTCTTTGGTTTCATCAGCTTGACCAGGAGTGCTTTCCTTCTCCTTGGTCTGATCATCTTGCTCAGCAGCAGCCTCTTTTTCCATAATCTGATCAGCTGGAGTAGTTTCTTCTCCCTTTGACTCATCAGCTGGTTCAGACTTGTCATCTTTTTCTTTGTTCTGATCAGTGGGGTCAGGTGTACCCTCTTTGTCCTTGTCTTGATCAGCAACATCAGACGACCCTTCTTTTTCTTTGGTCTTTCCTTCATCAGCAGGTGACTCAATTCTCTTAACAGTTTCAACTGTTTTCATCAAACCTGCATTATCTACAGTAGACCTGTGAGCAATCCAAGTAAAATTATCAAGAGCTATGAATGGTGAAATTTGATTCTCAGGTAATTCTTCATATGGCCTAATGTTAGGACCATAGACAATCTGTTTCAGACTAGGCAGAGGGATCATTGTGCTTGGTTGCCCCTGCGTCTTTCTAGACTTTTTGGCCCAAGTTTCCATTGTCTGGGAAACAGCCAACTTGATGGATCTTTCCTTGAGGTCTTCATCATCAGCAAACTCCTCAGGAACATATTCATAGAGTTTCTTTGCTTCTGCCTTCACTACTTGACTGATCCTCAGTCTTAGCTTGTCCAGGAAGAACTCTGAGTCTAATGCTTGAGTAAGTGAACCTGTCTCAAGCAACTTCATCACCCAGGCTTCTTCATCAGCAAAGATCTTCCAGCTTGCAATCTGCTCTTTACTCTTTGTCAGACGATAATCTCTCCACCTATTGTATCTGATCTTTTCTCTGTTGAACATCGTCAGACGAGTAATCTTCTCATTCTCAGCATCCAACCTTTTGATGAATTCTTCAAAGGCATCAGGGTTATCCCTGACAATCTCCAAAGCCTGGGTACTTAGACAGTGGTTGTTCAAGACCAAAATATCTTGCTTTGATTCGAGTTTTGTGTGCTTTTGCTTGTTTTCGCGTTCGTTTGCGTTTTTGGTCCCTTCTTGGGATGTTGTGTGTTTTCTTTTGTTTTTTTCGTTTTTTGTCGTGTTTTTGTTCTGTTTGTAGGTTTGGGAATTTTGCAAGGCTAAAGAGAAGTCCGAGAGGTTATAATTCAATGCAATTCCATCAAATCAAGACTCGGTGGCCGTTGATGCAAGCCTTTGCGCAGAAAGAGCTTCAAAGAAAAGAGAACCCAAAGCAAATCGTAGAAGAATGTAGATAGCTGCTTACTAGAACATGCACAAATATTTCATGGATGATCCAAATGATCTGAAATTTGGATATGTCATAGATTAGTGAGTTAGCTACGCTACGGACATTTGGATCCGCAATCGGAGTTCGGAATCAAAAGATATGCTGCTCGGAAGAAAGTACGGCAGTGCAGAAAATCTGCAGGAAACCTACGGGGCAAAGCTCGCCGCGGCGAGGTCCCTGCTAACAACAGTTTTCTGCTGCGGGAAAAGCAGGGGCCTTTTTGTATCTTCACCCTTTTCCCCCACTTGCATTTCTAAACCCTTTAGGGGACTTTTTGGTCTTGTTTCCCAAGGTTAAGAGGCTCAAGAGGTCACAATTTTCTTACAACTTCATCAATCTTTGCCTCTTTTTGCCTCCCTTTCTCTCTTTGTCTCCCTCAACTTTTTCTCTTTATTTTTTCTTTCTTTTTCTTGTATTTGAAGGCTCCACCAAGGGGGTGAGTTAATCACCACTCTTGGGGAGTGATTATGTGGTGATTAAAGGGAGGAGAATCCTTGTCTTGATTCCATTTCGATTAGGTGATTTCTTTCCATTTCTTAGTTATTTATGATTAGGAGATGAATATTGTTATTTCCTTTTTGGATGAATGATTGTGGATTTGAATTCTCCGGATTTATATATATTTGTGTTATTGTTTAATTAAATGATGTCTTGATGATTAGTATGGTGCTTATTTGTGTTCGTTAATCCGATTCCGTGTTTATTGTTCGTCTTGTGGTTTGACAACCTTTGGAGATGAAAATTATTGATTCTTGATTGCTATATTTAGTGATTTTGAGGATTTGATTATGAATTTGGATTGTGATTCGATTTTAGGATAGACATATACCTATGTCGTTTCATATTCGTTTAAGGTTTGAGTTTAAATGACATCGATTAGATTTTATTCCGTTTATACGTAAATTGGATTAGTTTAATTCGATAGGTTGGTATGCTATCGAAAGATACATACGAACATCAGTGAATCCTTGAATAGCAAGCACGAGCATAATATATTAATTGTCGAGTCATTGTTATCGTTTGATTAGTTATGTTTGATGTTGGATTATGTTTGATTTGTTGGGTTTATTGTTTTATCGCACTTTTGGCCATCTACATTTAATGCAACCTAGACATAGGTTAGGTGAGTGACGATTTGGGGATTTCAACCTAGGATAGTCATATACCTAGTTTGGTCCGTGTTTGTATGATGGGTTCGTTCGTGAATGCATCAAATAACTTAGATTCTCTTTATTCGGGGATTCGGGTTAGTTTTAGGTCCCCGGGTGACAACGGTACGCCTTAGAATGCTCTTTTGGGTTCGGACTTTCCTTAGAGCATCGTTTGACAGCGATGTTCGTTTGGGTAGATTGGTAGAGTTAAGTCAAACCGATAGGGAGACTTAACTAATTTGAACTCACAAACAACAACTAAATCTAGGATTGTTTGCATAGCTAACCTAACAACCGCATAATTTATCTGCTTTAACTAATCGCTTATAAATCCTCCTTACCACATAATTAACTCCCCATTTACTTGCTTTCATAGTTAGAATTACTTTACCGCTCGTAGTTAAATAAAATCACCCTTATCATATATTTGGGTTTGATCTTTTTGTATCAAGCGTTCTTTTATGAAATAGGCCGTCGATTGATTCGTTTATTCCCACCTTTTACCCATTTGTTGGGATTCGATACTCGGTATGTACTTATCGTTTTATATTACTTGTAACGACCGTATACTTGCATGTTTGCGTATTAGTATTTGGAACGCAACAAGGTTTTGGCGCCGTTGCCGGGGAATGTGGTAACGTGTGGAGTAAATGACGATATTGATGGCTAGTTTTGTGTTTGATAGCTTGATACATTGTGCTAATTTTGATCTTTTTGTTTCTTTGCGAGGTTTGATCAGACTATTGCGAAGAGCTTAAGGATTTTGATGAGCCTGTTTTGTGGAATCATGGACGATGGGAGTTGTTTTGGTGACAATCAATTCATCCCTCGTATCAAGTCAAGCTCGTGACTTAAAACAAGCATTATTTCCCTTTTTCATCATCCATCTTGTCTTGTTTTGTTTTGTTTTGTTTTTGTTTGTGTTGTGTTGTAGGTGATGATTGTGCATGATAAATGATCTTACGCGTTTTCGTGTGTTCGATCAAGGGTGGATAAACAATGTAGTAATAATGTTAGACACTAAATAAGAAAGATCAATAGTATTGTATTCTGAATTATCGAGTACAGATTACAAGTGTTTGGAGTCCTATTCGAGCATTATAGGATGCCGTACATACTAAAGGGTGAAATACAAATGAGAATGCCTATACTACTATTCCCGAGTGAGTCCGAGCAGCAGTCTCAAAGCTAGTGCACCTGGGAAGTTGTTTGGTGTAATAAATGCATGGGGTATTTATAGCTGAATTGAAGGGCTTGGGCCTGGGCTCGGCCTAACAGTGTCCTTTGATCTCCGGTTCTCTTACGCGCTTGGAACAATCAATTTCAGGCTTTGGTTCGGCTCTTGGTTCCTGGGCACAGGATTCGGTGCTATTCGAACTGCGTTGAGCCTAGAAAGACAGGGGATCCGAATTACCCCTCATCAATACTCCCCCACTTCTCGGGTGCGAAGTGGAGCGTGCGCTCGAAGAAGTACAAATTACGTCCCATACTATAATGAGACGAGCCGTTCAGAATGTCTTTAGGATATGCCTCGTTAAAAACCTAACTCGGAAAAACCCAGTGGGATAAAAACCGAGCTAGGGAAAAAGAGTGCATATACGAGAAAACATACACCGGCGTGTTCTAAAGTTACCCTTGTCGGAGGATGTTGAAGTAGTAATATCCTTTTTGGTTCCACGATGAGTTGTTCGATCCCTTGATGAATGCTTTCCAGAATTTTCGATCATAACAAGGAGGGCCTCCGAGATTCTTAGGGATAAATTGCAAGGACATATTCCGCAATCCTAGAGAATGAAGGATCAAAAAGGCTATTCTGTGAGGGATAACCCTAAGTTTTTACCCTTGGTAAGTTCAACCGTCACGGTTACTCGGGGACCCATTTGCAATTTCACCTTTTTAACCCCGTATATATACATGTTGACTTGTTGGAAAATTATTTACATAGTACATTCTCTCTTGAGCTCGAAGCGTTTGAGTTCGAAACAGCATTAGCCTTTTGTTTATTTGTTTCCCAATCCATTATGTCGAGTTCTAGAAGTTCAAAGGGCAAGAATAAGGTCGGAGAGAAGCAAGAATCCGACCCTCTATTAAGGCTTGTTGATGACTACGAAGACGGAGAATTTCGTCAAGGAGGCAAGGATGACGATCCGAGCGAGGATCTTGAAGAAAATGAGGTCGAGAAACGCAGCATCGGTGAGGGTGCCTTTGTCAGAATTTTTAGATCCACGCTTGCTCCCGAGCCCGTGACCTCGAACACGTCAGAACTTCCTGCTAAAGAAACTTCCTGTTGTTTTTCAAAGAAAGATCGCGCTTATCTTGAGACGGAGTTTGGGAAATATCTTCCAAATGGGTTTTCGATCGTCATTCCTTCTTACTCCGACCGTGTTATCGAGCCCCCAACTGGCTGTCAATCGTTTTATGAGGGCCAATTCTCCTGTGGTCTACGTATTCCATTCGTTCCCCTTATTAGAAATGTCCTTTCTTTCTTTTCGCTGTCCCCCGCTCAACTTCTCCCGCACTTCGTCGCCTACATAGTGGCATTCAGTGCTCTAATGGAGGCAAAAGGGGAAGAGGCCTCTAGCAACTTCTGGCATACCTTCCGAATGGAATTAGGTAAGGGCTCCAATGCGGGGTTCGTATCCATTCTCCAGAGGTCGAAACGACCTTTTCTTACTAAGATATCAACAAAAAGGAGTGTAGGCTGGAAGAGGAGATTCTTCTTCGTGAAAGGTCCTGATGTTCCTGTATCGGAAGGTAGTTCAAAGACTAGACCGTATCGATGGGATGGCGCAGATTCTTGGTCGTATGGTTCTCGCAAAATCAGAGAAAAGCTCAGACAGTGTCTTTCCGACAACTTTCTCGAACAAATGCGATCCAATCCTTACCATACCAAGTCCCTAGTTCAAGAAGGCGTTTTACGATTGGCTGGGTTGAGTCGCTGTGATTACCCTGCCCCGGCGATTAAGTATCCCAGTTCATCTTCTGAAGGATCTCGTACGCAAACTAATGTCCTGCCCACCTCTAGTGCTCCGCCCCTTGCGATTCCTTCTTTGAGTAAGCTCCTTGTTTTCTGTCTACCTTGAGGTTTATCCGAACAAGTCTCTTTGTTTAAATCTGTGCCTGATTCGTATTACCCCGCAGGTCGAATCGTCGAGAAATTTCGAGTATCCGCCGCCGACTTGGTCGGAGATAAACCATTTTATTTTGAGCCGTCACCATATACTTCCGAGAAGAGTGCGGATGCACGTAATATAGGTGGGAACTCAGTCGTCATAGCAGCTACACTTCCCGATTTGAGAGGGGTTGGTACTATGAGTTGCCTGAATTCTGCCACTGCCGGGCCTCTTCGAGCTCTGTTTTCCCCGGATACTTCTGTTCTTTCATCGGTTGGCTATAGCCAGCACTCTTGGAATCGAATTCAGGCCGTCCAGGAGTATGAGAAGCTCCTAAGTCGAAAAAGAAATACTGAACATCCCGGGCCTTCAAGGAGGGTAAAACCTTTTGGTACGAAATCTGACTCTGTTCCATGTCGAGAAGGTAGGTCGGAGCCTGATGTGGCAGACTTTATGGAAGAACATCTTCGAGGTAGCAGAGCTGCTGGATACCCTGAAGATGGCACCATTCTGACTGATCTGGATGTGGGTGGGGAGAACGAATTCGACAAGGCCACTAGGATTTTTATGGCTGGTCGGTTCAAGCGGGATATGCTGCTTCACACCGTCAAAGGCGATTTTGAGCTTTTGAGTGATTTCTCCCGAACGTATCACGAGGTGAAAATTTGTCTTTTGTCCCTCTTCTTTCTTTAGAATCCCTAGCCTTTACTGGTACTCGAAAATGTCTTGTAGGTCGGGGATTTGTTCGCCCTTCAATCCTATCGTTTGGCGTTACTGGAGCAGGAATCGCAGGATGCTCATGACGCGTGTGCTCAAATTCTCGTTGATAACCAAACTCTTCGAGCTCAGTTAGTAGAAAACCAACGGGAGTTATCCCAAGTGAAGAAGGAGCTCGAGAAAGCTACTATGAAACGTTCCTCGTCCGTGGAAGAGGATTTGCTGGCATCCGTTAAAGAGAGAAGTGCCCTCGAGGAAGAACTGAAGAAGGTAAAAATAGAACTGGAGTTGGCGAAGCAAGATTCCGAGCGTGCATATGCCCAAGGTCGGGAAGAAGCCGAGATTCCGGCCATACGAGAATTTTTGGAATCTCCTGTCTTAGATCCCTTAGTTCAGAGGAGAATGGGAGAAATTCTTCAGACGATTTTTTATAAAGGGGTCCAACAATTAGTGGCGGCCAAGAAGATTCCGGACGACATGGAGGAGTACTTTAAGTATATGAACCCTTTCAAGAACGCTGAAGGGAAAGATTATAAAGCTTCCTCTCTTCCCAAGACGAATACTAACTGGCAGGATCATCGCTTTGCCCCCTTAGTGGAGGAGTATGGCATCCCAATGCCTAACCCCGATATGCTCGAGCGTTCCAATGAATGATCCCCCTATTGGGTCAGGGGAAAAAAATGAAGATGTCGACATAGGCGATGCACCAGATAAAGAAGGCGATCAATCTTTTGATCAGACTGAGTAATTGTTCATATTCAAACATATATCATCTGATCTTCTGTCTATCAAGTTACTGAGGTCGAGCGTCGCGTAAAGGGCGATTCATAGTTTTGTAGTTAGGAATCAATCGTATTTACCCATGTAACTCGATTTTGTAAGCGGGTTTATTTTGATTTGACTCATATAACTTGTAAACTCTAAGCTTTCCAATATCTAGACATCATCCAGGAAACTTTTCAAAGTTCGATAACTCTCCGGACTTTACGCTTGAACTTTATTTATTCCAAACGGGACTTTTCTTAAAGGTTGCGTCGATCCATTAATGTATTCGTAGGGCGTAGTGTCTATAAATATTAGGATTTCTTCTCATTATTCGCATTACTTCTTGCTTATAGAGATCGGAGCTTTCCCCAGATTTTTCGCATTCATCGAATTCTTTATAGAGTAAGAATCCGAGTTATCGAACCCAAATCCGCTTATCATGGAAAATGTACTAGGCAAACCTATCGACCCTAGATCGATGTTTGGGGGCTCGAAGAATAAGAATCCGAGCAAAGAGCAGAAAATTGCAAGGAGGCCAAACCCTCCAAGTCTTCTTCTAAAACTTCTGCGTCTTCGCCGAAAGCCTCTAAAGGGGGAGAAAGTAAGAAAGAGAAAACTATTTCCTCCAAACAAACTAAGGGTAGTTCCGGCAAGTCCATTCTGGATGAAGAGCTCGAGGCAGCGCTCGGGGGTTCTTCCCCGAGGGTAGTTAATTCTCCGAGTAAAGATCCTGTCCGAGAAAAGACTCCTATTCCTTCTTCGAACAAGAGGCCTTATTCTGATGGGGTCACTCCCATTGAGGCTTTAGAAAATCTCGCTATTAACAGCAAGTCATCTTCTGATGCTCCGACCGCTGTTCCCGCGGGGAATCTCAGCAAAAAATCCAAGTTAGAGATTGGTGGAGGGGCCTCTGCTGAAGCTCTGAAGATTGATAATCCTCCCGAACTCCGGGTTAACCCCATTTGTTTGAACGTTACTCCTTTCCTGCCCGAGGAGTTGAAAGATGGATCTCCCTCTAAGGCTGATCCCATGGGTAATTTGTTGCAAGCTAACTTTACTTCTTCGGAAACTAACATGCCCCAGGAGAGGAACATGTCCAAGGAGAGAAATCTAGAAGAGTTGTTCGAGTCTGGGCAGCACTTCCTTTTTCAGGTGTACATATACTTATTTATTCTTCCACTCTCTCCTTCTCTCTCTATTTTTTTTTTATTATTATTAACGATGTCGATCCTTTTAACAGGCCGGACAAGATTTTATTGAGCTTAAAACATTTGCTGATCGGGAAATAAATCATCGTGCCGCTATTTCCCTCGAGCTGGAGGAGAAAAAGGTTGAATTCGATCGTGTCCTCGCGGAGAAGCTTGCTTTAGAAAAAGAGAAGACCGCTAAAGAGCAAGGAGAAAAGATCTATAAGCAGCTGAATGATGAGCTTGAAAAACTGAAGAGTCTTCACGAGCAGGAGAAACAGGAATTCGCTCATCTTGAAAAGGAGGCCTATGAACGCGGATATAAAGCGGGATGTGAGGCTCGTAATGCCGAGCTTCGAAAGCTCTTCTCCGACAATAAATTTCTTTAGATGTTGTCTTTATTTACCCGGACTTGTAACATGTCTATACTGTTTTTACTTGTGTGATCATGAATAATTTTCAGACTTTTTATTTTCTATGGCTTGTAATAATTTACTTTCTTCTCGAATTTGCATGTTCCTCTTATGTGTTCTTTCTTTGATCATGCTTTAGTTTGCTTTCTTGATCTTCGATCCTGGCGTATTAATTCCGCTTAATTTCCACAAGTAATATCACTTTCTCTTCCCGCCGAAATTCTCGGGAGTCGCGACAATCTTTTGATCTTGACCGTTCCTTTTGTTTTCTGCTAGCCGTTGGATTTTTGAGAATAGTATCTATAAATGGGGCTCTTCGTTTTGCATTCTTATAATATTTTTCGAAAACAGATTTCTTCGATCATGCTGATTAGAAAATCTTGTTGCACGAGTCAATATTTCGAATTTTGGGTTAGGAGTTATTTTGCGTATCATAGTCAAATTTATACTTCAATCTCGACTAGGGTATCTGTAGGCGAACGCTATTTCAACCTTGGAGACCAACAAGCTTTATTGCTGACCACCCACGACCCCAATGGCCCATGGCCTTTTTGTGGTTTAGGGAGGCTCTGGCGTCAAGTTTTTCGAGGGTATGACGTAATTTGCTAGGCTCTCTTTTGAAAACGTTTCGGGTAGTGCTTCGGAGATTGACGTCCTTCATAAAATGTTCACGTTTCTCCTGGAAAGAGATGTATTGCCCTTCTCCTTTTCGAAGAAGTACGACCATAGTCGAAGACTTGTTGGCTCGATAGGCGTCTCCTGGTCGAGCAAGGACATTATCGTCCGCCGAAAATTTCATAGGATCGGCCAGTTATGAAGATGTAATGGGGGTCGATATCTTTGTATCTTGTAATTGCTTCCTATGTCAAGCTCGGAAAATACTTTTATCGATCTTTACAACGGGTTTACTTATCCTCGGGCCAATTACTGACGACGTTCTCTTTACATGATGTATTTAGATTTTTTTATGATTTTTCTCTGATGATTGGAACTGAGACTACGATGAACTCGGATAGGAATGAACTCGTGTGGAACAATTTTGATATTTTCTTCACTTTTTTTTTTTTTTTTCGAAACAGTTTCTGTATTCTCGGGAATCGTAACGGTCGGCGCATTTACTGCTTATATCTCAGCCGTTAGTACTATCAAATCTGAGTCGTTAATTGCCTTTTCCTTCCACTATATATAGTTCCGTAGTTACCTTCAAATTTTACATTTCAGTAACATTTCTGATCGGCTATATGATTGAGATTTTACTCTTTCTAGCTACCATGTTCCGTTTGCTATCTCCGATTAAACTGTTCGAGGTTCTTCTTCGAACTATTTATAACTTTCGCTATCTCCTGATGGCAACTTATTTCGACTAGGGTATCGACAGGCGAAAATAATTGCGACTGGGGTACCGGCAGGCGACCAGCTCTCTCTGATTCCAAGTCTTTGAGGCGGGCTCGACTTCCTGTACTCTGATCTCTATCCAGTCGGGATAGTGGGTCAACTGCTGGAGGAGTTTTCCTGCACTCGATCTCTACTTCTTCAAGATGTTTCTTGAAGAAAGTTGCCTTCGAGATTGCGTGAAATAATTTTTCTAGGGGTTGCTTCCCTCTTTCTCGATCTGGACCGGTGTGGAGCGAATACTGAAGAAGTGATGGATGAAGGGTAGAAGTGTTGTTCTAGCCCCGCCTTCCTCCTTCGATCGCGGAGAAAATTTAACGTAGGGTTAATTTGTAATAGGGTTACATTAAATGTAAAGTCTCAGCTTTGCTCGATCTTTTTTTATTATTGTAACTTCGAACTCTTTTGTAACTTTTGCAATGTCATGAATGAGATATTATTTCCTTTATCATCCTTACCTGTTAATTTTCAGGATTGCTTTCTTATACTGTGATCGAGCATCAATTTCTCTGTCTCAAAAATACGAATAAGCGCTATTCTTTACCAACTTTGATAAATATTTAGATGATAGATGACAACCGACACTCCTCAATTTTCAATATAACCTGTAGAAGGCTTTTATTCCCCCGTCAAATACAGAATAATTAAGACATCGAATAGAAGAATCCAAAATGATCTTTGAGTAACAATTTTAATCTGAGGGGCCAAATTCCCTAGTCGGACAAATAATCGTGAAGTAATAATCGAAAATAGGGTCTTGATCGATCTTGAATAATAGTTTTGATCAAAGTGTCATAACGACGGCTGTTAGCCTTAGACGAATGAATAATTATGGAGAAATAGTAGAATTGAATGCTGGTTGATCTAGGTAGATCGAGGATAATAATTTCGATCTAAGGGGCGTAGCAACGGCTTTCACCCTTAGTCGTATCAGAGCAATCTTAGCTCGAGGGTCATAGCAGAGGCTTTCACCCATTAATAATTTCGATCTAAGGGGCATAGCAACGGCTTTCACTCTTACTCGTTTCAGAGCAATTTTAGCCCTCGGGTCATAGCAGAGGCTTTCACCCATTAATAATTTCGATCTAAGGGGCATAGCAACGGCTTTCACCCTTAGTCGTTTCAGAGCAATTTTAGCTCGAGGGTCATAGCAGAGGCTTTCACCCATTTAATAATTTGATCTAAGGGGCATATCAACGGCTTTCACCCTTAGTCGTTTCAGAGCAATTTTAGCTCGAGGGTCATAGCAGAGGCTTTCACCCATTTAATAATTTCGATCTAAGGGGCATATCAACGGCTTTCACCCTTAGTCATTTCAGAGCAATTTTAGCTCGAGGGTCATAGCGGAGGCTTTCACCCTTTTAATAAACGGAGATAAATAGAGACTGAATGATAGACGAATGTAGATCGAGAGTTCTAGAATAATAAATGAGTAGGGATTGATAATACTAATATACGACGAGTAAATAGGTATATTGGTGAAGCGAATTCCCACTGAATATATAATTTTGATCGAAATAACTTCTGATGAGACAAATGTCTTTCGCGATTGAGATAATAGATGGAACGTAACCAGATGGATAACGGATAGCAAATTGGCCTACGACTTAATTAAATAATCTTTCTAACTTAATAGAGAATGTTCCTTGCGAGGTCGAACTGAATATACAATTTTGATCGAAATAACTTCTGATGAGACAAATGTCTTTCGCGATTGAGATAATAGATGGAACGTAACCAGATGGATAACAGATAGCAAATTGGCCTACGACTTAATTAAATAATCTTTCTAACTTAATAGAGAATGTTCCTTGCGAGGTCGAACGAACCGTTTTTTTTTTTTTTTTTTTTTTTTTTTTTTTTGACCGTTGTGAACGTTTCCAACTTTTGATCAGTTTTCATTTTTTCCCAAACGGTTCCTGTTTTACCGGGAATCGTAACGGTCGACAAATCTTGTCCATTCATTTTGCGAATTGTCTGCCGCCAGATTCTTTCGTCTTTCACTATAAAAACGGAAAGATCATACAGTTGAGATTTTCATATTCGTGGTATCAACATTTTATCTGTCCGATCATGATAATCAAAATTGTTGTTCAATCTATTCAGCTTTTTGAGCTCAGATTTCGAACGATTTTCAAAAGGGACAGTTTTGTAACTCGATCTCGCTTAGAATATCGACAGGCAAATAGAATTCCCATCTTGAAGGCCAATATGCCAGATGCATTTAGGAAGACGTTCTGGCGGGAGAACGATTTAGAATGTAACTACCCGATAATCTGGGCGTTCGCCCTTTTGTCTTCGGAAGATTGTAAATAAAGTTAGTATGCGAATCCGAAGGAGATTCTCTATTCGGAGCTAGGTTATTTCGAGTAGACTATGGGAGAGGGAATCGGAAATTTAATAAAATTGTAGAAAGTAAATATAGTCTTCTGTAATATATTAGTTTGTACTATGTTTGAAATGTACCTTTCCTGTTTTCCTTCTGAACCCTTGTATTATTTAGTGAAATTTATGAATGGAATTTTCCCCTTTCTTTGTCGATAAAAATAAAGATAATCAGATACTCTTATTTCTCGTGACTTCGACCATATATATCTGAGATTGGCGATGAAATACCCGAACAATGGTTTCTAAGAGTATTAATGTCTCGGTAGATTTGAGATTAATAAAGAACTTATTGTGATTGATCCTTGCTATCGTCGAATTTTCGAAGACCGTCGAATTCCTCAGTTCATTAGTTTCGTTCGAATAGATTAATCGCGGCTTCTCCGATTTGAACACCTCTGATTAGTTATAAAATAGCTATTTCATACCTAGAGTAACAAGTGCACGGGGGTCGATCTTTCGGACAAATATCCCTGACCTTCGCACCATTTAGGAGTACGATGGTAAATGAAACCATTATTTGAGCGAAAATTTCGAATAAGCCCTTCGTTGTATATCATTGGATTGTATAACCCGTTAACCAAACAGGACCCTGTTTTTCGGGAAACGTATCGGTCAGTTCATTTAATGTGGACATCCTAGCCATTCGTGATCCGCTATCTGGGCCGTTGATTCAAAATCTTACTCTATTATAAATAGGTCCCTTTATGTATTCGACACTTCTCGCTTTTTCTTTTAAGCTTCCTCCGATCACTATGGATCGAAATTTAAATTTGACTTACATTTTCTCCCAGATAAAGGAATTTGAGATAAGACTCAGAACCCTGTTTTTCGATCTCAGCTCCTTTAGCATAAGCATTTTCGCTTAGAATATCGACAGGCAAAAGAAAATGCGCCTAGAATACCGGCAGGCAACCTGTTTTCCCAGACATATCTTGTTTGGTGCGGGTTAGAATTCTGGTTTTCTGGTGCTGTATCCGATCGGGCAGCTGGTTATTCTGAGAGGAGTTCTTTAAAACTGAGGCATCAGCTTCCTCGAGGGCTTTCTTACAGAATAGTTCCCTCGAATTCCCTTGGAGGGCCTCCGCTGAGATAACCCTTTGCTGCTCCTGTTCGGATTAACCTGTTAATAATGATTGAGTGTTTCAATCATTGTTAACTGATGAAGATCTAAGGTCGGCCTGAAGCCTTGGAGCGGAGCTGCGATCCGGCCTTTATCCCATTCGAAGGCGGCTGTGCGACAGGTGGCGAGTGATTGCCAATAAAATTGCTACTGAGTTCTGCATCTGGAGCGATCCTAGGGAATGAAGACCAAGCTTTAAATAGGATAGAAATATTCATAACTCTTGTAATAGGGTAGGAGTGATTGTATTGTACTTCTTGAGCTCGAATTATATTCGAGGCTTTACTTTGTAACTTGTTTGAAGAATTTTAATGATAAAGCTTCGTTTCTGATTGAATTTCATTACTTGAATTCCTTTTATTGGTCGAAAATATTCAACCATTTGCTCGAAGCTTTATTTTATTGGTTGCTGTTGTTCAAATATTCAACTTATCCCAATCGATTTGAGAAAAATTGAAATAGCCGACAAATAATGTATAGAAATTACGCGGATGATCTCTTAAATAATTGATTCGAAAAATTTGTCGTTAATAAATACGAAGATCGGAAAAATAAATTCCGACCCTTAATAATAAGCTGCAACTACATAGATCTTCTAAGCCTTCGATATTAACCAGCGATCGAGCGAGCGGAATTAATTCTACGTCAATCTGTCGCGGACGATATCTATGTAACTTCTTACTCACTTATGGGAATGGATCCTCCGTGGAAAATAAATCCATTGACGAGATAAATGAGCTGTGCAATTATGGATTGAGACACTGATCTTAAGCTCGGAAATTCATCGTATAAGTCTTATTTTCATCCTCGAAAGGCCGAACGCCTCAATGGTCGGAGGATTTGCCTTGGATAGTGAATAGCAGAGTTTCTGTCTATTAAGGCTATCCGCTGGTGTACGTATTTCCCCTCGTAGTAGGCATATTTCGATCTAATACTCGAATAAGGCCCCACGGTGGGCGCCAATTGATCTTACGCGTTTTCGTGTGTTCGATCAAGGGTGGATAAACAATGTAGTAATAATGTTAGACACTAAATAAGAAAGATCAATAGTATTGTATTCTGAATTATCGAGTACAGATTACAAGTGTTTGGAGTCCTATTCGAGCATTATAGGATGCCGTACATACTAAAGGGTGAAATACAAATGAGAATGCCTATACTACTATTCCCGAGTGAGTCCGAGCAGCAGTCTCAAAGCTAGTGCACCTGGGAAGTTGTTTGGTGTAATAAATGCATGGGGTATTTATAGCTGAATTGAAGGGCTTGGGCCTGGGCTCGGCCCAACAGTGTCCTTTGATCTCCGGTTCTCTTACGCGCTTGGAACAATCAATTTCAGGCTTTGGTTCGGCTCTTGGTTCCTGGGCACAGGATTCGGTGCTATTCGAATTGCGTTGAGCCTAGAAAGACAGGGGATCCGAATTACCCCTCATCAATTCATCCCTCGTATCAATTCATTGTGCTAATTTTGATCTTTTTGTTTCTTTGCGAGGTTTGATCAGACTATTGCGAAGAGCTTAAGGATTTTGATGAGCCTGTTTTGTGGAATCATGGACGATGGGAGTTGTTTTGGTGACAATCAATTCATCCCTCGTATCAAGTCAAGCTCGTGACTTAAAACAAGCATTATTTCCCTTTTTCATCATCCATCTTGTCTTGTTTTGTTTTGTTTTGTTTTGTTTTTGTTTGTGTTGTGTTGTAGGTGATGATTGTGCATGATAAAGATGTAATGGCAAGCATGATTGAGGATCCGAGACGGAAGTTAACCACGGGATGCACGGACTCCATGATCGACAAAAAGGGCGTAACCTTTACATTTTTGCATTCCATTTGGTTTATTTTGCGCTTACAATGCTATATCTATATGTCCGTACTTGATTGGTTTTGATTATCTATGCTTGCTTGAATTGGATAGAGCCGTGCTCGATCATTTACCTTGTTGTTTTCATTGTTTTGTTTGTTTTTCTTTTCTTTGTTTGCTTGCGTGGATGTCGTGTCGACCTCCCTCCATTTTTCTCAATTCACACAATGGGGACATTGTGCGTTTTAAGTTTGGGGGAGAGAGGTCGCAAGTACTTGCATACATGCTAGGTCGACCCGCCAAATTTTTTCAGATTCTTATTATTATTTGAGTATGCTTCTACAAAATTTGAGCACATTGGCTAAGGCTAGATTGTATTTGAGGTAGATAAAGAACTTTAGTGATAATAGGATCTAGGACTCCTCTTGCGTAACTTAGTTTCTCTCCAAACTTTAGTTTGAAAACTAAGTGTGAAGAGAGCAAAATGACTTAAGTTTGGGGGAGTGAACCCTTTTCAAGAATGAAAAACCTTTGAACACCTAGCTCTTAAAAGAAACGAGTAGAGAAGTTGCTAAAATGTATGCACTTCTATGAGAGAAAAGAAAGGCTAAGCCTTCATTGATGAAATTCATGAATCATTTTTGTAATTACTCTATTTTCGTTGGAATGGTGCTTGTAGCCCAAAAATTCGAATGTTTAGAAGCACGAACAACAATCATCATTAGTGCGAGTTTTGTATTGTAATATCATTGTAAAGCACAAAGTGCTATGTTATTATTGTAAATCAAAAGAAAAGCAAATTATGGTGAGAAAAGAGCTAGGGACTAAAATTGCCAATTAGTTCAAGAATAGGGAAAACACTCATAAATTACCTACAACTTAGTTTCACGATGTGATTGGAGCTTAAGGTTTGAAACCTAAGGTTAGGAGATAGTCTAAGTTAGTGTGAGGAGCCAATGCAAGTAGAACCGATGATTTTAATCTATTGGGGCGTATTCACCTAAAATAGAACCTAGCCGAAGTCATCACACACACACGTGGAGCTTGTTCAAATAATAATTTGAAAGTGTTAAGCTTTGGCATTTTGATCTTAAGCATGCACGTTTAGTACTTGTTTTGTTTTCTTTGCTCGAGGACGAGCAAGTGTTTAAGTTTGGGGGTGTTGATAACGCCGTTAGAACGTCGTTATTGCCTGTCTCTTTAAGCCCAAAATATCTTGCTTTGATTCGAGTTTTGTGTGCTTTTGCTTGTTTTCGCGTTCGTTTGCGTTTTTGGTCCCTTCTTGGGATGTTGTGTGTTTTCTTTTGTTTTCTTCGTTTTTTGTCGTGTTTTTGTTCTGTTTGTAGGTTTGGGAATTTTGCAAGGCTAAAGAGAAGTCCAAGAGGTTATGATTCAATGCAATTCCATCAAATCAAGACTCGGTGGCCGTTGATGCAAGCCTTTGCGCAGAAAGAGCTTCAAAGAAAAGAGAACCCAAAAGCAAATCGTAGAAGAATGTAGATAGCTGCTTACTAGAACATGCAAATATTTCATGGATGATCCAAATGATCTGAAATTTTGATATGTCATAGATTAATGAGTTAGCTACGCTACGGACTTTACGGATCCGCAATCGGAGTTCGGAATCAAAAGATATGCTGCTCGGAAGAAAGTGCGGCAGAGCAGAAAATCTGCAGGAAACCTACGGGGCAAAACTCGCCGCGGCGAGGTCCCTGCTAACAGCAGTTTTCTGCTACGGCAAAAGCAGGGGCCTTTTTGTATCTTCACCCTTTTCCCCACTTGCATTTCTAAACCCTTTAGGGGACTTTTTGGTCTTGTTTCCCTAGGTTAAGAGGCTCAAGAGGTCACAATTTTCTTACAACTTCATCAATCTTTGCCTCTTTTTGCCTCCCTTTCTCTCTTTGCCTCCCTCAACTTTCTCTCTTTATTTTTTCTTTCTTTTTCTTGTATTTGAAGGCTCCACCAAGGGGGTGAGTTAATCACCACCCTTGGGGAGTGATTAGGTGGTGATTAAAGGGAGGAGAATCCTTGTCTTGTTTCCATTTCGATTAGGTGATTTATTTCCATTTCTTAGTTATTTATGATTAGGAGATGAATATTGTTATTTCCTTTTTGGTAGAATGATTGTGGATTTGAATTCTCCGGATTTATATATATTTATGTTATTGTTTGATTAAATGATGTCTTGATGATTAGTATGGTGCTTATTTGAGTTCGTTAATCCGATTCCGTGTTTATTGTTCGTCTTGTGGTTTGACAACCTTTGGAGATGAAAATTATTGATTCTTGATTACTATATTTAGTGATTTTGAGGATTTGATTATGAATTTGGATTGTGATTCGATTTTAGGATAGACATATACCTATGTCGTTTCATATTCGTTTAAGGTTTGAGTTTAAATGACATCGATTAGATTTTATTCCGTTTATACGTAAATTGGATTAGTTTAATTCGATAGGTTGGTATGCTATCGAAAGATACATACGCACATCAGTGAATCCTTGAATAGCAAGCACGAGCATAATATATTAATTGTCGAGTCATTGTTATCGTTTGATTAGTTATGTTTGATGTTGGATTATGTTTGATTTGTTGGGTTTATTGTTTTATCGCACTTTTGGCCATCTACATTTAATGCAACCTAGACATAGGTTAGGTGAGTGACGATTTGTGGATTTCAACCTAGGATAGTCATATACCTAGTTTGGTCCGTGTTTGTATAATGGGTTCGTTCGTGAATGCATCAAATAACTTAGATTCTCTTTATTCGGGGATTCGGGTTAGTTTTAGGTCCCGGGTGACAACGGTACGCCTTAGAATGCTCTTTTGGATTCGGACTTTCCTTAGAGCATCGGTTGACAGTGATGTTCGTTCTTGATCCGGAGATGGAGAGTTTGGGTAGATTGGTAGAGTTAAGTCAAACCGATAGGGAGACTTAACTAATTTGAACTCACAAACAACAACTAAATCTAGGATTGTTTGCATAGCTAACCTAACAACCGCATAATTTATCTGCTTTAACTAATCGCTTATAAATCCTCCTTACCACATAATTAACTCCCCATTTACTTGCTTTCATAGTTAGATTTACTTTACCGCTCGTAGTTAAATAAAATCACCCTTATCATATATTTGGGTTTGATCTTTTTGTATCAAGCGTTCTTTTATGAAATAGGCCGTCGATTGATTCGTTTATTCCCACCTTTTACCCATTTGTTGGGATTCGATACTCGGTATGTACTTATCGTTTTATATTACTTGTAACGACCGTATACTTGCGTGTTTGCGTATTAGTATTTGGAACGCAACAAGTTTTTGGCGCCGTTGCCGGGGAATGTGGTAACGTGTGGAGTAAATGACGATATTGATGGCTAGTTTTGTGTTTGATAGCTTGATACATTGTGCTAATTTTGATCTTTTTGTTTCTTTGCGAGGTTTGATCAGACTATTGCGAAGAGCTTAAGGATTTTGATGAGCCTGTTTTGTGGAATCATGGACGATGGGAGTTGTTTTGGTGACAATCAATTCATCCCTCGTATCAAGTCAAGCTCGTGACTTAAAACAAGCATTATTTCCCTTTTTCATCATCCATCTTGTCTTGTTTTGTTTTGTTTTTGTTTGTGTTGTGTTGTAGGTGATGATTGTGCATGATAAAGATGTAATGGCAAGCATGATTGAGGATCCGAGACGGAAGTTAACCACGGGATGCACGGACTCCATGATCGACAAAAAGGGCGTAACCTTTACATTTTTGCATTCCATTTGGTTTATTTTGCGCTTACAATGCTATATCTATATGTCCGTACTTGATTGGTTTTGATTATCTATGCTTGCTTGAATTGGATAGAGTCGTGCTCGATCATTTACCTTGTTGTTTTCATTGTTTTGTTTGTTTTTCTTTTCTTTGTTTGCTTGCGTGGATGTCGTGTCGACCTCCCTCCATTTTTCTCAATTCACACAATGGGGACATTGTGCGTTTTAAGTTTGGGGGAGAGAGGTCGCAAGTACTTGCATACATGCTAGGTCGACCCGCCAAATTTTTTCAGATTCTTATTATTATTTGAGTATGCTTCTACAAAATTTGAGCACATTGGCTAAGGCTAGATTGTATTTGAGGTAGATAAAGAACTTTAGTGATAATAGGATCTAGGACTCCTCTTGCGTAACTTAGTTTCTCTCCAAACTTTAGTTTGAAAACTAAGTGTGAAGAGAGCAAAATGACTTAAGTTTGGGGGAGTGAACCCTTTTCAAGAATGAAAAACCTTTGAACACCTAGCTCTTAAAAGAAACGAGTAGAGAAGTTGCTAAAATGTATGCACTTCTATGAGAGAAAAGAAAGGCTAAGCCTTCATTGATGAAATTCATGAATCATTTTTGTAATTACTCTATTTTCGTTGGAATGGTGCTTGTAGCCCAAAAAGTCGAATGTTTAGAAGCACGAACAACAATCATCATTAGTGCGAGTTTTGTATTGTAATATCATTGTAAAGCACAAAGTGCTATGTTATTATTGTAAATCAAAAGAAAAGCAAATTATGGTGAGAAAAGAGCTAGGGACTAAAATTGCCAATTAGTTCAAGAATAGGGAAAACACTCATAAATTACCTACAACTTAGTTTCACGATGTGATTGGAGCTTAAGGTTTGAAACCTAAGGTTAGGAGATAGTCTAAGTTAGTGTGAGGAGCCAATGCAAGTAGAACCGATGATTTTAATCTATTGGGGCGTATTCACCTAAAATAGAACCTAGTCGAAGTCATCACACACACACGTGGAGCTTGTTCAAATAATAATTTTAAAGTGTTAAGCTTTGGCATTTTGATCTTAAGCATGCACGTTTAGTACTTGTTTTGTTTTCTTTGCTCGAGGACGAGCAAGTGTTTAAGTTTGGGGGTGTTGATAACGCCGTTAGAACGTCGTTATTGCCTGTCTCTTTAAGCCCAAAATATCTTGCTTTGATTCGAGTTTTGTGTGCTTTTGCTTGTTTTCGCGTTCGTTTACGTTTTTGGTCCCTTCTTGGGATGTTGTGTGTTTTCTTTTGTTTTCTTCGTTTTTTGTCGTGTTTTTGTTCTGTTTGTAGGTTTGGGAATTTTGCAAGGCTAAAGAGAAGTCCAAGAGGTTATGATTCAATGCAATTCCATCAAATCAAGACTCGGTGGCAGTTGATGCAAGCCTTTGCGCAGAAAGAGCTTCAAAGAAAAGAGAACCCAAAAGCAAATCGTAGAAGAATGTAGATAGCTGCTTACTAGAACATGCAAATATTTCATGGATGATCCAAATGATCTGAAATTTGGATATGTCATAGATTAATGAGTTAGCTACGCTACGGACTTTACGGATCCGCAATCGGAGTTCGGAATCAAAAGATATGCTGCTCGGAAGAAAGTGCGGCAGAGCAGAAAATCTGCAGGAAACCTACGGGGCAAAGCTCGCCGCGGCGAGGTCCCTGCTAACAGCAGTTTTCTGCTGCGGCAAAAGCAGGGGCCTTTTTGTATCTTCACCCTTTTCCCCCACTTGCATTTCTAAACCCTTTAGGGGACTTTTTGGTCTTGTTTCCCTAGGTTAAGAGGCTCAAGAGGTCACAATTTTCTTACAACTTCATCAATCTTTGCCTCTTTTTGCCTCCCTTTCTCTCTTTGCCTCCCTCAACTTCCTCTCTTTATTTTTTTTTTCTTTTTCTTGTATTTGAAGGCTCCACCAAGGGGGTGAGTTAATCACCTCCCTAGGGGAGTGATTAGGTGGTGATTAAAGGGAGGAGAATCCTTGTCTTGTTTCCATTTCGATTAGGTGATTTATTTCCATTTCTTAGTTATTTATGATTAGGAGATGAATATTGTTATTTCCTTTTTGGATGAATGATTGTGGATTTGAATTCTCCGGATTTATATATATTTATGTTATTGTTTAATTAAATGATGTCTTGATGATTAGTATGGTGCTTATTTGTGTTCGTTAATCCGATTCCGTGTTTATTGTTCGTCTTGTGGTTTGACAACCTTTGGAGATGAAAATTATTGATTCTTGATTGCTATATTTAGTGATTTTGAGGATTTGATTATGAATTTGGATTGTGATTCGATTTTAGGATAGACATATACCTATGTCGTTTCATATTCGTTTAAGGTTTGAGTTTAAATGACATTGATTAGATTTTATTCCGTTTATACGTAAATTGGATTAGTTTAATTCGATAGGTTGGTATGCTATCGAAAGATACATACGCACATCAGTGAATCCTTGAATAGCAAGCACGAGCATAATATATTAATTGTCGAGTCATTGTTATCGTTTGATTAGTTATGTTTGATGTTGGATTATGTTTGATTTGTTGGGTTTATTGTTTTATCGCACTTTTGGCCATCTACATTTAATGCAACCTAGACATAGGTTAGGTGAGTGACGATTTGTGGATTTCAACCTAGGATAGTCATATACCTAGTTTGGTCCGTGTTTGTATAATGGGTTCGTTCGTGAATGCATCAAATAACTTAGATTCTCTTTATTCGGGGATTCGGGTTAGTTTTAGGTCCCGGGTGACAACGGTACGCCTTAGAATGCTCTTTTGGGTTCGGACTTTCCTTAGAGCATCGGTTGACAGTGATGTTCGTTCTTGATCCGGAGATGGAGAGTTTGGGTAGATTGGTAGAGTTAA
This sequence comes from Penstemon barbatus, assembly GCA_003313485.2. Lineage (NCBI taxonomy): Eukaryota > Viridiplantae > Streptophyta > Magnoliopsida > Lamiales > Plantaginaceae > Penstemon > Penstemon barbatus. Next base: position 28,114,656 of record CM064877.1, on the reverse strand, counting down.
GTCAAACCGATAGGGAGACTTAACTAATTTGAACTCACAAACAACAACTAAATCTAGGATTGTTTGCATAGCTAACCTAACAACCGCATAATTTATCTGCTTTAACTAATCGCTTATAAATCCTCCTTACCACATAAAATCACCCTTATCATATATTTGGGTTTGATCTTTTTGTATCAAGCGTTCTTTTATGAAATAGGCCGTCGATTGATTCGTTTATTCCCACCTTTTACCCATTTGTTGGGATTCGATACTCGGTATGTACTTATCGTTTTATATTACTTGTAACGACCGTATACTTGCGTGTTTGCGTATTAGTATTTGGAACGCAACAAGGTCCCCTTGCTTCTCTTTTTGTTCTCATTCTCTTCAGTCTTTGAAGAGGAACTTCTTCTTCTGATTCAGTTCTTTCAGGAGAGGAACCTGTCTCCATTTGTTCAATCTCCTTGGTGAAGTCATCAGTCACCTTTTCAGGGATTACAACTTCGGGTTGTGCTGATCCAGTTTCAACAGCAGGACTTGCTGTTTGATCAGCAGATTGGCTTGTCTGACCCTCCTTCTTGCTCTTCTTAGAAAGGGTCTTCTTAGACTTTGCAGTAGCCTTTCTTTTAGGAGCAGCCACTACTTTCCTAACTGGTTCATACAGCTTGAACTCTTTGCTACCGTGGGTAACCTTTCCACCAGCCATAGGACAGTTCAGTGACATGAACAGATGACTAAGCAAGATGGCATGCGAAATCCTCTTGTCACTCAGCAGATCATAAACATGAGCTGCCCAGTTCACTTTCAGTCCGTAGTAGATACAAATCATGGTGTAGTACCTCTTTCTTGGTAACCCATCTAAAGAGCTCGTGCAGCAATCCAAAACCTTCGCAATGATGTCTGCGAACCTCTGATACTCATCTTTTAATTAAGTCTTCATCAGAGTCCCAGTCATCTCTTCACCCTTCTTGGCACAAATTGCCCAAAATTCATCCTCTTTTTCAGACCCTAGTTCTGTTACGTTTCCTCCCTCATTTTTCAGCTTGTAAATCTCACTCAAAACGGCAGCAGATACATCGATTTTCTTTCCCCCAATGACAGCCGACATAACAGTGTCATCATTTGTGAATTCCCTGGTCTTATAGAAGTGATCAACATCTTCCAAGTAAACCCTATCTTCGTGAGCTTCCAGAACTGGAACCAAAGATGCCTCTTCGATTTTCTCCATGATTGAGCGCATCAGATCAGTACCAGAGAAGTGAAATTTGTTGTAGTTCAGGTACCTTCCATCAATAATCTTCTCCATTTCTGGGATTACTGAGTAGAAATCTGTAAGAGCAGTAAACTTTTGAAAGCAGGAGAGTTTGAGAGTTAGAGAATTTGAGAGTTTATGTGTGCGTAAGACGGCTGTACTGTTCCGATCGGATTTTATATGTTTCCATTTGTTTAGGTTATCGTGATTAATCTGAGACGTTGGATTAATCTGACAGTTTATCAATCGTGTGGGTAGGAGCTGCGGATTTCAATTTTATTATTTTAATGTCAGACAGGCGGGAAACTCAATCGTTACCTATCTGTTATTTATAAAAGCGTGTTTCTAGAAATGAGATTGTATAACCATGCTTATATAAGATATTAGATGAGTAGAGTTTAACTTATTTGACAGACGAGTGATCTATTATCTGATATTACTAGAGAAAGCCAATAGCTAGTAATCTTCCTCTGCTGTTTGTCAATCCAGCAAGATAAAATAATCTTCAGTCTTCAAGAATTAAGAACACATCTTCTGATAACATAACTTCAACTAACTGTCATTAACTGATTTCATCTTTAGAGCAGAAGTACCGCTAGTCTTACACGTTCCCCCTGTCTTTAAGAATTCATATGTTAACTAGTCTGTTGAAAGTTAATCCTTGAATAAAATAACGGATAACTAAGCTGTTGAACTTCAGTCTTCTGATGAGTTCCCCCTCAGCTTATGCATCCAAATTAAGTAGTCCTAGCTCAGCTCTTAGAGTTGAAAACCTTACTTCACTTAAAGGTTTAGTGAAAATATCAGCAATCTGATTGTCAGTATGAACATACTCAATCATAACATTCCCTTTTTCCACATGATCTATAATGAAGTGATGCTTGATCTCTATATGTTTAGTCCTTGAGTGACTTGTAGTGTTCTGAGTAAGTGAGATTGCACTTGTATTGTCACAGTAGATTGGTATTCCACTGATCTTGATATTGTAGTCTTCTAGTTGATGCTTCAACCAAAGTATCTGTGCACAGCAAGCTCCAGCAGCTATATACTCAGCTTCAGCAGTAGATATAGAAACTGAAGTCTGTTTCTTACTCATCCATGAGATCAGACGACTACCTAAGAACTGACAGGCACCTGTTGTGCTTTTTCTGTCAATCTTGCAGCCAGCAAGGTCTGAATCTGAATAACCAATAAGCTCAAATCCAGATTCTCTAGGATACCACAATCCCAATTCTTGAGTGCCCTTAATATACTTCAGTATTCTCTTGGCAGCTAAGAGATGAGATTCTTTGGGATTTGATTGGAATCTTGCACAAACCCCAACTGAGTACATGATGTCGGGTCTGCTTGCTGTTAGATATAACAGTGACCCAATAATGCCTCTGTATTTGGTTATGTCTACTGATTTGCCATCTTCATCTTTATCCAAACGAAGACTAGTAGACATAGGAATTGTAGCAGTAGAGCTAGTTTCCATACCAAACTTTTTAAACAGATCTCTTGTGTATTTAGCTTGATTTATAAAGATTCCATCAGGCAGCTATTTAACTTGTAAACCAAGAAAATAATTAAGTTCTCCCATCATGCTCTTTTCAAACTTATTCTGCATCAGCTTAGAGAACTTGTCACACATCTGTTGGTTAGTTGAACCAAAAATTATATCGTCTACATATATTTGCACAATTAATATATGATTCTCCCATTCAATAGTGAACAAGGTTTTATCTACCTTACCTTTATGAAATCCTTTAATTAAAAGAAAATCAGATAAAGTATCATACCATGCTCTTGGAGACTGTTTCAGTCCATAGAGGGCTTTCTTCAGACGATATACCTTATCCTCTTCTTGATAGACTTCAAATCCAGGAGGTTGTTCAACATATACTTCTTCTTGCAGTTCTCCATTGAGAAAAGCAGACTTCACATCCATCTGATAGACAGTGAAGTTTTTGTAAGCAGCATAGGCGAGAAACAGTCTGATTGCTTCAAGTCTTGCTACAGGTGCAAAAGTTTCATCAAAGTCAATTCCTTCTTCTTGACAGTAACCCTTGGCCACTAATCTTGCTTTGTTTCTGGTAACAATACCATCTTCATTCATCTTATTTCTGAAAACCCATTTAGTGCCGATTACTCTTTGATGACTTGGTCTAGGAACTAAGTACCAGACTTCATTCCTTTCAAACTGATTCAACTCTTCTTGCATAGCTTCAATCCAGAAGGAATCACTGAGGGCTTCTTCAATTTGTTTAGGCTCTATTTGAGATAGAAAACTAGCAAACATAGCATCTTGTGCAGCAGCTCTTCTTGTTTTCACTCTATCTAATGGATCACCAATCACTAACTCTGGTGGGTGATTTCTGAGCCATCTAAGATCAGGTTGCAGGTCTGAATGTTGTCTTCTGTTTTGATCTTGCAACACTACTGTTGGAGTTCCAGTAGTAGTTTGTTGAACAGTTGTAGTCTGTTGAACATCCTCTGGTCTGTCAGCTGTTTGTAACTCGTCTGTTAGAAAATCAGCACTGTGATTTTGAACAGCACTTGAGCTAGCAGCTGAATTTAAATTAGGTAGTATGATGGGAACATATTCTTCATTCTTTCCAATATCCAACTTCTGTAAATCAGTAGACAGATCTTGATTAGTATTTTGATTCTTTTCAGAAGATTGACTTGGCTCATCAAATACTACATGGATAGATTCTTCTATTAGTAATGTTCTTTTGTTAAAAACTCTATAAGCTTTACTAACAGTAGAGTATCCTACAAAGACAGCTCCATCAGCCTTTTCTGCAAATGCAGTAAGGTGATTTTTCCCATTATTCAATACAAAGCATTTACAACCAAAAATTTTGAAGTAGTGAATGTTTGGTGTTCTGTTGTTCCAAACTTCATATGGAGTCTTGTTCTGATTTTTGTTGATCATGCATCTGTTCTGGGTAAAGCAGGCTGTATTTGTTGCTTCTGCCCAAAATCTTTGTGGCAGTTTAGCTTCAGCTATCATAGTCCTGACAGCTTCTTTCAGTGTTTTGTTTCTCCTTTCAGCAACACCATTCTGTTGAGGGGTTCTAGCAGCTGAATACTCATGATGTATTCCTTTGGTGTTACAATACTCTTCAACAGTAGAGTTTGTGAACTCTGTCCCTCTATCTGATCTGATCTTCAATATTTTTGTACTCTTCTCATTCTGGATCAGTTCCATCAGATTAGTAAGATGTTCCTTGGTTTCACTTTTCTTTTTCATGAATATCACCCAAGTATATCTTGAATAATCATCCACAACAGCTAGGCAGTATTTCTTTCCACCATTGCTGACTGGATCAATGGGTCCAAATAAGTCCATATGTAGCAGCTCCAAGATTCTTTCAGAAGATTGGTGCTTCTTGCTTTTGAAAGATGACTTGATTTGTTTACCCTTCTGACAGGCGTCACAGAGCTTGTCTTTGCTCATGACTGTTTTTGGAATCCCTTCTACCAAATCATTCTTTATCAGTCTGTTTATGGTCTTGAAGTTTAAATGATTCATCCTTTTTGTGCCATAGCCAGCTAACTTCACTTGGTGTTGATGCCACCAAACAAACGTTTGAATTCTTGTCAGCAGAATTCCAGTCGACTATGTAGACATTCCCTTGTCGTCTTCCAGATAAAATTACCTTCTTTGTACCAATCTGTTCAACGTAGCACTTATCTGTTGAGAAGATGACTGAATATCCTTTGTCACAAAATTGACTTATGCTCAGCAGATTATATTTGAGGCATTTAACATATGAGACGTCAGATATCTCTATGTTTCCTCTGATCAGTCTTCCTTTAGCTTTAATCTTGCCTTCTTTGCTGTCCCCAAAAGTAACTTTTGGACCATCCACAGCAACTGCATCAGTCAGCTCATGTATGTTTCCACACATGTGTCTTGAACAACCACTGTTCAAGTACCAGATCTTCTCTACTTTACTCCTACTCCTAATCCTAACCTACAAAACAAAAATAAAATTGTTTTAGGTACCCTTATTGAGAGGGTCCTGAAGGATTAGTTTCACCTTTGACAACCCAAGATGTTGATGTCTTAGGCTTCTTAGGCTTCTGAGTTTTGACAGGAGCATAAACAGTTTCATTTTTATCATAATTAGCAGATAAGTCATGTTGATGATCAGTATGATAAGAGTAATGTTCATAAGCAGGGTAAGGTGCATGATAAGCAGGGTATGCATGCATTGGATGAGCAGGGTAAGGTGCATAGTAACTAGGAAATTGAGGTGCATGATACATAGGAGGATATGCAGCAGGTTGCACATAATATGACTCATTTCCATACCAAGCATTTTGATTTTTCTTATTCTTATGCTTCTTTGGCTTACTAGTAGCTTGCTCATTAACAGACGACTTAGTTTTACCACTAGTCTGATTGACTTTAGCTTTATCAGCAGACTTCTTAGGACTCTGCTGTTTGGTCTTACTAGTCTGTTTACCTAAACTAGGCTCTTTGCTCTTTTTAGCCTTAGGAGATTTCTTCTCCTTTACAACTTTCTCAGGTGAAGTAGGTCTAGCAGTTTGAACATACAGAATGACCTTACTATTGTCAGCAGATATAAATTTCTCAGTATGATTCAATTCGTGCTTATCCTGTTCTAAAGGCATCTTCTGTTTACTAGACATGTGAGTGGATGCAACAGATGATTTTTCATGAGACTCAATAACTTTTTCAAGTTCCATGATCTTTCCTTTATAAACTTCACATTCAGCTTTCAGAGATTCATGCTCTTGCTCAAGCTGTTTATATTCAACTGATTCTCTTGGCTTTTCAGCTGTGAGTTTCAGTGAACTATTTTGCTCTTTTAGCAATATCATCTTTTTCTTAAGCTTTTTGTATGCTTCAGCAATACCAGTATTGTTCAGCATCATTTGTTCAAATGAATTAAATAATTCATTGTCAAGAGGAGTTACCTCATCCTTGGAGTCATCAGATTCCTTTGCCATCAGGCAGAGGAGAGCAGGTTTTTCTTCATTAGACGATTCTTCATCAGACGTGTCTGAATCTGAATCAGATGAGTAGACAGGAGCCAGTTTTTCTGCTTCAGCCATCATTGCCTTGCCTCTCTAATACTTTCTTTCTTTTCTGATTTTCTTCTCTTCCTCAGTGTATTTCTCTGCTTTTGGATATGGGCAGTCTTTGATGAAGTGTCCCAATTTCCTGCAGTTATAACACATTAGTTTTGCTTTATAATCCTCTTTATCTTGAGAAGAAAAGTTAGGTTTAGAAGTATAAGCATTGTTGTATTTGTTCTTCATTTTTCTCTTGTAGAACTTCTTGAAATTGTTCATCAGCAATGCTACATCTCCAGCAGTGTACTCCTTTTTGTTGAGTAGAGTGGCTTCATCAGATGAGTCCACTTCTTTGCTTTTCTGTGCTGGTCTTCTGGGGTTTTCAGCAGCAACCAGTGCAGCTGTGGGTCCTGAAGTTGAGGTTTCTTCAATTCCCATTCTAGGCAGTTTATACTCGAAAGCCTTGATTACGGAGAACAGCTCTGTGAGAGAAATCTTTCCCAGATCTCTTGATTCTTCCATTGCTGTTACTTTCATGTTGAACTTTGGGGGGAAGGCTTTAAGTACTCTGACGGTGATTTCTTTGTCAGTGAAAGTCTTTCCCAGCTTTAGAACTTCATTGAGTGTTCTGGTGAACCTGGTATCCATCTGATCAATGGTCTCTCCAGACTTCATCTTGAAGTTATCCAGTTTCTCCAAAGCAACAGTGAGCTGATGCTCTTTTATTGCATCATTGCCTTCGCTCATATCTCTGACTTTATCCCACATTTCCTTTGCAGTCTTGCAATGTTTGACTTTGTCAAACCGATCATTGTCCAGGTCTTTAGTCATGATAAATCTTCCGATTTTATCTAGATTAAATAGCTTGATTTCCTCTAGAGTCATCTCCTGAAGGTCTTTTTCCACAACCGTATCAACTTCATTGATTTTTATGGTCTTTGTGAATATGAATGGACCTTTAATGATACATGTATACATGTTGTCATTGTAGGCAGCTAGAAAGATTTCCATTCTAATCTTCCAATCTTCAAACGACATACCAGCAATGTGGGGAACATGGCTGATACAGTCCATTTTTCAAAAAGTTTTAAATTTTCAAAAAGATGCTCTCTTGAAAAGTTTTGAAAAACCTTTGAAAAACACTTGGATCAAGCTCGTTGATCAGGCAGCTGATTCAGATGAACCACCTGCTCTGATACCACTTGTTGGTCCCAAGTGGTCAGATGAGGTCTAGAGGGGGGTGAATAGACCTCTGAAAATTTTAGACTTAAAAACTTTTTACTCTTCTGTCAGCAGACTAAGCTGATGAAGAACAGTAAGATGACTATGCTGATCGTGAACAAATTTTGAACAGCAGAGTGACCACTCTTCTTACAGTTTACTTAGCTGATTTCAGTGAAAATCAGTTTTATCAAGAGTATACTTGCAGCGGATGTTTGAAAGTGTTTTTCACAAGTAGACTAAGTCCTTGAAAAGATTTTATCCCCAGTTTTCAAAACTCCTTATAAAATCTTTTGATAATTCAAAGTGTTGAAATATGCAAAGTTCAAAATAAGCAAGAAAACTTAAGTGCAAGATAACACAAAGAATTTTTATAATGGTTATATGGATAAAAATCCTTTAGTCCACTCTTCCAGATCACGTAGATTCTGGGTTATACTATAATAACAAAGATTACAATATTTCTCCACTTATACCTAGACAACAAATGAAAAGGCTATAAGCTCACAACAGGAAATCACTCAGAAGTTCTATCCTCTAAAGTAGAATCACTCACAAAGATGGATTCTAACTTTTCACAACACAGCTATTACAAAATCACTCAGATAATGTTTTTCTATTTTCTTCAACTGGGTTTCTGTCAACAGATGACTTCTACCAGACGAGTGAGCTGTTCGAGCTTCTTGAGACTTAGAAAAATTTCTGCTTCGAATGCGAAATCTCAGATGTTGTTGTTGTGTTCTCTCACTTCGAATTCAGCTCTATTTATACTTGGATTTGAAATTATGACCGTTGAAAGAAATCAAATCTCAAATCCATAGCCTTAGCCCAATTTCAGAACGGCTACCTGCTACAGTCCTTTTTCTGCTGTACTTTCCTGTAGCTGCATTAAATGCACTCTGCTGATCCGAGAGTTAATTCCAATCATTTGCCATTACTACCCTTCTCTTCCAGCATTTATTACACTCGGTGCATTTATTACCGTTGGACTTCTCTCATGATCTCTTCTACTCTGCTGATCGAAGCAACTCTGCTGATAGATACTCTGCTGATCAAATACTGAACTAATCTGATTTGACTCGACTGATGACCTACCCTTCTGTTCGCTGTTTCAGCATGAGATTACTAGTCTTCTGGGCTTTGAACTTTGAACTCTTCTGATGTCTTCTTTTACTTGTTCAAAATTCTTCTAAGGGAACTAAGCTTTCCATACTTAGCTGATTATGATGTTTTGGAAATCATCAAAACCTTCCCTTAAATACTTATCTTCTTTGCACTTCATCTTCATCTTCATCCAACAACCTGCAAATCATTGCAGATATGAGAACCTGCTGCGGTGTCTAACACCCACGATGCACAGTTAGTAGAAATATTAACTTCAACCAAGAAAATACCTTTGGCTACCAGTTTCATCTTTAGGTAGTCTGGGCAGTTCCTTTTCCAGTGCCCTGCTTTCTTGCAGTGGAAACATTCGTCTTCTGGGCTCTTGCGCTTCTTTTCAACCACCTTTGTGACTGCCTTCGAAGAAAACACCTTCTTCTTCTTCCTACCTCTCTTGGGCTTTGCAGCCTTCGATTGGTGTGCAATCATTACCGGCTTCTCTTTCTTGACGGTCGATTCTACCGTTACAAACAAATTGGTCAGTTCGTGAAGAGCGAGAGTTCTATCCTCCATGTTGAAGTTCAACACGAACTGGTCAAAAGAACGGGGCAGCGTATGGAGGAGGAGGTCAGTGCTAAGATCAGCGTGCAAATCTACATCCAATCGCCCCAGTTTTTCAACCAGGTTGATGAAACGCAGACAGTGATCCTTGACACTGCTTCCCTCAGCCATCTTGAGATGAAACAACTCCTTAGTGGTCGCGAACCTTTCGGTACGAGACCTCTCTCCAAACATCTGCTGGAGGTGGAGAAGTATTTCTCTAGCAAGCGGCATTGCAGCATGCTGTTTCTGCAGTTCATTCGACATCGAGGCTAACATGAGACATCGAATCTGAAGATCATCATCAACCCTTTTAGCATGGGCGGTTCGTTGTTCCTCAGTAGCTCGTGCTGCGGGTGTAGCAGGCATGGGTGTGTCGGGCACATAGCTTCGTCGCTCGGAGTCGAGGATAATTCTGAGATTTCTCAGCCATTCAACTTGTTTGCGTCGAGGATAACAGATAATGGATTCTTAGACATTGTACTTAATATCTACAAATGGAAAGAAGACAACGTTTAGCTAACTGATCTTATGTCTAATACTTATAATTATCGAATTTTTGTACTTGTTTTCGAAAAAGTTCTCCCACTATTTTATCGAAACAATCACCCCTTTGATTGCTCGGGAAATTTAATTCCTAGTAGGTCTGGACGTCCCAGCAGCAATTAATTGCACCCACGACTCGTGGCCATACAACTAATTCTCCAGGTAGGTATACTTTTACCAATTGTGTTACTCCACAACCTTCAAGCTATTTTGCCTCGGTTTTCGCACTTATCTAGCACTGCTACATCATAAGTGTTACTAATCGTTAAGTCTAACCCATCAATCATGATGAGCAACGGGCCCGGTCGTGAGTTCTCCGTAACTAGTTATCGGTCGATCCTCACATCCCGACCAGTCCTCACCCTTGTCGTGTCTAGTTAAAAACAGGAGTCAAGGAATTTTACGTATTGTCCCTTTCTTCGACTCGGGTGCCAGACTCTGGATCACCTCTATCGATAAGTAGACAACATACGCTAGTCCCTATTGATGGAAGGCTTGGATTTATATAAATACTTCATTTTATTTTAATCCAATATGACTTAATATTTAATTCGAGAGGGGAATTTCTGGTTTGAAAGTTATACTAACTCTCCTCGAGATCTCACCGATTCAGTTATGCTTTATCTTTTATTACGATCTAGATTCTAGCGCGCATCTCATACAAGCTAAATATAAATCGACAAAATAAATAAAAGCCATACAAGTCTAGCATGCATACTACCTCAATATGTTTTCGATCGGGAGCCTCCTATGCAGGCCATCATCAAGCCAATGATGTTGGCCCTATTGGTCAATCTAAAGGGTTTGTAAATAGGCCTATGCTATTACACAATGTACCATGCATACATGGCCTTCATATCTTCTTGGGTTCCCACTTTGCTTGTAAACGGGCCTCCATCCTAAACTAGGAAAGCAGAAAAACCCTATTCTATTACAAAGTCTCAAAGTGGCCCAAAAACATAATAGGCTCGCAGGCCCAATAAAAACCAAACAATAAATTAAACCAATCACATTTAACCTAAGGTCAAGGCTCGGCTCGATCGAAAACCACGTAAACAATTCACGTAGAGCAAGAAATATGCAAACATCCTTTACCTATTTCTTTCTTAATTTTAAAACTAAATTCCTATGATTCTTACTTTTTAGTCACTACTAATTATGACAAAATGAATATTCGGGTACACAAAAATAAATTTTCTGCTCAAATTCAGCTTCTGTTTTTCAACTTTTGAAAATTGCATTTTTCGCCCCTCAACTTTCAAAAATTGCACTTTGACCCCAAAACTTTTAAAAAGTTACAAAAACACCCTTGGGCAGATTCGGGCAGCTACCAGAAAATAAAATTTTGAATTCTAAAAATTTTTGATTTTTCCCTGAATTTTCGGTAATTGCAAAACAGTCCACAAACTTTCAAAAATTACAAAACGACCCCAAAAAGCGTGCGACCTTATTTGCAAAACAGTCCAGTAATTGGAAATTTCCAGATTCGAAAAAATTCAATTTTGAGCCCCTAAAAACACTAATCTCGATTTCTTTGCATAAAAGTCCTGAAGTTTTCAATAACTATAAAATCGGTACAAATCTGAAAAAGCAGTTTTACCCAATCATAGATCTAGTCATAACAAGTAAGAATCAATTTACAGAACATAATTATCACGTGTTTACATATACATGATTAAACATATACGATGAAAACACATTATGTTCAGGCTTTTCGTATAATAATGATGGAGTTGGCTCTGATACCACTGTTGGGATAGTGGTTGGGTTGCCTCAATTGTCAGAACAACGAAAGTGCGGAATTTAAAATTTTTCGAAGCACCCAAGGTCCCATATAAGAATCTCCATATTATTTATACGCAAGCATGAAACAAAAACACACATTGAATTAAACAAGGGGTTTTTGCGATTTACCTCACCACAGGCAAGGTGGTGGCAACCTTCAGTTCTGATTGTGGATCTGGATCTGGATCTGGTTCACAGAAGTGATCCAAGCGTCTAACCTCCAAAGATAGTTCACACCAACTGCATTCTGGTGACACCTCCTAGTCTTAGGCTCAGAACTGGATCTAGGAGATTTGTTGTTGCAGGACTGTGCAGATCAACTTGGCAAGGCAAGATCTAGCACGGTGGAACAAGGGAGAGGCGGCGGCGGCGCTAGGGCAGCTCACGGCAGCAGGTTGGCGGTGGCACTAGGCTTGGCGGCGCAGGGAGAGGGGCGGCGGCTACTAGGTCAAAGGAGGCTAGGGTTTTTGCTTAGGGTATTGGCTTTTTGAGCTCTAGTAGAACCCTATTTATAAACTCCCTTTTGACCTAGGTTTGCAAGACTCCTTATGGGCTTTTAATTAAAGGCCCATGTCTTGTAAGCCTTTCATTTAATTAATTACTTTAATTAAATGTCCAATCCAATTAAATCAATATTTCTTTTATATAATTAATTAGCAACTCAATTAAGTATTTAATTAATTAAGTCAGCCAATTAATTAATCTTCCACTTGAATTAAATACTTTAATTCATTTAATTGATTTAATTACCTTTAAATCAATTAATTCCTTTAGTATCCTTTTTCAACAGTCACCGTCCAATTGTATTGTGTGTGACCCTCTGGGTTCACCATCAATTGACAGCAGGCCCACGAATTCCTCGTGATTTAATTTATGAACAATAAATTGCTCCGGTCAATTAAACAACCTTTAATTAACCACTCCTAGAATCAAATCCTCTATTAACTCAGGAGTACCTACACTTCATGGTCGATGTCTAGCCACAAGCCCATGAAGCCCAACTTCAGGTGAATTGATACTTGTGAACCTCGTCTCATATAATTACCATGTACATACAGTCCTTCTATCGACTAATATTTCCGATCAAGACTTAGGGTGTGTGAATTGATCGGCACCTCTAAATTTGTCTCGATAACTATACTTTCTAATTCAGGATAATATTCCAGTGTGACTCCTAAATTTGGAAACCCCTTTCCAAATCCGTCACCGACTACGGCCGTAGATTCCTTGAATATATTATCTAAGAATCGTATAGGAAATTCTCTCACCCATTACATTGAGTCAATAGATTCCATATCGTTACTAACCACTCGCTTACATGTCCATACGCACCCAACCTAGGCATGTTATGACCAAGCTAAGTGGCCTATACCTAGATCTAAGTACGCACTTTCATGCACCGAATTCGCCCTAGCACCTCAAGTCAAAGGACTAAATCGTACACTATTATAATCCTTGAGAAACATCCCATCACCGATATGCGACATGCGCTTCCATAATGGGTTTCTCTGTTCGGGTCGTTCGATGCGTTCAGTCCTCCATTGAACCACCTACTCATATACACTGGCCTCAAATGCCTTGCTCATGAAACGCTACAAATTCACTCCATGTGAATCATGCATACTTGTACAAGTCTTGGCGATTCCTACGATACCCCGTCTCGTTCGGAATCTATGACTTGGAACAGTTTTATGATTACGACGTTTGAGACTGTTTCATGATTGCACTCAGTACTGAAGTGAATCGTCTCATAGTCTAATGTAATCTAAGGGTTTCATCCAATCGCTTAAATGTATTCGCGAGAGATGAAGTTGGCCATTGTTTATCCTTATACACATATAAATAAACGTGCGTATTATTATAAAATCAAAAGATCGTCTCTTACAGAATAGACCTATTACAAGCTAATTGAACTGGCTTGCTGGACACTATCCTATCAGTTGGGCCAATGACAAAATCTTCTCGTGGACATTTATACATCTTAGCCGCTACTGATTACTTCTCAAAATGGGCAGAAGTAATACCCCTCAAAGAAGTAAAGAAAGAAAATGTTGTTGATTTCATATCTAGGAAGAAAAGGACAATACAAAAAGCAAAAAGAAGTTCAAGGAGAAAAAAAGCAAATTCTCTCAAGGCGTTCTTCAAAAATCAAGGCGTCCTTCAAAATTAAGGCATTCTTCAAAATCAAGGCGTTCTTCAAAAAGTGAAGAAAATCCAACGTCTAATCTAAGATTAAGATACTTAACTCTTATATTAACGTTATTGGAACTTCAATGTCCAACATTTAATCTAAATACTTAACTCTTAAATTAACGTTATTGAAAATTCACGAAGTTCCAACGAAGATCAAATCCCTTAAAAATATAGAATATCCAAGATGGAGTTCGAAACATTCGTCAAGGATAAGTCATTTCACGTTTGATCAAATATTAAGCACAATTACTTTTGAATTAACGTTATTCAAGCATCAAAATTATTTTGGAGAAGATCAAATCAACATTTTTCAAGATTATTTCTTAGAAGATTAGAATCAGAGGAATCATAGAAATTGTAACCACTATTTCAAATCAATAAACTTTAAATTGTACAATTATTTCTTGTTTAATATATTTTTTTAAACTTGAAAATTTATTTGTTACAATGGGGTATCGAATGAATCTCAAAGACTTGTACGAGTATGCATGATTTACATGGAGTGAATTTGTAGCGTTTCATGAGCCAAAAATTTGATGCTATTGCATATGAGTAGATATCGAACGCATCGAACGACCAGAACAGAGTAACCCATTGTGGAAGCGCATGACGCACATCGGCGATGGGATGTTTCTCAAGACTTATAATAGTGTACGATTTGGTCCTTTGACTTGAGATGCTAGGGTGAATTCGGTATACGTGAGTACGTAGTTCGGGTTAGGAGCCGATCACTTAGCCAGATCATTGTGCGACTACTTTGGGTACGTAGGATCGTTTACGCGAATGGTTAGCACTAATATGGGATCTACCGACTCAACATAGTGTGTTGAGAGAATTTCCTATACGTTCTTAGATAATAGATTCCGAGAAATCCATGGCCATGGTCGGTGACGGATTTGGAAAGGGGTTTCCAAACATAGCAGTCACACTTGAATTATTATACAGAATTAGAAAGTATAGTTATCGAGATAATTAGAGGTGCCGATCAATTCACACACCCTAGGTCTCGATCGGGAAATTAGTCGATAGAGGGACCGTATGTACATGACATTTATAAGAGGTGAAGTTCATTGAGATCAATTCACCTGAAGTTGGGCCTCATGGGCTTGTGGCTGGACATCGACCATGAGGTGTGAGTACTCATGAATTAATTGTGAGATTAATTCTTGAGTGGTTAATTAAAAGTGTTCAATTAATTGGAGCAATTAATAAGCTCGCAAATTAAATCATAAAAGTCGTGGGCCCGCGGCCAATTAATGGTGAACCTAGAAGGTCACACACAATACAATTGGACTGCAACAAAGCATATAAGAAAATTTTGATTTAAAGAGTCATTCAAAACTGGAGAATTAATGTGTTAATTCTTGAAAGAGAAAAATATTAATTAGAAGTAGTCTAATTAATTAATAAGAGAGGAATTAATTATTTAATTAATTAATTGAATTAATTGATTAAATGGGCTGAATTAATTAAAAGAGTTCAATTAATTAAAAGACGATCCAGGTCCATTAGGAAACAAATAAAGACCATAAGTTAAATGGCTCTATATTTCCTAGTAGGATTAGATCAAATCTAGGTTAAGACTCCTTATCTATATATGGAGCTCAAGACCTCAAAACCCTAACCTTAGTCTTGACTAATAGCCGCCCCCCTCTCCTCTCCATATCTAGATCTGGTTTCTTCTTCTTTCTTCCTTGCTTCATATTTCTTCCATCCTATTTCTGAGCCTAAGGATTCAAGAGAATTTCTTCAATCCAGTTGGTGTAGACACCGCTAGAGGCACAACACATGGGGTGCTTCTTCGAACCAAAAGTCCCTATGGTTGGTTGATTTGCTGCAAAACCCTTTTCGTATGATTAGATGAATAAAAATCTTGCCTGGGTTATTTAAAAAATTTTAAATTCCGCTGCTATTAACGTCTTGAAGGTACCGATAACTCAACAGTGATATCAGAGCCTAAATCTTTACTCTCATACGAAAATGTCCGAATATAATTTGATTGTTTTTTCATTGCATGTTATATTCTTGTTGTTGATTCTTACTTATTAAGGGTAGATCTGATTTTTGGATAAAATTGCATAAAATGCTTAGAGTCAATTTTGTATTTTACGAAAATTGAAGGGCTAATTTGCGATTAATGATTTTTGGAAAAACTGGACTGAAATTTATATTTTTCGAACTGTGGACATTCTGGACTCAATTGTAACTTTCTGGAAATTTTCAAATTTAGGGTTGTTTTGCAATAACCAAAAGTTTTGGGGCTGTAAATAACGAAAAAATCAGGGACCGAATTGCAAATTTGAAAATTTTTCTGGAAATAAATTTTTATTTCGGTCCTCAACCCATATTCAAATTTGGGGGTAATTTGTAATTTTCAAAACTTCAGTGGTCAAATTGCAATTTCCAAAAGTTGGAGGGTCTAATTGCAATTTTCAAAAGATGAAAATTTTATTCAGTTTTATGCATAAATGGTTTTGTTTATCCGAATATAGATTACCTATAATTAGTAGAGACTAATATTTTAAAGGCGTTTAAAATAATTTAAGTAAGATAGGAAACTAGTAAATATGTTTGCTTGTTTCTTTGCTCAACATGAATTGTTTACGTGATTTTCGATCGAGTCGAGTCTTAACCTAGACCGAACTCTATTATTAATTTATTTCAAGCACACATAACACATCAATATTGGAAAAGAAGAAAAAACATTTTAATGTATACATGGTTCACTCGAATTCAGTCACATATCGAATCAAGCTTCTCGAATAAAGCTTACAATATAATTGTGTGATAAGTTTTGAAACTCAATTTGCACTAGATCCAAAAAACTAAAAATTGAGAAAATATCTGAAAATTAACTGTGAAAATATCATGTCTTTCAAGTTAGACTCATGATTGATTTGATTAGTGCTCCATGCGAGTTTGATTCAATTAACAATCAAATCAAACTCTAGCTAAACTTCAAATTCAATGTTCAAAAATTCAAACCAAAACTATCAAACATTCGCAACAATCTCATTATTCAATATGCATCAATTCATTAAAATTTAAAAATTAGCATGAAACTATTTACGATAAAACCAAACTAATTGAAGATAACATAACATAAAATGCATAATTCCAATAAAACTTTAATTCATAAAGTCCTAATTAAATTTGTATTTTCAGAATTCATAATTCTAAACTGAAATTCATAAAGTTTTCACTATGCAATAATAGTAAATCTTCTTCTATGGCAAGATCCATATCTGCATCAAAGAAAAAAAATATAAAGTAGTAGGGCCTTAACATAAGTTAAGAACTTGAAATAAGAAAAAATTGGATCAACATCTTTTACATGTATATTTTCAAATGAATTTTCCGCTACAATTAATGAAAAATCACACACACAATTAATGCTTGTGTTTGTTTATAACATAGCTCGTTCATCAATAATTAGGAGACCAGTTACCACTCTTGTAGATTAAGCCTACTCATCTTCTCAAACATTGAATGAGAGTTTCCAATGTAGCTTTTGGGGTTGATAGCTTTTCTTCCAACTGTTTTTATACTGAGATGATTCAGACACTGTACACTACTAGAAAAAGGAAAAATTTTAGACGGAAAAATTTCAACGGTAAAAAATCCATTGAAATTTTGCTTAAATTTTCGATGGAACAAATTTCTGTCGAAATATTTCGATAGAATAAATATCCGTCGAAATTAATTTCGACTGATTTAATTTCCGTCGAAATAATTAGTCAAAAATACAATTATTTAAAAAAAAAAGGAAAATAAATTTCGACGGATTTTTGCGCTTTACAACTTTTGATTTGTTGTACGAGGAGTTCTCCAAGGACCTCATCCAGATTTGTTCTTAGCTCATACGAGGAGCTCCTTCAAGTCTCTAACTTTGTTGTTCTTGTAATTCTTTCTTTTGAGACTTTACAAAGATTCAAATAAATTAATATATTAGTTGTTATGAGCATATAACAAAACAATTGAATAGCCAAATATTTTTTATAAAAACATTACTTTTTACATACATGATTAGCTTCAACTTCTTCTTCAGCCCATCCAGTCTTCAAGTTATAATATTCAGCCTTGTACATGTCAATGTCGGCCAACGTTTGTTACATGACATTGGTAAATGTCAGTTTATATTTATAGTTTTTTATTCTAAATCGATATAAAAATATTAGAACTTACGTTCTCGTAACGATGAGCTGCATGAGATTTTGTCCCAAGTTTATGTTGAGTCTTCAACTTGGATCTATTTATAGATTGTGTTTCCAAAATTTTCTACAAACATTAAGAAAAAAATGGTTTAATATTAAATTATTTAGCATATTAATTAAGTGGAGTTTTGATATTTACCTTGAATTTTTCATCTAAAAAAAGTCACAAAGCCATAGTCAATCTTCAGGAAAATTAACAAGTTTTTCATAAATGTGTTGTTTGACTAGTTTCACACTAACTTAGTCTCTCCATATTTTGTAATGTTTGTGAACATTCGAGGGGAAGATAGAATACTATTTTGCATATGACTTCTCAATGCATTTCATTATATATCCTTCTTGTTATGTTCATAGTTGAGCTTATACTGCACATTTAATACATTTTCATCAAAAGTTGTATATATTATGAATTACTTTAAAGGAGGAAAAAAAGTAGAAGAAAAACACTAAAATGATACGAAAAATTAATGAAAAAATGTTCATTCCTGTCTTCTGGAATGTTTGCCCAACGTTCAATTTGCATAAATACCTCAAGCTTAACGAGAATTCTAATTTGTGAAGAGCTGTGTTGACCAACTGGCTAGTCGAGTCCCTCAAGAATATCGATACTTGACTTCATCCCCCCTCCCTAATATTCCTTGATGCATTTGGGTATTCCTCCATTTAGTATCACTACTTGAAAAATCCGTCGAAATTATCAAATTTCGACGGAATGTAATTTCGACAGAAATTTCAACGGAAAGTATTTTCCGCCGAAAACATAAATTTCAACGGAATTCATGTCCGTCGAAATATATGAAATTTCGACGGAATTATGTTTCCGTCGAAATTTCATATATTTCGACGGAAACTATGTCCGTCGAAATTTCGTATATTTCGACGGACATTAATTCCATTGAAATACATGAAATTTCTACGGAATTTTGTTTCCGTCGAAATTTTCAAATTTTTATTTTTTGCCCCCGATTAATTATACCTAAATTATAAACATTTATACTATATAACATTAACAAACAATAAATATACATAACATTCAAAAACATTTTAATAAACATAATTCAATATTCAAAACATACATTAGTTAATGATCAAACATCCAAGTACGTATAAAATCGAAATACAATCAGTAATTAAAGAAAATAAACTCCAATTACTACAAATCCAAGTTCTACATAACAATCACAAACAAAAAAAACTAATTATCTTGTGTTTCGGGAACACAAGTGTCATTTCCATACAAGTGTCATTTCCATGACCTTGTTGAGCCGGGGGCTGAGACTGAGACGGGGCTTGTATTTCTGATTAGCAACTGCATCTCTAGAGCACCGCCATTTCTTCCCATCCGTTCTTCGACAGCGTCCAGGTTCAGGATCAGTGTAGGAGAATCCCAAATGAAAAGCACCCCATCCCACTGTCCATCCAAGAATTGCAAAAAAATCATATACTAATACAGTATATAGTTGGAAAATGAAGAAAGTAGAAAAGTAGTCCTAACAGCTTAAAA
Source organism: Penstemon barbatus (assembly GCA_003313485.2). NCBI lineage: Eukaryota > Viridiplantae > Streptophyta > Magnoliopsida > Lamiales > Plantaginaceae > Penstemon > Penstemon barbatus. Next base: position 28,095,224 of record CM064877.1, on the reverse strand, counting down.
GAATTGGGTCTAAGGGCAGAGAAACCGGCAGATTCAAAAGCTTTCCGGATGGAATTTAGCAGATAGGAAGGTATAGGAACATTTGCAGTAATGTATTTATGGATCAAAGCTTGGTGTTCTAACTCCATCCGTTGAGATGGTGTGAATGGTCCCCTCACCCCTGTTACTAACCCATACATACCTGATGAGGGGTAATTCGGTTCCCCTGTTCTTAGGCCTTAGCGCGGTCCGAATAACTATGAACCCTGTCGCCAGGGATCAAAAGATGAATCAAAGTATGAAAATGATCGATCCGAGCTCATAAGGTCGCTATAGATCGAAGGACACTGTTGGGCCGAGCCCAGGCCCAAGCCCTCAAATTTGGCTATAAATACTCCATGCATTTATTACACGGGGGGAAGATATTTTTCAATCTAAAGACCGCAGCTCGGTCTATTAGGAGAGGACTTATTATACATGTTTCACCCTCTAGCTTGTACGGCATCCAATAATGCTCGAATAGGGCCTTCAAATACTTGTACTTGTACTCATTCAAATCGAATACAATTACATTGATCTTTACTTCACTTTATTAATTTAATTATCGTTATCGCAATCACACGTCTCACCCTTGATCGAACTATCGAAACCACGTAAGATCAATTGGCGCCCACCGTGGGGCGTTATTCGAGTATTAGATCGAAATATGCCTACTACGAGGAGAAACATGTGCGCCAGCTGAAGATTTTACTAATCTGAAACTTCATTGTTCATTCTCCGAGGCGAATTGATCGACCCTTCGTCATTTCAGAGATAAAGGCCTATATGATCGTTGGCAAAGTTAATGGTCTAGCCTATGGACGCATGGCTCATTCATTTATATTAAGTTGCAGTTCGATATTAACGATCGAAATTTATTTTTTCGTTCTTCGCATTCATAAACTTCAATGGCGAATCCTTCGAATCGATTATCTTAAAGATCATTGGCAAAGTCTCTACATACTATCAATCAACTATTCGTATTTTTCTCGAAGTCTGCCGGGTTAAACCGATTGTTTAAATATTCACAATCGATCAGATGAGTTCTCAAACTTATAAAGGGTATGTTGGATTATCATTATGACCAATAAGAGAATTCGAGTAAGAAGACTCGATTACAAATAAAACTTTATCATTGAAATTCTTCAAACAAGTTACAAAGTAAAGCTCCGAAGGAACTTCGGGCTCAAGAAATGCAGTACAATCATTCCTACCCTATTACAAATTCTAGGAGGTAATTCTATCTGGTTACATACTCAGTCTTCGCTCCCAAGATCGCTCCAGATGCAGAACTCAGCAGCAAGTTTTATTGGCAATCACTCGCCACCTGTCGCACAGCCGTCTTCGATTAGGATAAAGCCGGCTCGCAGCTCCACTCCAAGGCTTCAGACCGACCTTAGATCATCATCTGTAAACAATGATTGAAATACTCAATCGTTGTTTACAGGTTGATTCGAACCGGAGCAGCAAAAGGTTATCCCAACAAGAGGCACTCCAAGGGAACTCGAAGGAACTATCTTGTAAGAAAGCCCTCGAGGAAGCTGATGCCTCAGATTTAAAGAACTCTTCTCGGAATAACCAGCTGCCCGATCAGGTACTGCCCCAGAATACCAGAATTCTAACCCGCACCAGACAAGATATGTCAGGCAAAACGGGTTGCCTGCCGGTATTCTAGGCGCAATTTCTTTTGCCTGTCGATATTCTAAGCGAAAAGCTCATCCAAAAGGAAGCAAGATCGGAAAACAAAGTTCGAACTCTAATCTCAAACTCTTTTATCTGGGAGAAAATACGAATCAAATCTGAAGTTCGACCCATGCTGATCGGATGGGGTATAAGGAGAAAAGCAAGAAGTATGGTGTGCATGAAGGGACCTATTTATAGGGCTGGGGAATTTGAAATCAACGGCCCAGATAACATTTTATGAGCGGATGGGATGTCCGCATTAAATGGAAGGACCGTTACATTTCCCGAGAAATAGGGCCCTGTTTGGTAACGAAGGACACGCGATTCAATGAGGAGTATGGAAGAATTATAACATTCTATCGAATCTTACGATGTATTCATAGCATTATAATCAAAGGATGGCGTGTCGGATTTGTATTCGGTTATTTCGGATGATTTTACACCTAAGTAATTATTGCTATGCTTTTGCGCTGCCAACTGAGAAGAAATATAATTAGTTTAATCGAACAGGATTTTCGACCTGGAAGTTATGCAATTATGAAAATTCAACAGTGATAAAGATTTATGGCTTGGTTTTTCCTTATCAGTCTCAGGTCTTCTAAGATATTTATATGTTATCCACCCGCGCCAGTGGTGATCGATTACTTCTTGATCGATGTAAAAAGAATAAGATGGAATTGTGAAAGATAAAATTCTATCTAGTTATATTTGAGGTTATCAACAAAAGGGAGTTGAAATGTAATTATATTATCTCGAAAGATTACAAGAAATGGAAAGATACATCCAGTATAGCATAAAGCCTATATATTACATCAATATGTTATTACAATCCTATGAAATTTTCGGTCTCCCGTCCTGTCGTTTCTTCGGAATAGTTCAGCTCCGAACGAGGAATATCCTTAGGGCCCGCAGGCTTTTAACTTTATTTGCATTCTTCAGAAGACAGAGGATCGAACGCTATCGGCCCAACGTCTTCCTAAATGCATTGGAGCAACAAGGCCATGAGCCTAGCTTATTGGCTTTCCAGATGGAGAACACATTTGCCTGTCGACATTCTAAGCGTGATTGCTGCAATCTTTTCCGCTCGGGGAATTTTCCGCTTAAAAATTGTTCGAAGTCCGAACTCAAACAGTTGAATTAATCGAATAGTTCTCTTGACCACCATGATCGGATGAAAAAATTCTCGATGCAACGAATGAGATAATTTCAGCAATGTGCCAGCCTTTTATAGCCAAAAACAGAAAAGAATCCAACGGCGCATAATTCGCAAAATGAGCGGACAAGATTGGTTGACCGTTGCATTTCCAGGTAAAACGGGAACCGTTTAGAAAAGATCAAACTTATCAAAATTGGGAACTTACAAGCAAGGAATTCTCTCGACTAAGTTATGAGGATTGTTCAAAGTCTAGGGTTATTCCCTACTAACTGATTCTCCATAATTGATTCTTTCTGATGATTGCGGAAGATTGTTTTCCATCAAAATTACTTCGATTAGAGATATATATTCAAGGGAAAACTGATCCTGTTAATATTTATATTCGTTCTCCTCTCCCTGATATTGTCGATCTCCCTATCCATACTTATCCGAGTCTATTATTATCAAATGGGTGGAAGCCTCTGCTATGACCCAAGGGCTAAAAATGCTCTAAAAAACGACTAAGGGTGAAAGCCTCTGCTATGCCCCTTAGATCGAAAATATTGAAAGGGTGAAAGCCTCTGCTAAGACCCAAGGGCTAAAAATGCTCTAAAAAACGACTAAGGGTGAAAGCCTCTGCTATGCCCCTTAGATCGAAAATATTAAAAGGGTGAAAGCCTCTGCTAAGACCCAAGGGCTAAAAATGCTCTAAAAAACGACTAAGGGTGAAAGCCTCTGCTATGCCCCTTAGATCGAAATTATTAATGGGTGAAAGCCTCTGCTAAGACCCAAGGGCTAAAAATGCTCTAAAAAACGACTAAGGGTGAAAGCCTCTGCTATGCCCCTTAGATCGAAAATATTAAAAGGGTGAAAGCCTCTGCTAAGACCCAAGGGCTAAAAATGCTCTAAAAAACGACTAAGGGTGAAAGCCTCTGCTATGCCCCTTAGATCGAAATTATTAATGGGTGGAAGCCTCTGCTATGACCCAAGGGCTAAAAATGCTCTAAAAAACGACTAAGGGTGAAAGCCTCTGCTATGCCCCTTAGATCGAAAATATTAAAAGGGTGAAAGCCTCTGCTAAGACCCAAGGGCTAAAAATGCTCTAAAAAACGACTAAGGGTGAAAGCCTCTGCTATGCCCCTTAGATCGAAATTATTAATGGGTGAAAGCCTCTGCTAAGACCCAAGGGCTAAAAATGCTCTAAAAAACGACTAAGGGTGAAAGCCTCTGCTATGCCCCTTAGATCGAAAATATTAAAAGGGTGAAAGCCTCTGCTAAGACCCAAGGGCTAAAAATGCTCTAAAAAACGACTAAGGGTGAAAGCCTCTGCTATGCCCCTTAGATCGAAATTATTAATGGGTGGAAGCCTCTGCTATGACCCAAGGGCTAAAAATGCTCTAAAAAACGACTAAGGGTGAAAGCCTCTGCTATGCCCCTTAGATCGAAAATATTGAAAGGGTGAAAGCCTCTGCTAAGACCCAAGGGCTAAAAATGCTCTAAAAAACGACTAAGGGTGAAAGCCTCTGCTATGCCCCTTAGATCGAAATTATTAATGGGTGGAAGCCTCTGCTATGACCCAAGGGCTAAAAATGCTCTAAAAAACGAATAAGGGTGAAAGCCTCTGCTATGCCCCTTAGATCGAAATTATTAATGGGTGGAAGCCTCTGCTATGACCCAAGGGCTAAAAATGCTCTAAAAAACGAATAAGGGTGAAAGCCTCTGCTATGCCCCTTAGATCGAAATTATTAATGGGTGGAAGCCTCTGCTATGACCCAAGGGCTAAAAATGCTCTAAAAAACGAATAAGGGTGAAAGCCTCTGCTATGCCCCTTAGATCGAAATTATTAATGGGTGGAAGCCTCTGCTATGACCCAAGGGCTAAAAATGCTCTAAAAAACGAATAAGGATGAAAGCCTCTGCTATGCCCCTTAGATCGAAATTATTAAAAGGGTGAAAGCCTCTGCTACGACCCTCGAGCCATGATTGCTTTGAAACGACTAAGGGCGAAAGCCTCTGCTATGCCCCTTAGATCGAAATCATTATCCTTGACCAACGGGGATCAATCAACATTCTATTATTTCTTCATGATTACCTGACCGTCTAAGAATAACGGCCGTATCTGCAGCGCTTAAATCAAAGCTATTATTAATCGATCGACACCCTATTCGAATATTACATCATGGTTATTTGCCCAAGTTAGGAAATTGGGTCCCTCAGATTAGATTTGATACTCAGAGGTCATTTTAAATCCTTCTATTCGATCTCTTAATTATTATGAGGGAATAAAAGTCTCTATTAAGTCTCTTATAAGTTATACTCAGAGTCGAGGAGTATCGATTATCGTCTATCATCTAAATATTTATCAAAGTGGATAAAGAATGGCACTTGATCATACTTTGAAGGCAGAAAAAATCAATACTTGATAACAGCATACAAAAGCAATTCTACAGGACAATAAAGAAGGGTGATAAAAGAAATGAATCTCTTATTTATGTCATTCCAAACAGTTACAAAAGAGTTCGAAATTACAAGGATAAGAAGAATCAAGCAAAAACTTTACATTTTAGTGTGACCCTACTACAAATCAACCCTACACTAGAAGTTTTCCACGATCGAGGAAGGCGAGCCTGGAATAACACTTCCACCCTTCATCCTCCACTTCCTCGAAAATCGTTACACACCGGGCCAGATCGAGAGAGAAGGGAGCAACCCCTAGAGAAATTATTCCACGCAATCTCGAAGGCAAAGTTCCTCAAGGAATATCTTGAAGAAGTAGAGATCGAGTGCAGGAAAACTCCTCCAGCAGTCGACCCACTATCCCGACTGGATAGAGATCAGAGTACAGGAAGTCGAGCCCGCCTCAAAGACTTGGAATCAGAGAGAGCTGGTCGCCTGCCGGTACCCTAGTCGCAATTATTTTCGCCTGTCGATACCCTAGTCGAAGTATGTTGCCATCAGGAGAAAGCGAAGTTTGTAAACAGTTCGAAGGAGAACCTCGAACAATTCAATCAAAGATAGCAAACGAAACATGGTGGTTAGAAAGGGTAAAATCTCAATCACAGAGCCAATCAAGATTCTTACTGAAATGTAAAATTTGAAAGTAACTACGGAGCTATATATAGTGAAAAGAGAAAGCAATTAACGACTCAGATTTGATGATACTAACGGCTGAGATATAAGCAGTAAATGCGCCGACCGTTACGATTCCCAAAAATACAGAAACTGTTTCGGGAAGAAAGTGAAGAAAATGTCAAATTTGTTCCACTCGAGTTCATCTTATCCGAATTCATCATAGTCTCAGTTCCAACCAACAAAGAAAAATCGTAAAGAAATCCAAATGAAGCATAATCAAAGGAAGAACACATAAGAGGAGCATGCGATTCGAGAAGAAAGCAAATCATTACAAGACACAGAAAATAAAAATTGTTCAGGATAGCACAAGTAAAAACAATGTACTACAAGTTCGGGTAAGTAAGAGACAACATCTAAACAAGTTTATTGTCAGAAAGAATCTTTCGAAGTTCAGCATTGCGAGCCTCACATCCTGCTTCGAATCCGCGCTCATAAGCCTCCTTCTCGCGACGCGTAAAATCTTGCTTCTCTTGCTCGTGAAGACTCTTCAGTTCTTCGAGTTTATCTTTCAACTGCTTGTGTATCTCTCCTCCATGCTCATTAGCCGTCTTCTCCCTCTCTAAAGCAAGTTTCTCTGCGAGAACGCGATCGAATTCAACTTTCTTCTCCTCCAGCTCGAGAGAAATAGCAGCGCGCTGGCTGGTCTCCCGCTCAGCAAATGTTTTAAGCTCAATGAAGTCTTGTCCGGCCTATTAAAAGGATCAACAGCGCTAAAATAAAAAAATAAAAAAAAAAAAAAATAAATAAATATGGGGAAAAGGAAGAATAGATAAGTGCACACCTGAAAAAGGAAGTACTGCCCAGACTCGAACAACTCTTCTATATTTCTCTCTTTGGACATGTTTCTTTCCTTGGGTATATCAGTCTCTGAAGAAGTAAAGGTAGCTTGCAACAAGTTACCCATGGGATCAACTTTAGAAGGAGATCCATCTTTCAACTCCTCGTGCAGAGGAGAAGCAACCTTCTGAGGAGAGGAATCGACAAAGGGTCGGGGAGGATTATCAATTCCTAAAGCTTCAGCGGAAGCCCCCCCACCAGTCTCTGACTTAGACTTTTTGGTGGGATTCCCCGAGGGAGGAACGAGCGAAGCATCGGAGGATGACTTGCCACCAATAGCAAGATTTTGCAAAGCCTCAATGGGCGTAACCCCATCGGAATAAGGCCTCTTATTCGAAGAGGGAACAGGAGTCTTTTCTTGAACACGATCCTCACTCTTAGAATCAATCGCTTTCGGGGAGGAACCTCCGAGCTCAGCCTCGAGCTCTTCGTCCAAAATGGACTTGCTGGAGCTACCCTTGTTCTGCTTCGACGAGGTACCTTTCTCCTTCGTATTTTCCCCACCTTTAGGTGCTTTTGGGGAAGAGGCAGAGGTCTTAGAAGAAGATTTGGAGGGTTTGACCTCCTTGTCAGCCTTTTGTTCCTTGTTCGACTTCTTGTTCTTCGAACCACCAAATATCGACCTAGGGTCGATAGCTTTGCCTAATACATTCTCCATAATAAGTATATCTGGGCTCGATAAGATAGGATCTTTACTTCTTAAGGAATTCAGAAAATGCACAAAATACAGGGAAAGCTCCGATCTCTATAAGCAAAGATGTCGTGTGAAAAATGATAAGAGATCCCAATATTTATAGACGCTACGCACTACGATTGAGATAGTGAAACGACGCGACCATGGAGAAAAATCCCACTCGGATAAATAAAGTTCGAGCAGAAAGGATGAGAAATCATCGATATCTATAAAGTTAGAATTCATGAGTTACACGAATCAAAGCAAGGAATATAAAATTAACTCGTTTACAAAATTGAGTTGCATGAGTAAATACAATTGATTTCGCCCCCTCTGGCCTAATTAACCCCAGTAACTCGCTAAATTGAAGATCAAACGATATATACGTTGAAGCTCGGTAATTACCCAGCTTGATCGAAAGATTGACCGTCTCCATTATCCGGGGCATTGCCCATGTTGACATCCTTGTCTTCCTCGCCGGATGTATTAGAAGGAACGTTGCAGGAGTACTCGAGCACATCTGGGTTAGGCATCGGAATACCATACTCTTCGACTAAAGATGCAAAGCGATGTTCTTGCCAGTTAGTATTTGTCGTGGGGAGAGAAGAAGTCTTATAAGCCTTCCCTTCAGCGTTTTTGAAAGGGTCCATATACTTGAAGTATTCCTCCATATCGTCGGGAATTTTCTCGGCCGCGATCAATTGTCGAACCCCTTTATAAAAAATCGTCTGAAGAATTTCTCCCGTTTTTCATTGAACTAAAGGATCTAAGACAGGAGATTCCAAGAATTCTCGTATGGCAGGGATCTTGGCTTCTTCCCGACCTTGGGCATATGCACGCTCGGAATCTTGCTTCGCCAAATCAAGTTCTATCTTTATTTTCTTTAGCTCCTCCTCAAGGGCACTTCTCTCTTTAACGGACGCAAGCAAATCCTCTTCTAATGAGGAAGAACGTTTCGTATTAGCCTTTTCAAGCTCCTTCTTAACTTGAGATAACTCACGCTGGCTTTCTTCTAATTGAGCCCGAAGATTTTGGTTATCAACGAGGATTTGAGCACACGCATCGTGAGCATCCTGTGATTCCTGCTCCAGTAACGCCAAACGATATGTTTGAACGGCGAACAAATCCCCGACCTACGAGACATTTTCGAATATCAATGAAAACTAGAGATTCTAAAGAAAGAAAAAGGCAAGATTCTCACCTCGTGATATGTTCGGGAGAAGTCACTCAAAACCTCAAAATCACCTTTGACGGTATGAAGCAACATATCCCGTTTGAATCGACCAGCCATAAAAATCCTAGCGGCCTTGTCAAATTCATTCTCCCCACCTGCGTCCAAATCAGACAGAATAGTGCCATCTTCAAGGTATCCAGCAGCTCTGCTACCTCGAAGATGCTCTTCCATAAAATCTGCCACGTCAGGCTCCGACCTACCTTCTCGACATGGAACAGAGTCAGTTTTCGCACCAAAAGGTTTTACCCTCCTTGAGGGCCCGGGATTTCCAGCATTTCTTTTTCGGCTGAGAAGCGTCTCGTACTCCTGGACGCCCTGAATTCGGTTCCAAGAGTGCTGGCTATAGCCAACGGATGAAAGAACGGAGGTATCAGGGGAAAACAGAGCTCGAAGTGGTCCGGCAGAGGCGGAATTCAAGGAACTCATGGTACCAACGCCCCTCAGATTGGGAATCGCGACCGGAACGATAACTGAATCTCCGCCCGAATTACTGGTACCTACTCTATCTCCGGATGTACGAGGTAAAGGATCGAGATAAAATGGTTTATCTTCAATCAGACTGGCAGCGGATACTCTGAATCCCTCCACAACTCGACCTACAGGGACAATACAATTCAAGTGAGATTAAAACAAGAAATACTGTTCGGTAAAACCTTAAAGTAGATGAGATAAATAAGCATACTCAAAGAAAGAGTGGCGAAGGGCGGAGCACTAGAGACTGGTAGGTTATCGGTCCGTATAACGGGTCCTTCGGAAACTCGACCTGGAAATTTAATCGCCGGGGCAGGATAATCGCAATAGCTCAACCCAGCCAGTCGCAAAACGCCTTCTTGAACCAAGTACCTGGTTTGATAGGGGTTAGACTCCAATTGCCCCAGGAGTTCATCAGAAAGACGATGGCTAAGTTTTTCTCTTATTTTGCGAGAACCGTATGTCCAAGTGTTTACGCCATCCCATCGATAAGCTCTCGTTTTCGAACTACCCTCTGAAACAGGAACGTCAGGGCCCTTCACGAAAAAGAATCTCCTCTTCCAACCTAAAGCTCTCTTTGTTGATATTTTCGTAAGAAAAGACCGTGTAGACCTTGGACGAACAGACACAAAGCCTACGTTCGAACCTTTGCAGGGATCCATTCGGAATATCTGCCAAAAGTTGCTAAAAGAAGCTTCTTCTCCTTTCGCCTCCATAAGAGTGCAAAATGCTATTATATAAGCAACGGAATGCGGGAGAAGCTGAGCCGGGGAAAGCGAAAAGAAATTCAAAATATTTCTGATAAGAGGAACGAACGGGATACGCAAGCCACAGAAAAATTGTCCCTCATAAAAGGCTTGACATCCAGCGGGAGGCTCAGTGGCACGTTCGGTGTAAGAAGGAACGACAATCGAAAAACCTTTGGGAAGAAATTTCCCATAATCCACCTCAAGGTGAGCCCGGTCCTTTTTCGAAAAACAACTGGAAGTTTTACTAGCGGGAAGTTCTGACTTACCCGAGGTGACGGCTTGTGAAGCTTGCTTATGTTCGAAAATCCTGACAAAAGCACCTTCGCCGATACTACGTTTGTCGACCTCTTTCTCCTCGAGATCCTCGCTCGGATCATCGTCTTCGTCGTCTTGATGAAACTCCCCATCTTCAAAATCATCTACAAGCTTAAACAAGGGATCGGATTCTTGGCTCTCCTCAACCTTTTTCTTGCCTCTCGCGCTTCTAGTGCTCGACATAATGGACTAAGAAGTATTTATACAGGAGGAAAATGCTATTTCGAGCTAAAACACTTCGAGTTCAAGAAAGTTGTTATGTGAAAATATTTTTCAGCAAAGTCAACATATATATATACGGGGTTAAAAAGGTAAAAATTGCAAAGAGGCCCCCGAGTAACCGCGACGGTTGAACTCACCAAGGGTAAAAGCTTAGGGTCATCCCTCTCAAAATTACCTCTTTGATCCTTCATTCCCTAAAATTGCGGAATATATCCTTGCAATCTATCCTTAAGATTCTCAGAAGCCCTTCTGGTTATAATCGGAAATTCTGGAAAGCATTTTATCAGGGGATCGAACATCGCAACATGATACCAAAAGGGGGTATTACTATTTCAACTTCCCCCAACGAGGGTAATTTCAGAGCGCGCCACAATATGTTTCTTATATATGCACTCTTTTTCCCTAACTCGGTTTTTATCCCAATGGGTTTTTCCGAGTCAGGTTTTTAACGAGGCATATCCTGAAAATATACTGAACGGCTCGTCTCATCGTAACATGGAACGTACTTGGTACTTCTTCGAGCGCTTACTTCGCTTCACACTCGAGAAGTGGGGGAGTATTGATGAGGGGTAATTCGGTTCCCCTGTTCTTAGGCCTTAGCGCGGTCCGAATAACTATGAACCCTGTCGCCAGGGATCAAAAGATGAATCAAAGTATGAAAATGATCGATCCGAGCTCATAAGGTCGCTATAGATCGAAGGACACTGTTGGGCCGAGCCCAGGCCCAAGCCCTCAAATTTGGCTATAAATACTCCATGCATTTATTACACGGGGGGACTTTCCAAGATATTTTTCAATCTAAAGACCGCAGCTCGGTCTATTAGGAGAGGACTTATTATACATGTTTCACCCTCTAGCTTGTACGGCATCCAATAATGCTCGAATAGGGCCTTCAAATACTTGTACTTGTACTCATTCAAATCGAATACAATTACATTGATCTTTACTTCACTTTATTAATTTAATTATCGTTATCGCAATCACACGTCTCACCCTTGATCGAACTATCGAAACCACGTAAGATCAATACCATTTAATATCCCTGCGCAAATCAATTTAGACATTATGCTTAAGCTTATAGGGAACATAAAGAAAAATCAACAACTAACCTGTACCTGTGTTTTCTACTAAATGGACTTGATGTATGTTGATAATAAGGCAATGCCTGTTAATTTAGAGAAGAAAAGCTTAGCATTTGTTAATGGGGTTCACCAGAGAAACAAATTTTGGGCACTTTATTAAACTCTGTCAGTTCATCTTCATGATTTATTGTCCTTTCTTCTTGCTTATCAAATCCAGATCCATACCATTTGTGCTTATTAGCCTCCTCGTGAGCACTAGTACTATTTTCTGAGTTTGAATTAGGGACCAAATTGTCCAACCCTACAATACCAAAATCCATAAAGACAGTAGAAAATGTTTCTTTCACATTACATTACATAATGAGACAGACATAAGAAGAAAGGATCAACAATGTTGTGAAGTGAGTGTGTTGTATGTATGGTATATGTAGGTGCTAACTGCTATGTATGGTTAACCAAGTAACTCCATATCCAAGAATGATCCTATAACTGACACGAAGTGGAGCATGCAAAATTTTCCATTGCTTTTACCTATTGTTACATACTAATCACGCAATCTAATAACAGTTCCATAAAGAAACAATGTGAATACTACATAATTATGAGTTTAATAAAATATCAGTAGACCTGTACTCAAGTAGAGTATCAACAAGACACATGACTTTTGATGAAAGATATCCAGCAGGCATATTGGCTTTTAAGTGATGGAGCATTAATCTCTCTGGACCTGCAAGATCAGAGAGAAAACCTCTGCTGCCTATTCACAAAAAAATGATGTCAAATTTCAAGTTTAATTGAATGAACTTTGAATGCATTTCCAAAATTATTACCTTCATAGCTAACCAAATTCCCAGCTCACTTAAACAAAACATTAAGAAATTGAAAAGCTTGTCTAGCCTTTTGTTTGCAGATTGCTCCACAGATACTGATATAGTTGAAAAGGGAAAACTACACAATATGCAGTATGCTTAATTCCATTTCTAGTAAATAAAACACTAGGATCCACTTTATACATTCATTAATTCAAACCCTAATTTCCAAAATATCACATTAGCAATTAAAAAAGCAAAATTAAGGAATTAAAGTGAAATTATACCTTAGTATTCAGGAAGAACTTGTGGTGGTGGTGGTTTAGGGCCGGATCGGAGCAGGAGCCGGAGGAGTGACTGGGATCTGGATCAAGCTGGAGCCGAGCCGGCGTAGGTGGAGGTGCGGCTACGGGGGTGGCCTCACGAGGTCTGGCAGTGGAGCGGCGCGGGCTGGGTCGATTGGAGGCGCGCGGAGGTGAAGGAGAGATTTTAATTTTCAGATTTAGAAAGAAATTAAAGGAAGAGGTCGATCTGGCTTGGGCAATTTTTCATATTACTCACATTTAGACGGAAAAGTGTTTCCCTAGAAATTTAAGACATTTCTATGGATTTCTTTCGGTCGAAATTGTCCAAATTTCTACGGATTTAGTTTTCTGTCGAAATTTATTTATTTTTTCTTTTTTATTAATTTTTTTCGCGAAATTATCCAATTTCGACGGAAATAAATCCGTCGAAATTTTTAAAAATTTCGACGGAATTTTGTTTCCGTCGAAATTTATTTATTTTTTCTTTTTTTATTAATTTTTTTGCGAAATTATCCAATTTCGACGGAAACAAATCCGTCGAAATTATAAAAATTTCGACGGAAATTGGTTTCCATCGAAATATATTTTATCTTTTCTTTTTTAATTAATTTTTAGTAAAAAAATTTACATTTCGACGGACAAACATCTGTCGAAATTTTTTTAATTTCGACGGAATTTGAAATCCGTTGAAATTTATTTTCCTTTTTTTTAAATAATTGTATTTTTGACTAATTATTTCGACGAAAATTAAATCAGTCGAAATTAATTTCGACGGATATTTATTCTGTCGAAATATTTCGACAGAAATTTGTTCCGTCGAAAATTTAAGCAAAATTTCAACGGATTTGTTTCCGTCTAAATTTTTCCTTTTTAGTAGTGTATGGCCACACATAGTCATCTTCCTATAAACATTTATTTGTCCTTCAATGACAAGAAAATGGTTCTTATGTAGGAAATTATGGATTTAAAAAAATAGAAAAAAACTATTTGACTACTTGAAGGTATCTTGGGTGCCTTCAAATTTATCAATGATCTCTTCCACTGATTCTACGAAGAATTAATTCCTTTAGTTTATAACAAAGAATTTTATAAAATGGAGCATGATTTAATCAATATTACCTCTAACACTAGAACTTGTGTGCTCGTTTGTACCTCTCTACCTATGAGACACATTTAAAAGGTAAACATTCATTGCAATCTGTCTAGCCGATGTATACGTATTGTTTGAGGTAACAAAAGTCTTGGTCATTTTATTTATATTTAAAGCTATGAGAATGAAAAAAATATTGAAAATTATCAATAGTAAATTAAGGGATCGTTTGGTAAGGTGTATGGGATTAATGTGTATTAGATTAAAGTCGGATTGAAGGTCATATTAAAAATATGCTTGGTAGATTTGATTGAGTTATATTATATTAAAACAATCTACCGTAATATGTTTTGTAAAATTATGAGTTTAGATATATATTTATATATTTTCAAAGATTTGAGAAGAATTTATGATATCTAATGATATGTAAAAAAGAAAATATGTAAATTTAAGGTTATTAGTGACATTTTACCTAATCCGTATTCACCCGGATTAACTAATCCACTCATGCTTGGGTGGATTATAATCTAGTCTTAATACCGGGTCGTAAGGATTCAATCCATTTGACCCGGCATTACTGCAATGCCACCAAACATTGTATTAGGCCATATTAACTCATATAATATGACTTAATACCCCCTATTAGATCCTACCAAAGAGTACATGCAGTTGCTACTAATTGATATGTGATTAAAAGAAATATTAGTCGAGCTTCATGGCAAAGAAGGCTCGATTGTGCTATTTGCCGTAATTTCAGCTGCAGCCAGGGCGCTTGACAACATCACCTTATGCTTAAGATCTGACGTTTTATTTGTTGCAACTATTGCAATTGAAAATTCTTTTTTACGGTTAGAGAAAGTATTCATTGTCGTCCCAAATCCAATGAAACTAGGGCATGGCTAGGAGGAGTTGTAGTTGTAGAAAACTCCCAAGAGTTCATGCCTCATAGCCACTCATATATATTAAAAAATTCACCCATGACTTGCTATATAGGTAAAAGTAGTAGGTTACAATTTGTGTTGATTTCATTGTAATTACCATAATACCCTTGTGTTTAAGTTGTTTATTAAAATATTTTCATTCAATTTAAGTATTAAAATAAATTTAGATAATAATTAATTGAAACACTTCAGAAATTTTCTCGATTATGATTTAAAAATACTAAATTCTTATTTTTTTTAACATTTATAAATTTTATATTTAGTAATAATATATTCATCGTTGTTGATTTTCTTCTAATTTAATAATTGTGTTTGTTTAGTAGTTATTTGTTTTTAATTAATTGAAATATTAAAATTAACAATATTAATGTAATGATGTAAATGTCATCTATAAAAAAAAATTAGTATCTCGATATTATAATCTCATAAAGACCTATATGAATTTATGAAATTATAAATTAATCGAAAGTTCTTAGCTATTTATTAAATTGAACTCAATTTATATTTAAGATAAATCTTACAAAAATTTGGACCATTTATTTTAACTTATTTGCTATGGCTTAATTGCAAAAGAACCCTCTTCTTCATCCCCTCACTCAACTCCAACCACCCTCACCGCCCCACTCGCCGCCTCCAACCACCCTCCCCCACCCCACCCGACATTGTTGATTTCTTTTCCTCCCTTGTATTCCCAATATACTAAGGTCTTGACTCCTGAAATAGGAATCAGTTTTTTGAGACGGTTAAAAATAATACAACAACTAATACATTAGAATCTTTTCAATTACTACTAGAAGTATAAAGACAAACTAAACTACAAACACTAATAATAAACAATGAAAATACGCACATTAGAGCAGTTAACTCTCTTCTTCGTGAAATTACTTCAAAAGATGAGCTCTGTTTTAGGTAATCATTCGACTATTTTAGACAACCAGACAACTAAACAACAATGGAACCTATAAATATTTTTGACAAAGTAATCATACAACATTTCCATCACCGGCGGCCGCCCACTGAACGCGGCTGGTGAGGCAGGCGGTTAGGGGGGAAGGGGAAGAAAAGATCTAGTAAAGAAATTAGGATCTAGTTGAGAATTTTAGGAAGGTAACAAATGAGTACTTGAAAATGAAGAAGTATTGGCTCGATAAAATTTCATTTCAAAAATCAAAGAAGGGGAAGAAAAGATCTAGGAAAGAAATTAGGGGACCTTACCGGCGGCCGCCCACTGAACGCGGCGGTGAGGCAGGCGGTTAGGGTGGAAGGGGAAGAAAAGATCTAGAAAAGAAATTAGGATCTGTAGTTGAGAATTTTAGGAAGAAAACAAATGGGTACTTGAAAATGAGGAAGGGTAAAAGGGGAAATTTGAATCTTCTTTCACAACCTATGTAGCAAGTAGAAGGTGAAAAAAAATCCAGTCATTCATTGAGTGATGAACTCTCAATAGTTTTCCCAAACTTGAACTCTTATTAGCCAACTCCATGAAACTAAGTTGAAAAATTCTTAAAGGAGTTCCAGTTTGTCCGAACTCCTTTGAGTTCACCATTAAAAATATGCCACGTGGCAAATTGTTGACAGGCTACTTTTTTATTAAATAAATTGTGAATTTGACATAAAAATTACCATTTTTACCCTTTTGTACTTTTGATCAAACAAAATTGAATTGCTTATCACACGGGCTTCTCTTCCCAAAATTATTGCTTCATGAATTTCATTTAAAAGAGTTCCATCTTCAGTTTTTATTAAATCTTCCCTTCCTTTTTCCAATTCTTGAGTTTCACCTAAGTATAATTTTGATTAAATCTTCTTGAATTCTAAATTATTATTTGCTTCAATTCGAAATTTTTGATTAAATCTGGAAAATTGTTTATAAAATCGAAATTTGATCTTGACTTTGTATTCTACACCTAATTTTCCACAAATCTCGTATTTTATTTTGGTTAAAATGACTGAAATGAAGAAAAAATGCCTCATTTTGTAACCGGGTTGCTTTGACCTGAATTTTAGAGAAATGAGTCAGGAACGACCCGACTGGAGGGATAACTTCAACCTCCAGCCCAACTTCACCCAAGCGCGGCTACCGGCGCGTGTCGTGCGTGAGGCCCACTCACACATCCGTTCTCTCAGCGACGACCATCGCTATGTTCAAAAAATGATTTCTGATTGTTTTGTGATTTTTATTATTTTTTATCATGTTGAAATTATTTTTCGTGGATTTTTCTTTGTTCAGAAATTAAAAATTCAATCAAAATTATTCTTTGATCAAATTAATTTTTTTTTTCAGAAAATTACTTTAGATCCTGATAAAATTATTAAGTTGCATCACTCTCCCTAGTTACCCTTGAATATCAAAATTACACAATGGTCCAAGTTTTAAAATGCTACTTTTGCTATGTTTAACTTAAATATAAATTGGATTCAACTGATAAATATTTGAAAATTTTGGGGTTAATTTATAATTTTACATATTCATATTTTAATTATTTATAGGACTATAGTATTGAGAAATTGAATATAATGTGCACAAAAGTACAAAAGTGAAGAATTATATTATTTTTATATCATAGTCGAGTACATAATGTATAATGTTATTTTTAATTATTATATAAGAATTATTTTAATACTTAAACCGAATGAATATAAAAATCTAAGTATTTTCTTTATTAGTGTATATGTGCCAAATTACATAAGTTTTCTTTGTTGCTGTATAAACATTTTGTTTGATTAAGTATTAAAAAAATGTTTAAAGTGCAGAGTTTTACAATTTTGAGTTTATTAATTTATGATTTTACTTAGAGTACTGTATACCTATGTTAATTATAATTCAAGTCAACAAATTGCTCGATTAATTAATCAAAATCAATATTGTCGACCTTAGGGTCATACATAATTAGGTTAATCATAACCCAAATTGATAAATGGTTCGATTAATTGACCAAAGTCAACATTGTTGACCTTATGGTTATGTATAATTAGGTTATCGTAATCCAAAATTAACAAATGGTTCGATTGACTGATCAAAGTCAACATTGTTGACATAATGTTGACCTTAGGGTAATGTATAATTTGATTAATGGTAATCTAGATAGCTAGTTGCCCCGATTAATTGACCCAAAGTCGACACTGCTGACATTAGGGTAATATATAACTAGGTTAATCTTAATTCAAATCGACGAATGACTTAATTAATTGATCAAAATCTACACTGTTGACGTTAGGGTAATATATTTAGGTTAATCATAATCCAAATCGACAAATTGCTACATTGTTGACCTTAAGGTAATGTATATTTAGGTTAATCATAATTCAAATCGATAGTAATCTCGATTAATTGATCAAAATCAATATTTTCGTCGGGTAAGATTAAATCAGTAAGATGTAATTAGGAGGTTAGATTTAGTACGAATTATAGGGCTCTGTTACTTTATTCTGGATGGATCAATCTCAAGGAAGAACAATTATGTAAAAGAACAAAAGGTAAACAAGACGATGAATGAGTTAATCAGTAAATAGTATAGCAAAAGCTTTTCTATTCAATGTGTTATTAGATAGACAAAGTATGTAGGCGTAAGCTCTCATTGTGTCCAATACAACGTTTAAACTAGGTATTTATATGATATTAACCCTAGCTTTACAAGGAAACATAGTCCTAATTGGACTCGTCATAACAGTCCCTCTCAAGTCAGGATTGTAGTCTGGTCGCCGAGTAGAATCGTCTCTGATCGGGTCGATGGATGATCCTGGATGAGCTTGTCTGGTCGAACCGATCTGATATCCCTAAGTCGATCCAAGTATTATAAGGAGTGCGAAATAGCCCCCATCAGTACTCCCTCACTTCTTCGAGCGTATATGTACTAGAAGCTCGTAGAAGTAGACGGTGGATTACGACTGTATGCTCTATGAAATGTGCCTCGTTGAAAACCTTCTTTAGGAAAAAACCCTGTGGGAAAAAATCCTAAGCAAGGAAAAGAGTGCTACACCTCATAAATAGTCGTTTTGTCGTTCCAATCAAGATCTATCACGTGTCTCTTTGAGAAAGTGTTTCAACTTTTTCTGCCGTTTGCCGGGAATGTGATTAGCCGTGAGAAGTTCAAAACGTCTTTTCATCTTTCTTTATAAATAGGTGATCGTTGTTTCAGTCATCTTTTACTTTCTAATTCCCATATTCTGCAATCATTTTCTTATTCGCTCATTTCTTTTCTAATTTACTCTCATCGACTCGTATTCTTCGAGGATCCTAAAAATGGCTTCCATTTCAAGAAAATCTTCTTCATTAATCAAAGAAAGAGTCACTCCTAATGTCGAGGAGGAGGTTCCCCCAAGCTCTCCGACAGAGCAGATAGGAGCGTCTGAATTCACTATCCCTGACGAGG
This sequence comes from Penstemon barbatus, assembly GCA_003313485.2. Taxonomy (NCBI): domain Eukaryota; kingdom Viridiplantae; phylum Streptophyta; class Magnoliopsida; order Lamiales; family Plantaginaceae; genus Penstemon; species Penstemon barbatus. The sequence continues at coordinate 28,076,156 of CM064877.1, read as the reverse complement.
ATAATTTTAGTGTGCAAATTATATCTGATACGGGTGTTGCCGCCAGGGCCAAGAAGGGTAAATGTACGGTTCCTCAAATTTCTGAACCAGTTGAGGACCTCGCTTGCGCCTATACCGAGGAGACTTTCTACGAGGTCGTGGATAACTACGCGAAATATTTTCCCGAAGGTTCTAAGATTATTCTACCTTCTCCTTCGGACAGGGTTACTTCTCCGTCGGAGGGTTGTCGAGCCTTCTATACCGTTCATTTCAATTATGGCTTACGTATTCCTTTGTCTGCTCTATTTCTTGACATTTGAAAATATTTAGCGTATCTTTGACGCAATTGGTTCCAAATTATGTGGCTTTCGTGGTGGCCTTTTCCGTTTTGATGATAGCAAAAGGATTCCAGCCTTCTTTCCGTAATTTTACGCAATTGTTCCGTTTTAATGTTTCTAGTTCTTCCAATCGCGGATATTTCTTTGCCGGTCAGAAGACTAGTCGCTCCATTTTTTACTCCCCGGTTTCTAGCAATCCTTGCTGGAAATCTCATTTTTTCTTCGTACAACCACTTTCTCATAATTCTTTGGCGGACGTCTCAACTGGGGCCTTCTCGTGGGACCATGATTCCAAATGGATTTATGGTGGTCGCTTGGCGACGGGCGATCTTATCCCTGACGACCCTCAATTGATTAACGAAATTCAGGGAATGCGCGCCAACAAATACCAAAGTGCTCTTCTTATTGGTGAGGCCTTTCTTCGCAAGGCGGGACTCAGTTTTCATAGTTTTTCCATTTCTCCCCCTCTCAATCATTGGGTACGTATTTTTCTTTTGTATCAACTCATTACAATCCCTTTTAGCATTATGTCTAACTTTTGACTTTGTTTCATTTCAGCTCTCATGGTAGAAAATTCCCGGCATTCTTCTAAGGGAAAAATGGTTTTATCCAAATCCACAAAAACCATAGAGAACTTCCTTATCGAGTAGAGAGCGTCCCGAAAAAGAAAATTGGAATTGAGCCACGATTCTGAGGAAAACAGGGAGGAGTCTCCGGATTCCTCACAAGAATCTCCCATCGACAAGGGGACCGGATTCGGCTATCCTCCCTTCCATCTTCGAACCTCTCTAGGTATTCGTGGGTGTCGTAGCTGGTCAATGCCCCATCCTAACGATAAGCCAGTGGAGAGAAAAAGGTGTTACTATGGTCGCTCTGGTGAGGACCTGTCTCTACTAGGTGAGAATCATCCGGAGCCCACTCTTGTCGAGATGATCGAGGACCATCTACAGGGGAGGAGAGCCGTCGGTTATCCTTAGAATGATTCTTTAGTTCATGATGAGAGCGAGAATGCGGTGGACAAGGCAACTCGTGTGCTTCTATCTGGCGTGTTTACTCGTGATATGAACAAGCTCCTTTGGAAGGATCCTTTGGAGAAATTTCAGCGGGCTTCTCTTTATGCTGAAAAGGTGATCTCCTCTTATGTGCGCTCATAGTGTAAATTTTCTTATCGAGTACTTTAGCTCGACAATTTATTTCATTTGTCATTTTCTCTTTTAGACTAAGACTTGTTTGGCATCGTATGCCTATGAAGCCGCTCTCTGGAAACAACAATGTGAATTTCTGGATGAGAAATATAAGACTCTACTTCATAAGACTTCTGGTTTAGAGGTTGGTCCCTCAATGTCTTTTTCTCTTCCGGTCATAGAGACTCAGGCTTTGAGGACTGATGACCAGGAGATTATAGATAGGGTCCTGGAGACTTCTCGCTCTCAAGAACAAGTCAATCAATTGGCTAAAAAGTTGGAAGATCATCAGTTTCAGAGTACTGCTCGAATTAGCGAGTTGAAATCTCAGGTATTAAGCCTTCAGGCCTCTTTGGAGGAGTATGATAAAGATATTCCCCTTAGTGGTCTGAAGGATCGCTATGGTCGGAATCCTGATGAAAGAGTCATTCGCGAATTCCTCAATTCTCCTGTTCATACCGCCTTGGTGTATCGAATGGTTGGTCCGCTCTTAGAAAGTACTTTCAAGAAGGCGATCCATCAGCTGGTGGCTCTGGATCTGATTGAAGATCGTCGAATGAAGTATTTCAAAGCAACGCAGATCAGGCTGAATCGTTACGGCGAGGAATATTCTCCTTCCGAGCTGCCATACGACATTTATCAACAATTTCCCTTGGCTCGCCTTGTCGAAGAGTTCGGGAAGCCATTGCCGATTCCTCCCTCAGACATCAATGATGAGGTCGATAGTAATTTTATCGAACCAGAGGAAGAGGGGGAGAATGAGGAGGCAGCGGACGATGGAGCGGACGAAGGAGTGGTCGCTGGTGAACAGGGAATCCCAAATGTCGACCAGGCTATGTGAGGAAGGAATGATCCATCGACCTTGGGAACAATCTTTGTGACAGTTAATATAACACGGCTTGTAATATTACCTTTTTATCCTCTTGTACAATAAACGATTCTTATTCTGTCAGTTATGTCTTTTCGGCTTCTCTGTAATAATTTAGACAAGTTATTAATTTTTGCCGTAATCATTATGCTTGTATCTTTTGGAATTCTTGCGGCTGTACATAGGCTAGTTTTTGTGATTCGCGCCCGTTCTTTAGGTCTCCTGTGTCTTTTCGTATAGTATAAATACAAGCGGTGAAAATTTTACTCGCTATTTACCGCTTTTACTCAACTTCAATAGAATAACTCTCTTGCTAGGAGGTCGATAAGCTTTCTCGATAACTAAAAATTCTTTTTTCATTTCCGAACATGAGTAATCTCTTTGGTAATACTTCAAAACGTCCCTCCCGCGAGAATAGTAGAAGTGTTAGACCTAAAAGGTCTCGTACAGAGGGGCCTTCGATAGATCCTCCTCGTCCATCCTCAATTAGAAGGTCGGGGATCGAGACTCCCGTTATCCCTTCTGAAGCTTTTCCTGTAATTAATTCAAGTTTTATTCAGCAAAATTTTCCCACTTCTGGCGAGGTAGAAAGGAGGCCTTCCCCTGGTCGGGTGGCCTTCGGCGATTTGTCCTTCATGGAGCAAACTTTTAATGTACTCGTTTCTACAGGTGTTTCCTCTTTTGAAAATGGTTTAAATGATCATGTTCCTGATAACTCAATTCCTTCCTCTATTTCTACTGCCCCGGTTGTTAGCGGAAACCAAGTGAGCGTCGTTGCGGAGGCAATTAGTGGTGGTGCCCTTTTGAATCCATCGATAACACAATCCATTTCTCAAGATTTTTCCGAGTTTTTTATTTAATGATACTACTGTGGTGTCTACCTCTTTCGAAGCCAGCGGCCCTTCTGGAGGTCGGGCAGGTTCTAGGTCCGGTCGGCGGACCGTTATCTCTGCTTCGGGCAAGGAGACTTCGGTGAGTCCTAACGAGAGGGATTCCCTTCGTATGTTAGACGATCGTTGCATTCTTAAGCAAGTTAAGGATATAACGCACTCGGTTACTCCTCGGCCTGATCGAGTTCCTCTTGATAGTGAACTACCCGGCTCTGTTGAGCCTGATGCTTTATCCTGGGATTTGGGCCTAATCACAATTTTGCCCGGCGAGTTGAGGAAGCACGAAGGTATTCCCAATGTTCGCCTTGTTCAGTCGCTGGTTAAGTTATGCAAGCAGGTAATTATATTTATAACTTTTTTCTTTCTTTATCTAGGTTGCCTTGTCACTTATGAGCTTTTCTCTCTTTTCAGGCCAAGTATTTTGCGCTCCAGCTGGGTGTGCAAAATGATGATATGTGGATTGGTAGGGATGCCCATCAACGTCGCTTAGATTCGGAGATGGCGAAGGTCGCGGGGCAGACCCTCCAGTTGCAGCTTGTCAACGATGATCTTCAGAAATCGCAAGAGGAGAAGTCTGTCCTTGAAAAGGAAAAGAGTGACTTGGTTCAGGCTCTCGCTCTTGCTGAGGAGTCTCGACGGCAGGCCTATGAACAAGGTTATGATGCCGGTTATCAACAGCGTCAGGAGGAATTGATGGCGTTTGTAGGTAACGCGACTCCTCGGAGGGGTGCTTCTGCTAGTCGGCCCCGCGATAGTAGCCAATCTCAATGACTTGTTCTGATTCAGCTGTTTACTTCCCTTTCTGTCTTCCTTTTTTTTTTTTTTTTTTTTTTTGTTTTGCGGGCCTCAACCTTTGTGCGGTTGTTTGGGCTGAATTTTGTATGGGAAGTATGAATTAATGACAATGATGATCTCTTACGACCAGATTCATGCCTTGGTCAATTTTAGTCAATGATATATTTTGTTATGCACATCTTATTGCTGTGAATAAGTATAACTTCTCTAAATAAGCAGGAGAGTTTATTTTTACTTATCTGATATTGATCTTCTGAGAGATTATCCTTTGTTCGAAAAAGTAGCTCGGTCTGGCTCGATCAGTCCTAAGTAACTGAATGACATAATATTTGTTCTGCAAATCAAACTTTCTTAATCAAATATAAGAATGATGATTGACCAAGTATTGTTCCTTAGGCTTGTTCCGAAGTCACTTTAGACATTAAAATGTGGACTTTAGGCCATTCACGTAGATAATTGATTGAACAATTATGAGAGAATGCTTAGCGTTCTTGTCGATGATCGATTAATTTCCCTGTAAATTTGTCCTTTTGTTATGGATATCCTATTTAAGGACGCTGTCATTTCCTCTTTTTGAGCTCTGCTTTTCTTATCATAAGTCTAAATTCACTGAAAAGATATCGTTCTAAGTATCTTCTTAAAATCCATGTTTCTCTGTACTGATTGTGAGTTCCATGTTCCTCAAATAAAGCAGCCAGTGCATCAAACATGTCAATTCTTTGATATGGGAGGAATTGGAAAATGTAGACTTATTAGTTAGACTGGAATGATGACGATTATTCCTCTAATATTGGTGTCAGGTTTCTTGGACTCCAGTGGAGGTCTCATATAACCAATTAATAATCTTCCATACGATATATGAGGCAATGACGACCCTCGTACGCCGGAGCGTTAGGTCTTGCACCTCTAAGCGAACCAGTATTTTATCATAATGGTGTAGACTTACGTGTCCTTGTCGAGGATCTCATGCTCTTTATCAAGCGACTGACATTTGTTAGTCTTTAAGCTTTTTCAGTCTGGAGTTCTTTGGATCCGCATTCTCATTGTAGTAATCGCTTCAATCTTGATTCATCTTTATAAGCGAATAATCTTTTCGACCTCGGAGTAGCCGTTCCAACTTACTCGCATTTAAAGGTGGAAGTCAAACAGTTGCGGTTCTTCTTCTCTTAGATCATCCTCCAACCGTTGGATCAACTTTATATGTGGCTATAAATAGGTACGCAGTTTCCAACTTTATTTATAACTTCTCAGAAAAGATGGTGATCTCAGTTTCCTTGAATTTCATTTTGCCCTCTGATCCCATAATATTCAAAAAGTCACATTATCATGAATCATATTATCATATTGGCTTAAATTTCATCTGCCTTGTACTGACAGGTCCCATGGCAACCCTACCTTGTACTGACGGGTCCCATGAGGCCTCAACCCTTGTCTTCACAGGTTTGAGGTCCGTGGTTTCTGTTTGCACATGGAGGGTTCATATTTACCAGTCACTCCCGCTCTTCGATGTTACCTCCAGAGTGATAGGCCATCAGAGTGTGCTGGTAAATGTTCTTACCGCGACGGTCCTCGCGAGATGCTGCTTCAGAGTAAAATATCAACTCCTAATGTAGAAGCAGTATCTTGTTGTGGGTGAATGAGTATTGCTGGTCATCTGGGTGGTAATGATCATTTCGTCTGGAAGAACATTTGATCTTCCGAGCCTGGCCATCGAACTAAAGAAGTCGATCATCCTGAGCAGCATGCTTCTTAGGTGGTCGATCATAATCGTCGAGGCACTAGGGAGGAGATTGATGTTTCCGTGGACATTGTCGTGAAGATCATTGATCTATAGGATAGGATCATTTTATTTAAATAATTGTAAAGATGTGCAGATCGCAATAAGATCTTTGTACTCTGATAAAAAACTTCTGTATGTAATTTAATTCAAGTTCTCAGAACACAAATGAATAGAACTTTTGTATTACTTGTTTCGTATTTGTTGCTGTTGATTTCTTCTCAACATGTTCTTCTATTGTCGTCGAGGTCAATTATACCCGACTCGTTTTAGGACTTAGGTATTTTTCCTAAATTTCTTATCGATAGGCATAGATTGAGGAGCGTTTATTGAGCGGATCAATTTATACTCGACTCGTTTTTAAGACTTAGGTATTTTTCCCAAATCTTTTTTATCGTTAGATATAAGATCGAGTAGCGTTTATTGAGCGGATCAATTTTACTCAACTCTTTTTTATGACTTAGGTATTTTTCCCAAATTTTTTTGATCGTTAGATATAGATCGAGGAGCGTTTATTGAGCGGATCAATTTATACTCGACTCGTTTTAGGCCTTAGGTTTATTAACCTTTTTATGGAGATCGAGGAGTATTTATTGAGCGAATCAATTTTACTCAACTCGTTTAGTCGTTGATGTTATGCAGGTCGAGGAGCGTTTATTGAGCGAATCAATTTTACTCAACTCGTTTTAAGACTTAGGTAAAATCTTTTTGATCGTTAGATATAAGATCGAGGAGCATTTATTGAGCGAATCAATTTTACTCAACTCGTTTTAAGCCTTAGGTTTATTAACCTTTTTATGGAGATCGAGGAGTGTTTATTGAGCGAATCAATTTTACTCAACTCGTTTAGTCGTCGCTGTTATGTAGGTCGAGGAGTGTTTATTGAGCGAATCAATTTTACTCAACTCGTTTTAAGACTCAGGTTTATTAACCTTTTTATGGAGATCGAGGAGTGTTTATTGAGTGAATCAATTTTACTCAACTCGTTTAGTCGCCGTTGTTATGTAGTTCGAGGAGTGTTTATTGAGCGAATCAATTTTACTCAACTCGTTTTAAGACTTGGGTATTTTTCCCAAATCTTTTTGGTCATTAGATATAGATCGAGGAGCGTTTATTGAGCGGATCAATTTTACTCGACTCGTTATACCTTTAGATCGAGGAGCGTTTATTGAGCGGATCAATTTTACTCGACTCGTCTTACTTAAGATCAACTTATTGGATCAAACCAAGTTGGTAGTAGAATTTTGAGGAGCGTTTATCGAATCAATCGATTTATACTCGACTCGTTTTGATGCTTTGCCTTTTACTCAAGTGAACTTTTGTTTTGGCATTCAAAATTGCAAAAATCTTTAAAAACGAATTTCAGGCCAAGGCCTTTTTTACAATGAATAATAAAAATAAAAAAAAAAGAAATAAAAAAGAAATAAACCAGGAATAATCTATTATGATTTATCTTCCATAGTATTTTCTGAGGTTGACTGCATTCCAAGTTCTTGGTAGGGGGGTTCCATCCAAGTGTGCAATCTTGTACGAACCTTTCTTTCCTACATTGATGACAACGTATGGTCCGTCCCAATTCTGTTGTAGTTTTCCCACGTGCTTGGATACCTTTACCTTTTTTAAGACCAAGTCTCCTTCTTTGAAGGTTCGTATGCGTACTTTTTGATTGTAGGCTTTCTCCATGTTTGATTTAGCGACTTGCAATCGTACAGCCGCTTTTTCTCTTAAGGCTTCTGTTAAATCGATATCATTTTCTTTTGCCTTTTCATTTTCCTGGTCGTCAAACATTTCAATTCTTGGTGTCGGAATTAGTGTTTCGACTGGAATAACAGCTTCCGAGCCATATACTAAACTGAATGGGGTCTCCCCGGTTGAAGTTCTGACCGTAGTTCGATTAGCCCAAAGTACTCCTAGGAGTTCATCTAGCCATCTTCCTTTGGCTGCCCCTAATCTTTTCTCCAAAGATTTTATTATTTCTTTGTTTGCTACTTCAGTTTGTCTATTCGCTCTTGGATGCCCAACTGAAGTGAAATTTTGCTGAATTCCTAGCTTTGCACACCATTCCATTACATGTTTTCCCGCAAATTGGGTTCCGTTATCACAGATCAGAGTTCTTGGGATGCCAAATCGACATACTATGAACTTCCATAAGAAATTGATCACTTGGAATTGGGTTATTCGAGCAAGGGCGATGCATTCTATCCATTTGCTGAAGTATTCAACAGCGACTAGAACATATGCTTTCTTGGATCTAGCTGCTGGGAAAGGTCCCCCGATGTCCATTCCCCATTGATCAAACGGCCAACATACTGGTATCGGGTGCATGTTTTCGGCTGGTTGATGACTTATATTAGCATAGACTTGGCAATGATGACATTTTTGAACATATTGGACGGCATCATTGTTGATGGTAGGCCAATAATAACCTGTTCGAAGGCATTTTAAAGCCAAGGCCCTTGCTCCGCTGTGATTTCCTGCATCTCCTTCATGTACCTCCCGGAGGATATCGTTGGTCTGAGATTCGGAGACGCATTTTAGAAAAATTCCCGATACTGATCTTCGGTAAAGTTTTTCTTCTATTTATTTATATTTTGGAGCCCAATATTTTATTTTCCGAGAATCGTTTTGGTCAAGCGGCAATTTTCCTTCTCGAAGATAAACTATCATCTGAGTCGTCCAGTTTCCTTCTGCTTCTTCGATTTCCATCATTTCGGCGACCGGTGTCTCATCAATATCGATTGCTGGCGCATTGGAAATTAACCAGTTAATCACCCTTTCAATTTTTCCGTCGTGAAATCCTGTGAACCTAGACAGTTGATCGGCCCATTTATTTTCCGACCGTGGAATGTTTTGTATCCCAAAACTTTCGAATTTTTCAGCCAATATTTTCACTTTGGCGAGGTATTTGACCATATTAAATTCCTTTACCTCATACAGACCTTCTATTTGTCTCTGTATTAATTCTGAATCGGTTAATACCTTAAGGCTTTTTATGTTGGCCTTGATTGCCATTTCCATTCCTGCGATCAGTGCTTCATATTCTGCTTCGTTGTTTGTTACGATGAAGTCCAACGTTATCGCATAATTTATATCCTCCTTATTTGGTCCAGTAAAGTTGATTCCGGCACCTCCTCCCTCTCGGCATGAAGCACCGTCGACGTGCATCAACCAGGTTTGATTTTCTACGATCAAGATATCGTAGTTATGGCTAGTTGATTCGGTATGTTCAGTTGCCTGGGTTGGAGTTTCTAACAGGAAATCGGCTAAGACATGGGCTTTTATCGCAATTCTTGGTTTGTACTCGATTTCGAACTGACCGAGTTCGATAGCCCACTTGATCAATCTTACAGAGGCTTCTGGCTTCGCTAGGACCTGTCTTAGTGGTTGGTTCGTTAAAACCACAATTTTGTAAGTTAGAAAATAAGGTCGGAGTTTTCGTGCTGCTACCACTAAGGCCAAGGCGAATTTTTCTATTTCCAAGTAGTTCTTCTCGGCCCCTTGTAGTAACTTGCTTAAGTAATAAACAGGCTTATGTTCTAAACCTTCCACTTTAAACAAAACTGAACTAATGGCCACATCGGAGATTGATATGTAGACATATAATGGTTCCCCTTCGGTTGGTTTTGCCAACAACGAATTACATGAATACGGCACCAATTGTTAAAAAATATTCAGACCTCATCTTGTAGTTGGAATTAATTACATGAATTTGCCACCCAATAATTGGGAGTAATAAATTATCCAGCTCTCATCTTCTTCTTCAATTCTTTCTCCCACGCGCACAGGTAAATTGCTCAACCCTATTTTTTTTTTCTCCAATTTCCGTGAAAACCTAAGCTACCATCTTCATAAATTAGCTTAGGTATCTCATTTGTGACCCCAATTTCATCACATTTTCAGGGTTTTGATCTTGAAGTCATTGTCATCTACCAATCAGTTGAGTTGTCCCTTTACTCCGGTGAGGAAGGCAAATTTGAACAAATTTCTCCATCTGTAGTGTTTATATGTTGCAAAATTTTTGTATTTCAGTATTTGATTGTTACGGTAATTTGTTGTTACCCTTGAACCGATTCCAAAATTTGTTGTTTGTATGTTGGCTACTCTCATTGAAACCTAAAATAGTTTGTTTTGAATTGTTGTTCCTCCGTGTAATTCGTATATATGTTGTTAGCATATATTTTAACATTTTGGCAGTGGCTTGGGATTCATTATTACGTGGTTGTGTCTTTACTAAATATTTTTAAGGGGCCTTAATTCTCGATTGTATTCAATTTCTTATGTTGTAATAAGGTTTTAATAAATGTGGTATGCTTCCATATTGTGAGTTTAGCTCTTGTATTATTTTTATGTAACTTGCCTTTTATGTGATACAGACCAAGCGAATGGCTTCTCGGAGGAAAGAACTCTTGCTAAATATGATATATCAATTTTTTTGGAGATGTGTGTTCCTCATATGTATATGCATTATTGCACACGAAGCACATATTTCGACTTTAAAGAGGAAGAGATATAGCTTGATTCGTAGGAAACCTAAACAAGCTAAATATTTAACTCGGATAACAATGACGAGTGATGTCAAATGCAAGGCTAATTTAAGGTTCACTATGGGTGCGTTTAGTAAGTTTTGTAACTTGCTACATAATGTGGGAGGTCTTAAGGACACTAGGCATATACCTTACAATGAACAAGTCTCAATATTCTTATTGATACTCGCCCATCATAAAAAAAACTGCATTATCGGTTTTGACTATCGTCGGTCAGGGGATACAGTGAGCAATTGGTTCCACCGTGTCCTGAATTGTGTACTCAAGCTTCATGAAATTCTACTATCCCAGCCTGAACCAATACCGCAAGATTAGGAAGTGAACGATGGAGATGTTTTTCGGTATATAAATTTATTACATATTTTTAAAACAATTTTGTTTATTTGTTTATGGATATATTTTTCTTATTATTTGGTAATGGTACTGGTTAAGGGTTGCATTGGTGCTCTTGATGGGTGTTATGTAAAAATTCAAGTTCCTTTGGTGACTAATGTACTAGTTGCGTGTGATGTGAACGGAAGATTTACTTATGCTCTGTCTGGGTGGGAGGGTTCGGCCGCTGATGGGAGGGTGCTTACAGATGCAATTCATCGGAGAAATGGGCTCCAGGTTCCTATAGGTGAGATAATTCATTGCGTAAACTTGTGGTCTTTTAAAGTGTGAATATTGTGGTCATTGACGTTTTTGTTATGTATTAGGTACCTACTACTTTTGTGATAACGGCTACATTAACGACGAAGGCTTCCTTACTCCGTACCGAGGAGTATGATATCATTTAAAAGAATGGGGTGTAGGCCGGGATGCTCCTCAAAACCATAAGAGTATTTCAACATGAAACATTCAATGGCGAGGAATGTTATTGAACGAATGAACGCTATTTTGGGCAAGTTAAGAAGCGGTGGTCAATCTTACGGAGCAATGCATTTTACCCCGTCAAGATTCAAAACCGAATTATTATGGCTTGTATTTTAATTCATAATTTTCAACTTATGACTATGCCTAACGACATGTCGAATTCGGATTTATCTAGTGACGAGGAAAATGATGATAGTGATGATAGTGATGGAAACAGGGGTGGGGATGGTGGTGATTACATCGAAGTGGTTGAGCAGTCACAAGACTGCGTAAATGAGTGGTTGTCGATGCGTTAATGAGCAATTGAAATAAAACGTTGAGTGTTAGGAATGTAATTTAATGTATCAATGCTTGTTTTTATGATGTACTTGAGTTGATTTTTATTTGTATGATATTTTTCATGTGTTTATTTGGTTTGTACAAATATTACTTTCTATTTTAGTTTGCCTACAATTTCGAGTGTGGTTAAGGAATAAACTTGTGCAAATGTGTGTTTAGTATATCATTTGTTGCTTTTTGGATAATTTTGGAACTTCGACTATGCTAATATTGTTTCATTTTTTATGTGAATGTAGAATATGGATGCTGAGCAAATCCCAAAGTATGGAAGTACATCCCGAGTACCCAAAAATCGCGGGGACCTCGTAGGATCTTGAACAGTTTGGAGGAGCAAACTTTGATTTCTTGTTTGCATGAATTGGTGGCCATTGGTTGGAAGGCTAACAATGGGTTCAGGGCTGGGTATTTACAAGCATTAGAAAAAGCAATGAATGCTAGGCTACCTAATTGCAAAATCGGAGTAAGACATATCAACTCCAAACTCACCGTATGGAAAAAACACTATTATTTGTTGATAACAATGTTAGCAACTAGTGGATTTGATTGGAGTGATAGTGCAAAAGTGCTTGAGGTGAACGATGACGTATGGAATGAATACGTGAAGGTAACTTTGTAAATTTGTATACCTTTATGAATATCTCTTATACAGTGACTTAATTGACGTTTAAATTTTATTTTTGTTCTTTTTTTTTTTTTTTTGCTTTGTAGACCAATAGGAGATTTGTAACATAAGGACAAAGTTGTGGAGGTACTACGACGATTGGTGTGAATTATTTGGGAAGGATCGCGCTAACGGGGATGATGATGCTGGGTTTGTTGATGTCGTAGAGGATATTTTGTTGAATGAGAACCCATCGGTTGGGGTAATGGAGAAATAAAATGATGTAGTACATGATTATTACACTCCGGAATATGATATTAGTAGCCCATGTGTTGACTTGACCACGGATGCATCCGATGGTGTGGTAGGTGGTTCATAGCCACACGTGAACCAAATTGGGGTAGGTGGATCGAAGAGGGTTGTAATGGAAAAAAAAATCAAAACCAAAGATAAAAAGGGAGAGGAAGCGGAAGACTCCGGACACAACCACTCCTCCTCCTTAGGTGCCTTTTCTTACGACTTTCCTTGAAGAATCCAAATCTGCGTTTGGGAGCTGTGCGGGAAAGTTGAACAAGGAAGAAGATACAGATGACGAGAGAGCTACAAAAGTAATTTTTGCCTTAGAAAGTGTGCCGGGGCTGAGCGAGGAAGAGATGAATTTACTATGTTTCAAGATAATGGACAATCCAAAGCACACAAGCTTGTTTTTGCGTTCGAACGAACGGAACCGTGAAATTCAAGCAAAATTGATGCTCCAAGGTAAAATGACGTGATTGTATGAATATGTATGACTTGGGATAATATTTTGGCTTGCATAGCATATAATGGTGCAAATATGACACTTTTGAACTCTATTTTTTGTGAGGGTTGTGGATGTTAAAAGGATGGAATGATTGGGTGATTTTGCTATTTTGACTTGTTATTTTTGTGAAATTAATGCTCTTGCTTAAAATAATATTCTCCATTTCTATTGTCTTGGTCTTTCATTTTTTTTCCATAAAATATAGGGGTGTTTTTTGCTAATACCGCAAGACATGGGTGTTTTTTGATACTATGAAAAAGACAGGGGTGTTTTTGCTATTTACACGATTTTTTTTAATTTTTTATTAAAACAAAAAACAAAAAGGGTTTGAACAACAATATAATAAATTACTACACTATAATATATACCCCTCCGAGGTTGAAAACGGGGTTAGTTAATTCAAATATATTTCAAAAGACGATTGCGAAAAATAACAAGTACATTAGTATCCTCCTACTCCTTCAACCTCGTCATCAAAACTACCCAGCTTTTCCCAAAACATAGAGTCGTCTTCACCATTATCGACACGTGGAACAGTAATTATGTCAGTCGGAACCGTTATCGTTAAGGGCACATGTAACCATGGAATCGGTTAGGCGGATTCATGATCATAATTGGGTGCCTCATTTGGAAAATCCCCAACACCTCCATGATCATGTAAATGCTCCCCCCGTCCCCCAAAAATGCAATTTAGATCATCCCAAGCAGGCTCTCCCTTTATCATGTAAGCTTCTCCAAAATTGTATTCATGCACGTTAGTACTTAAATAATAATTAAATAGAGTTCCTAACAAACTATATAGTAAATGAACCATTTTGCTAAATTATATAAAAGGTACAAAAATATTGCAAAGTGTATTGTCTTTAACAGCTTTATTTTTTTGTACTTTTGTGTGCATGTGATTTTTTGATACTATGTACAATAGTAATTTTGACTAGAAGGTCTGCAATAACTTGCTACATACTACACATAGATAAAAAAAAAAAAAAAAAAAAAAAAAAAAAAAAAAAAAAAAAAAAAAAAAAGAGCAGGCAAAATTTGCACAATGATAACAACTATATATATTGAAAAGTAGTCACCCGTTTTGTGCTTACATACAAATAAGAAAGAAAAAAAGACAAACATACAAGCTAAATATTCAGACTTCCAAACTAACATAAACATACAATGTTACATATTCAAACTTCCAAACTACTATAAATACATATACTAACCACCTTATTGCATACCCACATACAACCCCAACCACACCAATTAATCAACTTGCCACCCACTCCCAAACATGCCGTTCACATTCTCCCCTGCCCCACTAACTTCCCTTTCATTACCATTCACAACATTATCATTTTCACGCACGGGCTATGGGGGAGGTGCCTCAGGAACATTACCTCTTCCCATATTGAATGGGATGATTGCAAGGGCGTCCTCATCATCGGCCGTTGACGTGAATAGGCCATTCGGGAATGCCAACCACTTCAGGGGGGAGGATTGCGCAGCGTTTGATGTAAAAAATGAACCTCAACTTCATATAATAATCTCCATGCAACCGGAATCTCCTATAACTTTGAGGCTCATTCTGCATGCAAATAGGATAAAAACTCAGCAAATAAATTAATATGTAAAAATAGATAATATACGAGGGTCGAATGTACTTACGTGTGGGTCTACAGTCTCCCAATAAGGCGCAAGGACTACAACCTCCTTATCATGTGGGTCATAGTCAACCCATGGATTCTCAAGGAATTCACAAAAGTCCACGTACTCAACCTGATGCGATGTAGCATGTCAAGTAGTCCAGCAATGGTAAAACGGCGAGGGTGGAAGTTACAATTCATTTGGGTTGCAATCCTAAACCCCCCCCCCTCCCGAAGAACAGCAACATCATGGACGTCCTTGTATTGTACAATGCCGAACAATCTCATAATGAAGTATGCTCGTTCATGCGGAGACCAACCAGCATATTGAGCATTGAAATCAGCACGGGCAATCCGTGTCATAGACATTTTTCTCTGTTACAAGAACACCATTAAAAGATTGTAAGAATTAATAACCAAGACAAAAAAGTAAAAGAATGTAAATAAGCATGAATAGAAAGTAATAAGGAAGAGTATTTACCTTTCTTGAGTTTGTCGTAATTGGAGAAGTGAATGGTGTGTTTGGTAAGTGTGAATTGTGGTTTATTTATAAATGTCCTTGGAGTTAAGCCATGTACAAAAGTAAATGCAGGGTTGGTTTATATTTATTAGCAACCCATTACTAAAGTCTACTCATAATAAATGCTGCAAAACTCTATAAAAAAAGTCCAACCAATGAAACTATCTTACACCATTGTAAACAGTTTGGAGGACAAGACATGAAACTAGTTTTTATATAATAAAACAGAAGTCAAACAATGTGGACAATTCAAATACATATTTCTACACACAAGTAACATTAATGACAACACATAAGATCAATTAATAGGGCAGGTGGTGAAGTCAGGGCGGTAAGTTAAATATGTCAAAGGAATTACCACAATTTTGGACAAAGACAGGACATACTTGACCAACATCACACTCATCCAAATAAATAAAGACAATACAAAAAAGGATCAGTTCAATTGGCCTTAAAAAGAGACACTTTTCAATATACATAGCAACACCAATCCCTCATAAGATAATTAAAGTGTCCACAACAAACAAAGTCAGACAAAATAGCAACACCAATCCTTGATAAGGCTTCAAAAATAACCACAGTCAGATAATTAAAGCAATTGCAAATATGGCAATATAAGATAATTTCAACAAATCGCATATCAATATGCATAACTCTATTCAGCTAAAATGCAATAAAGTGCTTCAAGTTTAAGTACAATATAGTCCACAACAAACATTTTAAGTACAGAAAATTAGCAACTACTCAGACAAAATGCAATAACCCACTTTTAACAAATATCATATCAATAAGCAACTACTAAAACAAAATAGCAACAACAATCCTTCGTAAGGCTTCAACAAGAACCACATCCAGATAATAAAAGCAATTGCAAATATGGCCTTATAATAAAATTTCAACAAATATGATATCAATATGCATAACCCTATTCAGCTAAAATGCAATAAAGTGCTTCATGTTTAAGTATAAAATAGTTCAACCCAAAATCAGTACTTCAATGACCAGTGAATCAATTTATCAGTAATAACAAATAGAATATAAACCAACTCATAAGCATACAAATCATCAAAATAGGTCATAGTTTGCATTCATCTTCATGCCACATATTCATACAAAATAAAAAAAAGCATGCTAATCTTCAAATACATAACATAAACACATAATAAGCCAATTAAAACATAAAAACCATGAAGGCAACCAAACAAACTGCACAGATCTTTACAAGGTTGAACTTGTAAAGCAATGAGTTGTTTGTAGCATGTAAGGTAAGAAGGGATTCACGTAAACGTCTATTTTCTTCCTCTAATCGAGCATTACGAGTTTCAAGCTCCTTATTACGTTCCTCAACATGATTCAAGCGTACCAACAACCCAGGGATTATTGTAGCAGCCCTTTCACAAATGTACGGGTCAACCCACTCAAAAAAATCACACCTATGGCCCTGGAATAGATGATCAAACACAAACAAATAAGTTATATTACATACAAAAGTGGACTGCAAATAGAGTATTTGTTGAAACACACATAAGTTTTAAAATTACGGTGCAATTACCCAAATTTTACGAAATCTAATATCATTGAAATAAAATATGAAACCTAATTAAACCCTAAAACACAAAAAAAAAAAAAAAAAAGATTAATTTGTTTGGCAGAAGTGGACTGCAAATAACACACATAAGTTTTGAAATTACGGTGCAATTACACACAAATGGGTTCACAATTGCAACACACATAAGTTTTGAAATTTGGGTGCAATTACAATTAATTTTACGAAATCTAATATCACTGAAATCAAATAATACACCTGATTAAACCCTACAATACAAAAAATTGGAGAGTAGGGTTAGAAACTCACTGAAAATCCTCCACAACGTAGAAAACGACTCCCGGGATTTTGCTTAGTCCACGACGTATACATTCGGACCGTTGAGCCACAGGGGAAAATATGTCCAGGAACTTTGATGCCACCGGAAGAATTATTGCTACGGCCCGTACTTGTGGAGCTCGACTCTATTTTGAAACCAAAAGAGGAAGAGGTTTTAGTAAACCCTAGGTTTGAAAATGGTGAAATCCAAAAGAAAATACATACCACTGTCGCGAATTGATTCGTAGGAAACCCTGGGTAAGAACTTTCGCAGTTTCGACGAGGAACAATCCTTGATTTTGAAAGATTACGGTGGATTCGTGCAAGTTTCAACGAGAGAGAATGAATAGAAAGAGAAAGAAAGATGGGAGACGATTTGAAATGGGGAATGGAGAGAAAAACCTAGATCTATGGAGAGAAAAACCTAGATCTGGGTTATCTCTCCATCGGACGGTTCTTGGTGATTTCTAGCCCTCGACGGTTGGATTTGATTAGTAAAAGGGCATAAACGTAATTTCAACTTAATCGGATATACCGAACTGGATATTAAATTGTTGGGTTCAACCCACAATTATATCCAACTCACAATTATTTTGTTTGGCCTGATTATTATATTGGCCCAAATTGACAATTGGGCCAAATAATAATCAGGCCAACCGAACTGAGCCTTAGAAGAAGGAAGATTGGCTCAAAACATCTGTTTTTGGTATAAATAACCGTATGACTACGAAAGAAGGGATGATTTCTAAACATACTGGGGGTTCTATCCTTTTTGTGCTTCACGAGAAAATTCAAGTATATGTGTTTTTTCTTAATTTAAAATATTTCATTATATTATATTTATAAATTTACTTGCATAAAAAAATCTAGTATGTTATATAAGTTGACAATACAATATATTCTTTGAATTTTGACTTTTATTTATTTTTGTTTGAAGGAGGAACAAAGTGGTCGAATAGTATCCAAACTAGAGGTTTTCAAGAGAACACACGAGAAAGATAAAGGGAAGGTGCCTTTGTAGATAAATAAATGTCAAGACTTGTTTATGTAAGTAATTATAAACTTGTTAAATATAAGTCAATAAAATATGTAATTTCATTTGGTATTAAATTGTTCAGTGAATAGAAAATATACACCCACATTTTTGTGGAAAAACATGGTAGTGATGAACCCAGTCAACTTTAATTGGATAAGAATGCATGGTTTGATGCTACTGGTGGATCAACCAAGGGAACGATATGCACCTACAAAAATTACATCGACAAGAGCCAAACCAGAGAGGCTGAGGAAACCAACAAAATGGCGGAAGAGGCCAAACAGTTGGTAGAGGAAGCTAAGAGAAGAGAGGACGCACTTAGACATCAGTTACAATCGATTCAAGAATATGTACCTAAGTAACTAAATTCGCGCATCTAGGTCTGACGTGCCCACTCGATTCATGAATTCAGTGCGAAAATGGAATTCGAGGCAAAATTCGCGCACTCTTGAATGTTAGTTCGCGCTCTGAATGGTAGTGAGTTCGCGCACTTCCCAATTTTCCCACAAAACACATGTAAGAGCTTGACATGTGTCCACCCAAAAGTTGCAATGCAGCTTTGCTCTACTTCCTATAATTCAAATAGGCCATAGATGTAATATTTTACTGATAGGACTTGTTGGTCCGGGCCATGAATTTATGGGCATTGGGAACTCCTCCAATGATGACATAAGTCATCATGATTTATTGGTAAATATCAATTTTATCTTGAGAAGTGAGAAATAGTATTCACTTAAAAGGAATATACCATAACTTGTATTGGGTTATATGCAGAAGTTGAAATGTTAAAATAAGAACAGTTTTTATAAATTATATTCAATATCAATTATAAATAAAATACTTATACATTATTACAATTAATTTTTATTTTTTTAGTATAAATTATTGATACATTTTTTTTCATAGTTCTTACTTCTATTCCTTTTAAATTATTTATATTACATTTTAATTATTATAATATTATTTTAAAGACGCTTTATAGGTGCTCTCATAGTTTAAATTTTCAATGTATCGCGCTCCCTCGCACACGTTCTCGCTCAATCACGCGCTTACACTCCGCAAATTAGTTACCTAGATGTGGACTTAAGTATCCTTAAAAATAACAATAAAATGATTATTCGGCAAACTACAACCGATCATTTAAAAACACATATTAAATCAAACAAAATTAATTATCTCAGATGATGAAAAAGCAGAAGAACGCCTATCAATTCACTAACAAAAAACACATATTTTTGTTGGTTTTTTGATGCAGCCACTAGCAAAGGTGGGTGGTAAAGCACATATGATAAACTTCTAGCATTGTTAGTCTGGACTATATTGATTATGGAACTTATGCTACTAATTGTAATGGAACTTATTTGATTGTAATGATATGTAGTTATTTAACTGAATGAAATCATATATTTTAGTTATTTGAAATGGTAATACTGATAATTTTGTACTTTTGTGATGTTATTTTTTCTATTGTAATATGTTATTTAATTATTTTATATCTTTTAAAAAATATTTTTTATAGACGCTCTAGTGACGCTATCATACTTGAAATTTACAGTCACTCAAGCTTTCGCCCACACGCTCATGCACACGCACCCGCATACGCTCCACGACTTAGTTACTTAGATTTGTACTAGATAGATTCAAACAAATGTGAGGGGAATGTTGTGGGACTTAGGATATATAAATTTGGAATTTGCTGGTGGATCTGGAGCGAATGAGGCAGACTGGGAGACTAGAAGGAGCAATATGAGTGAGAGAAATGATAAAGATACTTAATTTATGATTTAGGCACCAATAATCGTTAGATTTATTGTTTCGGTCGGATGATGTTGTCATTTTATTTTTGTTTTCTGTTATTTTGAACTTAAACTCCATTGTTTTATATCGATTCCTAGGTTTGTTTCTCAACTAAAACTTTAGTTTTGATTTATGTGAAACAAATCCATACGTATAGATATAAGTTCAAAATATTATAATAAAGTATTTAAGTGCACTATACACTAACAATTTTAAGACAATATTTTAATTATGTTTAACTCATTGAATTTACATAAACATATACTCATGTAATGCTTTACAACTTTTATGTGGATAACTATTATAATGTTATAAACGATTTTGATATAGAATTAAAAATGGAAAGAAATTTTCTAGTAATGATAATCCAGATGGGTTAATTACTCTATGTAAATTAATTATCGACAAGCAGATTGATTCAAAGTTTCAAACACTAAAAGTTATAATCCTTCTTTGAGTGGTTGATCAGATTATTAGAATGACTTAATATTCAGACATTAGAACTTAATGGTGATAATTCTTTATTCTCATGAGGAGATAAAATGAAATGTGATTGGCAGTACATGTCTAACATACAATATGTTGGGTAAGTAATTTTTCTAGTGTACGAACAATCTAGTCATTCCAAGGTAGAGAGAATTTTTGAAACATTACAACACTGCTTCGTAAATGATGTAACCTAAGGCTCTGAGACTTTGACTTTGAGTAAAACTTTTCTTAGATTTTCTTTATTTTTGGGATTAGATTTTTGTTTCAGGGTAAGTACTTTGTTCTATGATGTGATGCTAATGATCAAATAATTAGACTTGTGGATGCTTATAATTGTTTTTGTTCCATTGAGAGTAATGTTCTATTTAGTCACCACCTGTTTGTGGAATTATCTCAAAGAAATATACATCATAAGTGAATGTGAATGTGAAGTGTAAAATTAATATAGCATGAATTTGAATCAAATTAAAGAAAGTAGATAAATTAATAAATAGAACAGTTATGATACTGCACTACGGTTCAAATTATTGTTTGGGGAGAGAATTGTAATTGTGGTACCAAATTATATACCGATTTTCACTTGTGGTCGAGGTCGACATATTTGGTACCACAATTTAAGAAATTGAATCACATTTGGTACCACCGTTAAAATTGGACGTTAACTGATGATGTGGCAGTTAAATTTTATTGCAAAATTGATACCGACTGACAATTATACCCCTAATTTTTCAAATTGTCAAGATAACCCCACATCTTCAATTTTATTGACAATTTTAATCCATATTGTTGTCTAATTTCAAAATTGACTCCAATAAAACACGTGCGGACCAATATAGAGATTTTATTTATTATATTTACATATTAATTTAACTAATTTAATTTTATAAATAATATTAACAGACCAAATTATACTTTAACATAAATTCGATAAAATGTTAATTAAATCTAAAATTTATATAATAATATGAATATATTTAATATTTACTAAAAAATAAATTATATATTATCAATAAAATAATTATAATTAGAAAAAAAAACCATCTCCTGCCTTCCACCCCCACCCATCCCCCCTAACCACCCCCCCCCCAACCCAAATCCCAGGCCGCGGCGGCCTGGGATTTGGGTTGGGGGGGGGGAGATGGTTAGGGGGGATGGGGTTGGAGGTAGAAGGTAGGTGATGGGTTTTTTTTTTAAATTATAATTATTTTATTAATAATATATCATTTATTATTTTAATAAATATTAAATTTAATTTAATTAAAATTTTATCGAACTTATGTTAAGGTATTATTTGGTCTGTTAATATTATTTATAAATTAAATTAGTTAAATACATATATAAATATATTAAGTAAATCCTAAATTGATCCGCAAATGTTTTATTCGAGTCAATTTTGAAAATAGGCAACAATGTGGACTAAAATTGTCAGTAAATTTGAAGATGTGAGGCTATTTTGACAACTTGAAAAGGTAGGGGTATAATTGTCAGTCAATATAAGTAATGGTATCAATTTTGCAATAAAACTTAACTGCCACGTCATCAGTTAACGTTCAATTTTAACGGTGGTACCAAATGTGATTCAATTTCTTAAATTTTGGTACCAAATGTGTTGGCCTCAATTTTTATGGTACCACAAGTGAGAATCGATATATAGTTTGGTACCACAAGTGTAATTCTCTCATTGTTTGGGTCTTAAAATAGTTTGATTATGTGTATATATAGTGAAGAAGAAATATATTGATAGATTTCAATATTCTAGATAAAATTGGACTGGAATATTAGAGTATCAACACATGTTAAGTACAATCGAGTTGTATTCTAATTGATATAATTTCTACAGAAGTTCACGTATGTGGTTATGTATGGCCTCATATATATGACCTAAAACTTGATGAGTGAACTGATCGAAGGTATATATTGAACATTCTCTTAGTTCTCAAGCCATGGGTCCTCGTTTAGAATGAATGCAGGGGACATATAATGATATCATAAACTACTTTGAATTTTAGATCATATGAATATAAGTTATTGTAAATTTTGGATGTCTTAATTCATACATGTTTATTATATTCTAACATAAATTTGAAAATTTGATGCCTTAATTGTATTCGAAGGCCTAAGTCACTATATAATTCAAAGTTAGAACTTAAACAACCATGATAAATTTCTCTTTACAACAAATGACATGGTCGGTTAAAAAACATTTATCAATCAAAAATACCAGCTGCTATATGAAAAATTATATCGACCAACACAAGGTTTTAGTGACCATAAACTTTCACATTAGCGAGGAAATATGTTCTTGATTATGGTTGTATCTTTAGATACCACTAGTAGTTGGTCACTAATCATGAATTTATGTTGGTATGCGAATCACCTTAACGACGAAGTAATGCTATTACGACCATCTATCTCAACATCAGTGACTATAATTGTTGCTTATGACAAAGTCTATTAGAGACCCCTAATGGTTGGTCACTTAACAATCAATTTTGTTGTTGTACACACTATATTAGCAACCATTTAATGATCCATCAAATTTCTATATTAGGAACTACAAAAATTATCGCTCATGGTCATGCCTTTTAGAGACCAATAATGGTCGGTCCCTAAACATAAATTTTGATTGTTGTTTACATACTATTCATGTTGCAATGACCATCGATATCTACCATTGGTGGCCACACATATTGATGATCATGTCTATGTCTTTTAAAGACATTAGTGGTTGGTAACTAAACATGAAATTTGGTTGTTGTACGCATAACATCAGCGACCATATGATGATGGAGCGACATCTGACTCTTCATTAGTGACTAAAAGTTTGTTGCTCGTGTCTGTGTTTTTAGCGACCATTATTGGTTGGTCGCTAGTATAAATTTTGATTATTGTAAGTATAGCATTAGTGACCATGCAAGGATGCAGAGACAATCCATCTCTACAGTTTCGACAAAAAATTGTTGCTAATGGTGGTATTCTATGACGACCTCTAGTGAATTGCTACTAAACATAATTTCTCTAACAACCGATTTCGTTGGCCTGTGTAATGTGATGTCAACTGGTGCTGCACACCATATACTTTACAAAATTTATTGAACTCGGTTGATGCGTACTCATTGCCATATTCGACATAATCATTATTGAAATCGGTTGACTTTAGGTCTAAAATGTCCAAAATATCAAGTTTAGGTCTAAAATATCCAAATATTAGGCCACAAAGGTGGAGTTAAAGACAAATGCAAATGCCCACCTCCCCTAATTTCCTCTAATTGAGCCCATATTTTAGCTCTGAGCCTGCCGAACCTAAAAATCAATTTCCCTATAAATCTTGTTAGGTCCCAAGTGGTCAAAATGGAGGGGGGGGGGGGGGGAGTGAATAGACTTTCTTAAAACTTTTGTTAACTTCTCAATATTGACTTAAGTAGATGATATACCAGGTTGTTCAAGTAAACATATGAGTAAAGCATTTAGTTGTTAGTAGTAACCTAACAGCGTAATCAGGCACCGAACTATTCAAACGTTCAGTCAAAGATGAGTTTTAAACAAATGTTTTTCTTTTCAATTAATATTTTGTAAACAAAATATTTTCCCTCTTCGAAAATTCTTTTATGTCCTTTAAAACGTACATTAACAGATGACTAGTATGTTCATGAGATAAGCACAAGTATGATGTAAAATTAAAGAACACATAATTTATAGTGGTTCAAGGTTGGTGTAATTTCTCTAGTCCACTATTCTTCCATAAAACGTTGGAAGGCAATTTATTAATCACCTAGATTAATAAAACACTTGACGTTTACAATTTCGTCGTCCAAGTAGAACTTTTACACTAGTAAAACGAAAGAATCACTAAAAAAACTTTCCTAGAACCTAGCCAAGATATTTAGATCACTCAAAAACTAAACATACAAGTAACACTCAGTTACTATTCAAATCACTCAGATTTTCTTCAACGAATAAGGTTCTCACTTAGAACAACTAAGTGGTTTCGATTTTATGGCTCTCATATGTGCATTGAATTGAATATTGTAGGTGTTGTGTATGGTTTCAAAAGTGAGTCTTCAAATCAAATTGAATGTTATTTATAAGGGTGAGAGAATTTAATGACTGTTGAAGAGACCTTAAATTTCTGTAGTACCCTTATCCCTTTTCACCAATTTCAAATGGTTATATTTGCAGGCTCTGCACTATCGACTGTACAACTCTGTTAGGTGCATTAAATGAACTATGATGTCCTAGATATTTAGCTTTCTTCCTTGTCATAAATTGATTTAGTTGAACTTCAAACTAAAACAGTTAGTTGATTGCGTCTTTTATTTGATTCATCAGCTAACTTAATTAACTCATGTTCCAGTCAGTTGTTTAGTACTTAGCTGATCAAAATGTCACTCGGTTGTTTGACTCAGCTATTGTACTTCGTTGTTTCATGTTAAGTCTTCACGCTTTGACTTAGTCGTCTTCACTTGAATAAAGTTGTTGATGAATATCTTCATAATTAATCAATTAAAACTGCTTGGATTAGCTTCTTCAAACCTTCAAGTATAATACTTTGCTTTCTCAATACAAGTATGTTGAGTATGATATTTTGCTTTCTTAATACCCATTTGTTTGAGTATATAAACACTAAACTTTCATTACTTAGTTGTTTATACCATATGGATGATGAATTTAACTTGTTTCTTTTGTATCATCAAATCACCTAATTAACTCAACTATTACATCACTTAGATGTTGCGCTTGAGTTAATAAACCTTACAACAATAACTTTCTCACGATAACTTTGCTCCAATGCCTGTAATTCAATTCCAAAATTGTATTATATAAATGCAATAGTAATACTTGCATAAATTAACGAAATCTATTCCAATTCATAAATAAATCATTAACTTTTTAGAAAAATAAATGTGAAAATACAAATTAAATATTCTGCAATGTAAATTACAGGCGGGAGGTGGATAAACGGTTGTCAAATCATTCAATCGGTGAGACGGCGGGTTGAGAGGAAAGAGACGATGGTTGTTGAGGGAAAAGAGATGTCGCTGGTGGCGTACCCAGAGAGAAGAGATGGTGTTATCGGCGGTGTGAGGGAGAAGAAAGAGGCATGGTGTTGTGTGTATAGAGGGGAGAGCTTTCTACCAAATATAACGTGTACATAAAAGAGGAAGAAGAGGTAGTCGCGTGTTTTGTATGTGGTGTGTGGTGTGTGACGTGTTTTTAGGGTTGAAATATGGGTTAAATTAAGTTAACGAGATTGAGAAATTTGTGTTGGGTTAAGTTAATGGGCTGAATTTGTTTTACTTAGCTGAAATTATAGTAAGATAGTTTAAAAATACTTTAGCTTTCTTGTTTAAGTCACTGGATTTGATTGATTTTCAGTTTTTTGTGTGTTGTTTTTTGATTAATTTTTATTTTGATGTGTGTTATTCATTGATTCTTAATCATAATTATTTTTTTAAGGTGATAATAATTTCAACTCTTATACTAGTCATCATAGTGTGGCCCTGAAGTATGATGAAAATTTCAATTTGGCAACAACGACACTACTACACCTTTAGAAAGCCCGATCGTCGACGTTAGGCGCAAATCACAATGGAAAAAATAATTCTCTCACCGTGAAGATGTTATTGTCTCAGCATGGTTAAATATAAGCAAATATGCAATCCTTGAAAATGAACAAAGCTCGTCAAGATTTTGGAAGATGATATGTGATCAATTCATTATCAACTTTGGCGAAAGTGGGCTTACTAAGCAAAGCGTAAAAATCATTTGTAATTAATTAACAAACTGTGTGGAAAGTTTCTTTGTTATGTTAGCCAAATCAATAAGAGACATCAATTCGGTCAGACAAGTGACGGAACGGTAATAATCACAATTTTAAATATCATTTATATTTATATTATTTATTTATTTGTATTTGTTTTACTTTACAGTTGACTGAAGTACATGAACTATATCTTGCCAATGAGACAAAAATCTTTTCATCTAGAAACATTGATACGATATTGTTAAAAAAAGAGAAAAATGGCTAGATACGTGGGAACCAACTAAAAAAGTAAAGGGTTCTTCTTGTAATTTGGTTGATGCTCCAATCACATTGGATGATGAAGAATTTTATCCTAATCAAAATAGGTCATTAGGTAGAAACGCATTAAAAGCGCAAAGCAAAAATAAAAATCAAACTCAGAAGATGGAAATTCATCTACAAAGTCAATTAAAGATGATCATTGGGTACAAAAGATGAAATTAGAACGTAAGAGATTGGATCAAAGTGCTCTAATACGAGCAACACATGCAAAAAACAGTGTGATGGAAATCATAAATAAAGACACCATTGGAATGGATCCAATTCATGCAGCCTATTAGAATGACAAGAAAAATGAAATATTCATTAGTTGAGGTTTAATTTGATTAGTTTCAATTGTGAGGTGGAGTTGTAGTATTATCATCTCAATTTGTATTGTACTTTTACTATTTGTCTAACTATTTAAGTATAAAATTTCCTCAACTTTATTATTATTAATATAATTTGAAACGTGTTCCAATATTAATCATCCATGGATGATTTAAACGTGAATTTAAAAATGCAAACTGAAAAGTACTAAACTAAAAAGGGATAAATTACATACAAAGACACAGTCATGACCCTAAGTTATAATCGAATACATAACTTTGAAATTAAAAAAATCCTAGTAACAAGTTCAATAGTTAGACAATCACAATTATCGACACGATGAACGATGTCCTTGTCTACAATTGAAAATCAATCTTGTTGACCATGTAAATTCCAAATATGCTCAACAAGATCGAGTTTGAGTTTAGAATGAGTTGCACTATCTCGAATACGGCAATGAGTTTGAATGAACTCAACAAATTTATATGTTTTCTCATGCGATGGGGTAAACTAGAATTCATTTACCCATAGATCATTTTCTGCAGGCATAACAACTTTTTCCTTTCTGTTCGGCGAAAATCGCATGTTATACCCTATAAATTTCCCAAAATAGGCTACAATTCGAAGTTAAAAATAGAAAAATGGCTGAGAGTAGGTGCTCTCGGATCTAAACAATCTTGTATTTTTTAACATGAAGAAAGAAATAAAGAAGCCATTGCAATTGCCGGAAAGACTAGGCCTACTAAAGGCACAAAAATAGACGGAAAATTGAAAGTTGTCATAAAATGGGTTGTCCAGACAGTAATGACAGTATCTTGTACCTGAACTGGTGGCTCACTTTTTCTAAATAATGAGGAAGAGGACCGAAACATGCCACTAAAAGACTCTATTGAGACAAAGATTGGCTGTCAAGAACGTAGACGAGGTAGGATGGGCAGTTGGTTGGATCTAGAATGGATCATACATGGACGGTAGTTGGAATCGGAAAAGAGAATTCATTTAATTTCAATTAAATAACTAAAGTTTTCTCTTTTGCTGAAGAAGTTTTGATAGATACAGATTGAAAAAAAGACTCAAATCATAACAGAAAAATTCATTGTGGAACAATAGAAATTTTTTTTTTAGTTCTGAAAAAAAAAATTACAACATTGTTATCACTCGATCAGAGTTAGTAGTATGTGGCCATTTTTCATCTTCAATGATCATATTATGCATTATGCATGCTTTCATTATATCAACTTACGTATCCCCATCTCAAAAATTTGCCGGCCCACGCACTATATTAAATCGAGCTTGGAGAACTCCAAATGCCCTGCAAAATGTTTGGCTTTTGTCGGGTATTGTCTTCACAAAAGTAGCCCAAGAATATGGGTATATGACATCGGCTATATAATAGCCCATTGAATAATTATTCCAATTGACTGTGAAGTTGATTGAAGGATCACTACTGTTAGACGATGTAGAGAACACATTAGATCTCTCTAAAACACTTATATCATTAAATGAGCCTGGCATTCCAAAAAGGCATTGTCTGGTCCCAAGTGGAAAAAAATGGTCTAGAGGGGGGGGGGGGGTTGAGTGAATAAGCTTTTTTAAACTTTTATTTTGTAACTAAAAGTGTTACGTAAGTAAACTGTTAACTCAGTTGTTCATTAAATAGCTTAGTAAATACTTTGTTGACGGCACTTCGCTGATAGCTAGATGTTCACTTGATTGTTCTTTGTTCAGCAGAATAGATGTTTTGACAAAATCAGAGTTTTTGAGTATTTGATGCAACGGAATATAGTTTTCTACCAAATGTTGTAAGCTTCCAATATTTTGTAACCAAAATATTTTAATATTTTGGAAATCTGTTTTGAGTCTTTTAAATCAAACATAGACAAATGACTAGTTCTTAAGATATGCAAGGGTAAGTGCGGAATGATAAAGAACAACTTATTTATAGTGATTCAAGGGTGGTGCAATCCTTCTAGTCCACTCTTCTTCCACTCTTTCATTATATCAACTTATTTAACACAATGGAAGGATCTGAACTAATCTCTTAGACTAATACAACACTTAGAGTTTACAACTTCCACGCTCAAGTAGAACTTTTACTCTTAGTAAAAATCACAAAATTCAAAACTCCTTGAGTTTAATCTTTTCTAAGCACTTGGCTACATCTAATTTCTCTTAGAAACAAACTCTCAAGTACAATCTTGTTGAACGTAAAAACTCTTAGTTGTTTTTCAGGAAAATCTTAGTAGTTTTTCTCTCGAATGATTTTCTTCTGATAAGATTTGTAAGTTTGCAGAAGTTGTAAGAGTTAAAGTTATTGTCTTCATTCAAGTTGATCTATTTATAAGGGTGGCTAGAAGTGAGGTTGTTGAATATTTACTCAATTTCAGGAGTGCCCTTATTCTTTTCACAACTTCAAATGGCTAGTTTTGCAGGCGGCTCTGTTCAACACATGAATATCCTTGGCTGATCCTTCGAGATGGACATTTAGCTAATTATCCTTCGTTTGAATTGTCTACTGACTTGGCTCCTTAGCTAGTAAGTTGTTTAGTACATAGCTGATCAAGATTACTTGTTTGTGTCCTAGCTACAATACTTGCACGTTTCTTTGTGAAGTGTTTACTCTGCTAGTGCCTACTGACTTGGTTGTCTTCACTGGAACTCGGTTGTTGATGGATTTTCTTCTTTATAAAATAATCAAAACCAAATTGATAAATTTATTCAAACTTTATTTGAATACGATACATGGTGTTTTCTCAGTATTCACATCGGAATTTTGTCAACTTAGTTGTTATATATCTTAGCTATTTTTACTAGGTTTCGTAATCTAACTTAGCTTTTTTACTTAGCTATTGTTATCAGCAAACCCTATCAATTAACTCAGGTGTTAATTACTTAGTTGTTAGCTCTTGAGTTGATAAATTATTCCAACAATTTTCCCCTTTTTGATGATGCAAAACCTACTACTAAAAAACCTATTGTTATGAATTTGTTCCCCAGTTATCATTTTGTCTTCATAAAAAATTTTAAGGTAGAAATAATGATGGATCATTGTTCTTCAACCTATTCTTTATGAGGAATGTAAGACTTAGTTTATGAAAACATAACATAAGGCATGAAGAAAATAAGCAAGGTAGTTGAATCAACAGGATCAAATGAGTTTCCAGGATTATGAGGTCATCAACAAGGAATAGATCAACTATGGTTTTTCCTTTTCTTCTTCAAAGTGCTTCACAATCTCTTTGTTGTTGATTACTCCTTCTCTTTCTTGACATTGTGACAACTGATTTTTTCCTGATGCCTTTCTTCTTCTTATTATGTCTTCCTCTGCTCTTTCATATACACACTTCTTTTTGTAATATTCTCTTCTTCTTCTTTCAAAGTCTTCTTTCTTCTTATTTTCCGTTTCTTCATTCGTCATTTCTTGGTGGTTTTCTTATCTCCACCTCTGGTACCTCTTTACCGCATCAAACTAATGTAAGATCAGTTTGCTTAGACTACTTAGGTTTCTGGAAATGGTTTGGATTAAGTCCAGAACTTGGGGATCATCAGAAGATACAAGGAGTTGTTTTTTTCTCCCTTCATTGTTTGCACCTTTAGCAATTTCCTTGATCTTATCCAACTCCAGGAACATGCTTCATTTCCATTTTAAACTTATCCTTCATTTTCTTTATCATATGTTCTTGATTATCAAAAATTTCTTTGATAAAGAATCCAGTCAGATTTGTTTCTTATTCAATTCCTGGACTTCCTCTTCTATATTCTTCAGATTATTAAGATGACATTATCCCAATTGACTCAATATCTTATATTTCCATTGGAGGTCTTCTCCAATTTTCTAAATGGTGTTGGAAGTGTGGGTTCATTGATGGTGATGGCTGATATGTTTCTCCTCTTCATCTGATCAACCATAGCCCTTGTAACAGTGGACCTGGTTTGAATTCTTCTTTGTTGGTTTTCAATGATCCATTCAGGAATAGGATCGGTATCCATGTCTCCTAATGCAAGTTGAGCAGCAACTACACATCCAGTTCCTCAAGCTGTTTCTTTGAGGAAACTTCCATGTCATCGCTATCCATTTCTATAATGGGTAGATCATTAGATTGATCCTCTCCTCTTGTCTTTGTAGAGTAGGTCTTCTTCTTCATCTTTCCTTTGTTGTTACTAGATTCAACAACAAGTTCTGGGGTTTTCTCATCTTCGGCAGGAGCTTCGAACTTCTTCATATCTTTGCTTCCATGAAGCTTATTTTCCTTACCCAGATTTGCACCGATTTGAGATAACAGTGTACTCACAATAATTTCTTCGTACAAATTCTTCTATTCCACGTTATATGATATAGGTAGTTAAACAAAACAGTAGACCAGTTGATCTTCTCACCATGCCAAATGGCAATCATCATACTTAGTCTTCTCTTGGGCAGACTTTCAAGAGAACTATTCATATCTTCTAATAACTTACTACAGATAACCTGTGGAATTCATGCTTCAGTTTTTTCTTAATAGACAGGGGTTTCAGCATTTCGCCTTCTTTAGTTGGAATGACCCATAAACTTTCCAACTTCTCTTGGGCATAGGCTTTAATGTCCGTGATTACTTTGGTAGGAAGATTAAAGATGTTGGTCATGGTGTTGGATGTCATAACTGTTGTGTCTCCTCCAACATTTGACACAACCGCTCTTTGATTTACAGAGTCATTCAGATATAACTAGATGACTTCAGAAACAAAGATTTGTTCCTCATGAGCAGACATGAACGTAGCAAGTCCACAGGCTATGATGTGTTTGATGATCTCCATCATCATACTAGAGCCAGATACATCGTGTGCTTCCATGTTGAGCCATGCATCTTTGGCAAGTGAACTCTGCCTGTCGTAGGTGAGTTTCTCTTGGTGTTCTTAAGGCTATTTTCGTAGTGGGATTTGAGATTGATTTTGCAAAAGGAAGAATTTCACTGGAGATGAGTTGCCTTTACTCTTTTAGGGTTTACTGCTTTGTTTGCTTAAAAGGTAAATGGCCACAATAACTAAAATTTATAGAGTACCAATCAGATTGATAGATTTAATTTGGGTCATTCATTGTGCT
The DNA here is from genome assembly GCA_003313485.2 of Penstemon barbatus. Classification (NCBI taxonomy): domain Eukaryota; kingdom Viridiplantae; phylum Streptophyta; class Magnoliopsida; order Lamiales; family Plantaginaceae; genus Penstemon; species Penstemon barbatus. The sequence goes on along the minus strand of CM064877.1, from coordinate 28,044,373 downwards.
ATTAACTGTCGCATTCTGATTGGTAGATGTCAGACTTATATTCTAATTGAGTTAAGGCGAGATAAATTCAAGAATTGAATCGTCACTTACACGTCTTAGCAAGTAACTGTGATTGTGGGTCACCACAATTATAAGTAACTGTTATATTAGTGGAGTAAATGGTACTTAGTTGTTGGGACTAAGTAGATGATACTTAGTTGTTGAACTACTTGACTGTTCTAAAGTTTTGTCATTCATGAAAGCCAATAGTTAGTGATTTTCCTTTGTTGTTTGTCAATCAAACATTTGTGCATGTTCTCTCTTGGAGATGTATTAAACATTACACTCGTCAGTTAGAAGTACCGCTAGTCTTACACGTTTGCCCTAACTTGAGTAGTCTGTTTTCACACATCTGTTGTACATAACAAGTTGATCACTGTCAAATACTTCTGAGTTAACTGAGATAGAACATGATGATTTGTTCCTCCTCAGTTTATGCTTCCTTATTCAACATTTCCAATTATAACTTGCTGGTTTTGCTTGAAATATTTTCATCCAGGTGTTGAGCAGTATCAGAGTTGTTGTAGGCATATATTATGTAGGTAAGATGAAGCTACTCGATTTATGCTTCCAACTTGTACAAGATGATATGTTTGTTTGTTCTCTGAGATTTTTTCTGACAAGTATAACATAAATTGCTTCTTTTATCATGCTGACTTTGCTGATAGTTCCTTGGCATTACTTGATGCTTAAGTGATTGTTATCTTATTGATGTCATCAGATACCACTTGATGTGTGCCACCATATATCAATTGTTGTTGTATCACCTGTTGACACCACTATGATAGTTGTTACTTGTTATGTTCTAGAGTTCAGCAACATGTTTTCATTTCAGATAGTATAACCTCCCTTGATTTGTGTGTTTGAATACAACTAGTTTGCTCATATGATACTACTGGTTGAATCTTCATTTGAGGTACTCTTCTGATAAGGATCAATCATAATTGTGATTGACACACAATCCTTGTGGATAGTTAGTTCTTATACTTGATCACCAACCTGTATCTTGTTGGTTTCCTCAAGGTCTACATGGTTGGTCAATTTCTTTGGTGTTCCCCTTTTCATGAGCTTGGAGCATTCTTATCTTCTGTTGCATTGGATCTGTGATCCTTCTTCCTAATCTGCAAAACATATTATTGTTTTGGTAACCTTTGTTCATTGGGTCCAGCAGGATTAAAATTGATTTTTACCACCCGAACTTGTTTAATCTTGAGGCTTGATTTTTAGGTGCCTCACGATTTTTCTTTTGAACATGCTCCTTAATATTCTTCCTTTTATAATCCTGCTTATGTTCAAAATGAGGTTTGTATGCAGGATATGACGCATGATATGGGGTGTAAGCATGTATATTTGATGGATACGGTGCAAATTATGAATGTACACTAGGATAATATGATGAATGTATATTTTGATATTCTTAATTGGGCTCATATCCTTGCCAATTTGTATGTCTATGATAATACTTTGATTGCTTCTTATAAGATTTTTTATCATATCTACTGGCTCCAGCATTGCCTTTCTCCTTAGGCTTAACTGAATGTTTCACATTTTTGCTCTTAACAACTGGCTGAACCTTACTCAATTGTTTTCTCTTAATAACTGTATTGATTTTACTTGTTTGTTGAGCTTTTATCTGTTGTTTGCCTTAGTGGAGTTTTTTCTTGGTTTTCTGGCAATAATTTCATCCACTTTTGGAGATTCTTTGCTTTAAATAAATAGGAGTATTCTACCATCATTAGTTGGTGTGAATGTTTCTTTAGTCATCTTTTATGTAGGGTTCATGACTTGATAAAAACCTAGTCCAGTTTTCTCAGTTCCATATCTCTGAGCTCACAAGATATTATCTAGTGATTTAGCTGAATCTATGTAAGGTGCAAGTACCTTTTTTAATTCAGTATTTTCATATTTTAAATCTTTGTTTTCCATTTTTAATGATGTGTGCTCGATCAGTAGAGCTTCATAACCATGCTTTTGAACCATGCATTCAGCACAATTCCTTGAATTTTCTAACTTACGCTTCAATTTACAATTTTCTTCTTTAAGCAGGTTTAGTTCTTTGGCTATCTCAGTGTATTCACTAATTAACATAGCATTCTCATTGACCATGTTTTCAATAGGATCATATGGCGTGTCTAACTCTTCCTCATCAGATAAGAATTTAGATATTATATCAATGTCAGACTCGTTTGTTTCTATAGCCATTAAACATATGACTTCTGCATTTTCTTCCTTTGATGAGTTAAAGGGAGTGTCTTCATCATCTGAAGTACAAGGGATGGAATGTTAAGTTATGCTCTTTTGTGGATTCTCTGGGTGAGTCTTTGGTGACTTCTGGGTAGGACAGTTTTTTAGTGATGTCCTTCTTTTCTGCAGTTGAAACAGAGGTATTTGTGAGTTCTCTGTTTATCCTAAATTTCATCAATTACCTGAAGTTTGATGATATAGAGGTAGGGTTTCTTTCTGTCAGCTCATCTGTTTGCTCCTTTTCTCTGTTAAGATGTTCGGTATTCTTTGATTTATGAGATTTTCTGTAGTACTCCATTTGAGTAGAGTGTGAGGTTGAGGCTTCCTTTCATCTCCTTCTTTCTAGTAAGCTTACATGTTCTCTTAAAGATGAGATCAGGCTTTTCAGTGAGATCGTACTTATATATTTACTCTCTATTATCTTCAGGAACCATACTTGAGGTTAACATTTTAGTATCTTTATGTTCATCTCTTTATTTGTGTGCGCTTTTCCATATCTTCTACAGTTGCACACAAGTTTCATGAATCGATCTTCCATCTCATAAATGGTTTCCTGATGTTTCATCTTAAATTCATTAAACATCATAAGTGAATTAATTAGTATGTTTTCTCTTTACTCTTGGTTTTCACAGATGAAATCTCATACTTCCTTTGAACTGTCGAAGTTGTGTACTCTTCTGAACCAGTGAGAGTTCAGAGCTTTGAAGATGATAAACATTCCAATATTTTCTAGATTGCTTAGCTCTATTTCCTTAGATATCATTCCCTCTAGATTTTTCTCCAGCAGTTCACCTTCGCTGTTTTGATCGGCTTTAGTGATTTTTATTGGTTCATTTGAAATAACTTTCCTCAGATCTTCATTATGTGTGGACATGTAGAGTGTCATTCTTGTCTTCCATTCTTTAAATTCGATGGAGTTTATCTTAGGTACATCGTTGTATGGTTCTTCCATGTTGAGAGGACGTGTATGATGAATTTGCAGCTTTTGATAACGTTTGAAAGACCAAATAGGATCAAGTTCGTAGATCAGTCATATATGATTCAAATGAACCATCTGCTCTGATACCACTTGTTGGGTCCCAAGTGGTAAAAATGGTTTAGAGGGGGGGGGGGATAGACATTTTTAAACTTTTCTTTTCTAACATAAGTAAACTGTTAACTCAATTATTCATTAAACAACTTAGTGAATACTCTACTGGCAGCACTTCGCTGACAGCTAGATGTTCACTTAATTGTTCTTCGTTCAGCAGAGTTGATTTTTTTGACAAAATCAGAGTTTTTGAGTTTTTGATGCAGCAGAATATAATTGTCAATCAAACGTTATAAGCTTCCAATATTTTGTAACCAAAATATTTTGATCTTTTGGAATCTGTTTTGAGTCTTTTAAATCAAACCTAGACAGATAACTAGTCTGTTCTTAAGATATGCAAGTTAAGTGCGGAATGATAAAGAACAACATATTTATAATGGTTCAGGGGGGTGGTGCATCCCTCTAATCCACTATTCTTTCTTAACACGATGGAATGCTCTGCACTAATCTCATAAACTAATACAACACCTAGCGTTTAAACTTATACGCTCAAGTGGAACTTCTACTCTTAGTAAAAATCACAAGATTCAAAACTCCTTGAGTTTAATCTCTTGTAAGCCCTTGGTTACAAATAATTTTTCTTAGAAACAACTGTCAAATACAACCTTGTTGTACGAAAAAACTCTTTGATTTTATTCAATGAATAAGTTGTTCTTCAGGAACAACTTAGTGGTTTTTCTCAATTTTTCTCTTGAATGATATTCTTCTGATAAGATTTGTAAGTTTGCAGAAGTTGTAGGAGTTAAAGTTATTATCTTCATTCAAGTTGAGATCAATTTATAAGGGTGGCTGAGATTGAGGTTGTTGAAACTTTTCTCAATTCCAGGAAAGCCCTTATTCTCTTCACCAACTTCAAACGACTAGTTTTGCAGGCGGCTCTGTCACTGTACAATCCTGTCAGTCGCATTAAATGCACCTAGATATTCTAATGCAACAATTACATTTATAAGGGATGATAAACCAATGACTCGTGTTGCATCTCTTTTTTGACGAAGTATGCATCGTATGATTCGACAAAAGAGGGGTTGATGCATCAAAAATATTCTCCTAAACATAACGTCGTGATACATAGGATTAACAGAAAGATAATCTTTAATAATTATGTTATAACCTCCAATTTAGTCACAGCGCAGGAATCTACTGTTGTGGGCCGAACCACCGTGACGCCGTTGTATTTTATCTTCCTCAACTTCAGTTGCTCTTAAAAGCATTTCAACATCATCTTCAGACTTTGAGTTGGTTAAGATATCCCTTGAATTGGCAGTATCACGAGACATAGTAAATAATTAGGGTTGGATGTTATAAAATAAATAAAATGGTGGAAGTGGTGAGAAGTTCATACCATAAAAATCCTTTAAATAGCTCAAAATAAGATGACGATAAGTTGTGTTATGTGGGAAACAAAATTATCAAAAATCTCAGCATTTAATCATTAAATTGACATGTATAATGTGGGTAACAAATCTTATCAGAAATCTCAGCATCAAATTATAAATTGTCACATACCCTGTGGGAAAAAATTCTTATCAGAAATCTCAACATCTAATCATAAGTTGACATGTACCATGTGGGAAAAAAAATCTTAACAGAAATCTCAACATCTAAATATAAATTTATTCGAGATAAAAATCTTATCATAAAGCTTTTCAGAATATTATATTAAATTTTAGTTCCAATAGATAAAAAAGCATATCAAAAATCTTAAAAAAATCATTCTTGAGTCGACAAGATAGAAATTCTGATAAACATAAAATATAAATCACAATTTAAAAAAGTAATGAAAATAATAATGAAGACCCATCAATGAGTTCACTGTTCACAATTGATAATTATCATAAAACTCAAAAATATTTTGAAATTTATTTATTTTTAGTTTAGTCTAGAATTACTTTTGATTGCATTTTAAAAATAGACATTAATTTTAAGTTAGTGAAATAAATTTAACTTAAATTGATTTTAGAAATGGACTCCCATTTTGCATGCCTATATATAGCTGTAGAAAAAAACTTCTTTAGGGAATGCAAAACAGTGTGGCAAATTGCAAACGAAGAATTTGGGTCCAATTTCAGATTCACCACTGGTGATTCCATTAGAGGATCATAGTTTTTATGCCAAAAAAAAAAAGGCAGACAAGGGAAAGATAATAACTTAATAACATATCCTAGTATCAGGGCAGTTGCCAATTATTTACCAATGTTGCTAAACAATCTTAATTACATGGAATTATTTACCAATATTATTATCATATAGCCAACAAGTATTGAAACTCAAATTCAAAAGGTATCTTTTCCACAATTGCAGATGCCTTACTACCATGAATTGCTTTGAAACAATCAACGATTGATTTTCTCAAAGTCCCAGAGGTAGGCAACTGATGGCACACCCACTCCATTAACGACTCCTTATCTTGCGCAAAATCGTTCATGTTCCGTACTAGAAGCTCCGGCAATGCAATTTTTTTCGTGCTCGTTACAATTATTGCAGCTTGTAGGTACTCTAGTTTTGATCTTTCTAGTTCAGCTATAACTCCATCAGCTGTATATATTTTAACCTGAAAAAGATGTTGAAGAAGTTTCAATGTTGTCACAAGTTCGACTAATTGTTCAAGTGGTGGTAGTAGTAGTTAAGGACTTACAGCTGGAGAAGAACGAGCGCCACAACATAAGGCGAATGTGATATTTGGTTCGAGTGTCTCGAGTCCATATAGTTCGCGAACTATCATTTCTTTCTTATTCTTCTCACCTTTTCCAAGAATCTAACATCAAATTGAATAATCTCTTCAAGTTAGAGCTAAAAAACATCTGTGCTTTATCTAACTTTAAAAAAAAAATATGCGTTATTATATTAGCAAAAATCCCCTTGTGTCGTTTTTAAAAAAAAATCATTTGAAATTCTTCTTAATAAATATAAATATAGAGAGGTTATTGTCAATTTATTTTAAGTGAACAGGGGAATATTTGCCAATTCTCAAAGTTAACAAGGGATATATAATTGCGAAAATTCTAGGTGAACAGGGTTTTTTTTTTTTTTTTTTTTTTTTTTTTTTGCATTCTTTGGTGGGGTTATAATTGTCATTTTGACATGGGATAAGGTATTTTGTTAATAAAAAATTATTGCAGGGGAATTTTTGGTAATAAAAATAAGACATTAAGGTTTTTGATAATTAGATAAAATATAGGGGTACTTTTCCATTTCACTATTATGCAATAAAATAGATGTAGGCATAGCATACCTCTTTCACTAGTGCATCTGCTGGTTTTCTCAAGATGAAGTGTTCAATTGCTTGAGCATTGATTGTGTTACCAGCAATATTCAGAGTCGCCTGATTAATTAATTAATTATAATAATGACGCTAAATATTTATTTTCATCAATAAGCAATAACTTGTATAAAGATGTTTTTTTTTAGGAAATATGAATACTTTCTTGATAAGTAGAACTTTACCTTGTTGATTAATGTGAGTAGATTCTCAGCGCTGGAGACAGTGGGAACTCCATATTGAAGAAATCCCTAAATTGAAACACCAAAACTGGATGAAATTAAGTTTATTGATTTAAATTATAAAAAAAAAAAAAAAAAAAAAATTATTGATTTAGCAATCAATATTTAATGTTAGTTAATTATTGTAAGCAAAAAGGAAGGAAAAATGGTTGTACATGCATGATGCAAGCATTGTACATGTTGATCCAAAATGCTAGCTTTTGTTGATGACTCAAGAACCTCAAGTCCACCTTTTGAAGACCATCCATTAAGTTTCTGGAATTTTTCAGATTAAAAAAAAAAAAAAGCAATAAATTAAATAATTTGTACATGGATAGATTAGGTTTATATGATTTTAGCATTTAATTATTTATAGGGTGATTTAGGACCCCCTGTGGTTTACCGTAATCATAGAAAACCCACCATGCTTTCAATAATTACGAGGACACCCCTGGTCCTTGTAAGGATTGTTGAAGCTGTGAGAGATATGTTGGTACATATTTTAAAGTAGATGGGGTCTCTTTGTAAAACGAGTAAACCTCAAGGATTTGGTCGTAAATCACCTTTATTGATTTAATTACTTACTTCAATTTCTCAAACAAAGGGAGTGAACTTGAATTTTGGATACATTTAATATCCATGGAGGTTGATGTGAATCTAACCAAGTTCTTGTAAGGTCCAATATCCCTCGGTATAGACTCTTCCGAGTCAAATATACCGTAAGGATCTTGTTGTCGCGAGTCTTTCTGAAACATTTGACTCGTTTTTGAATTCGTGTATGTCTCTACTCTGAAGCTCATCGAAAAGTTAGTAGAGCGTGCAATTGGACCGGATTTCTCTAGTTCCATTGCTCTAGATGTCCGGAGTAATCTCACAAATATAAAGACCAAACACTTCATTATGTTCTCTGATAACTTGTTTGGTGCCAATCTTTGAACATTCTCTTCTTCCGAATGTAATGGAGTTGAAAGAACTCTAGGAGGGACGTCCATTGTCTCAAGATTACGATCTCTCTGCAAAATTAACTTTATGTTTGGTTATTGGATTTTAGTGAATAAAATGCTGAAAATTTTCAAAAACAGTCCTATAATTTTGAGATTTTTTTAAATAATAATGTTACCATAATGAACACATTTATTCCTTTAAATTTCACCATATTTCAGCTTTAGTCCTATATATAATTCTAACATTCAATTTTCATCCGGTAATTACAGATTTTGTACTCTAACTTTCAATAAGTTACAATTGTAAACTGCAGAACGAAAACGGAACTTATTGAAATTCTAAAAATGAAAAATGCTATGCATAAGACTAGAAATGAAATTGGGTGAAAGTTAAAGACTAGATGTGTGTATAGTATAGTTACATAACTATTTTTGAAATTTTTCCTAAAATAAAACACTAAATCTGAATTTTCCTAAAGAAAAGTAATTTAAAGAATTTCATACCCGGGGGGTTGGATGCCGATGCTCTCTAAGGGGAGATGGAGGTTTTAGAAGTCCACTTCTTTTTGTGACCTCGCGATATGGTACTCCTCGTTCATCATGAAAAATATTTTCCAAAAATCCTGATTTTTTGTTCATTGACTTCTCATTCATACTTAGATTATAGTCTCCTTTTATGGCTTTGTTTATGAAATGCAGAGCTTTGGTCTCAAACGGAACCTTCTCATTGAACCTTGTGTTCGATTTTGGTGGTAAATTTAAAGACAATTCACGTCCCCATTCTTTTGACTTCGATTCGAGATTTACATCCTTTTCGTGTTTAACTTCGAGTTGTAGATGGTTTATTTGACTTTCTAGTCGCGTTATTTCATTTTCAACCATTGCTAACTCAGCTAGTAACTCTTTCATCTGCAAAAACAAGAATATGAATTGCTGAAAATTAATGACTATCGAATAGTTATTCATTGAGTATTTGGCAAGTTTTACCTCAGAAACACATCACTGTAACACTTTGTATCCGAAAATTAAAATTTTAACATATTACATCATCGAATTACATATTCTTAGGGAAAATGCACCCTACTGTTCTTGGAATCCTACAAGATCCGTTCGTTCTTTTTTCTCTGATGGATGGTCAGAACTTCATCTGGGTTCGAATTCTACTGAGAGGTCCACTAGATTATTGTATTGTCAGGAATATGCAATTCGATGATGCACAATGTCAATAATTTAATTTAAGGGTGTAAAGTGTCAAAATGGTGTAATTTGGGGTGCAAAATGTAAATTACTCGTTATTACTTACTTTTGGTGGAAGAAAGTTTGGAATGGCGAGAGCAGAGCCATTCTGTCGATGTTGAAGTTTTTCAAGATACTCGTGCACTTTTTCTTCATGGGCCAGCATTTTTTGAAGCACAGTGACCTTTCAATATTTTTAAAATTTTGTAAGACAAATATTTAAAATATATATTGCATTAATATATGAAGAATTAAGAAACTAGTGCAATTTGATCTAGTGAAAAATGACTTTATATGAAGAAGAAAATAAAGGAGCAAAGGAAAAAAGTTCTTAGACCAGTAGAGGCTTGTAGTCTTCATTGCACAAACACTTTAATTAATATTTGAAGGAAGAAAATAAAATCATGCCCATACCTCTCTTTCGAGTTCCATCTTTTGTTGTCCAGTAATTTTCTTCTTTCTCTAAAATATGTACAAACAAGTTAGTAAGAAAATATATAGCTACAAGTGCATGTATAACCTTATTAAATTCATTGATGGAGGTAAAATTCTAGTCAATCAAAATCGTGTTTGCTTAGACTCATTCAATCACAAGAGATGTTTATTCACACATAACACATAATTTTTTTTTTTTTATAACCTAGGTGTCCAAGCTTACACTAGTTTGATCTTGGACCCTCAGAACCCTTGCCCTAGAACCCTGAAGGATGTAAATCGCAGGATGTGCCTCCACCAAGCCTCGGGATCACACATAATTTTTTATTAACTACTATCGTAGAAGGCTTAAACCAATTCTTGTAATGTAAATGTTCATTGTTCAGACCAAACTCCATTTTGGCAAGAATTAACTGTAAATGAATAGTTTAAAACATTTTAACAGTGAAACCTGTCAATAACTTGATCGTTCTTTGTAAAAAATCTCTAATCCTATATCTTCTCACAATTTGGTGTTATACATATATTAATATATATCCACTTGACCATTATATGTATGAATCCACACAAATTTATAAATTAGGACACTCATGAGTCAACACAAAAAATGTAATATTTGTGACAATACAGTGTAATATTTAAATAAGATAGATCAAGATCCTCCTCCATATAAAAGTAATTAGCACAATTTTTGTTAGAATTACTCCTTGTTATTATTAATATTGAAAAATTCACATATAATTTTAATTAGCAATTTGTGAATTTCCATGTGTGATTTATTTAAAGACAAAAAAGTCCTTTGTGATACCTAACAGGGACACCTACAAATAAAATATTTTGTAATTTCGTGTGTACAATATAAAAAAAAAAAAAAAGGTAACTTCATCAATTAATTACATATTTAAATATTGGAATAGTTTTTGAACAAATAAAGTTGTTCTTAACAATTAAAAATTGCTCACAAACCATAATTGTTGTTTCTATTTCTCTACGTCCTTTTTCAAACAAATTCAAAGAATACATAATCTTTGACTATATTGCAGCTATCTAAACAAGTGATCAAGCCATATTACTACAATTCTAAACGAGTTAACTCGTAAGAGAAAATCTTAGGTTAAAATTACGTACACATTCAATCAAAATTAAAGTTAACTAATACAAATGCATAAATTAAAGAAGAAATTTAAATGCGAGGTATTACATTTTTCCTACCACATTTTATCCTACTTGATAAGTCTTCTGAAAAAATATATTTGATACCACAATTTGACGGCCCCTTTCCATCCAAAACTTGAACGATCTGATTAACATATCATCAAGTTTTAACAATATTTTAAATTTAATATTTAATAAGGGGTAAATGCAAAATACTCCCCTGTGTAATGCTAAACCTGCAAGAAATTATCTTTGAAAATTTTTATTGCATCAAACTTCCTTTTGTTTTCAAAAACTCTTCAAAAAAACACCCAATTTGTGAAAAATAGATCGTTTTGGATCGATATTTTTTAAGAAATTATTTTAAAAATATATCATGTGAAGTTGAGGGACCAACTTGAAGTGTTTTAGAAATGATTTCTTGAAATATGTCGATCCAAAACAACCTATTTTTTACAAATTGGGTGTTTTTTGCAGGATTTTTGAAAACACAAGGAAGTTTGACGCAATAAAAATTTCACATAGTAGTTTCTTGCATGTTTAACATAACACAGGGGAGTATCTTGCATTTTTCCCATTAAATTGAGGTGCCCATTAAATTGAGGTATAATCGTACCTCTGCCTACCTGTTGTCCGTGGTACATTTTCTTACTCTTTTAAGTTCGTACATAATTTAACGATTCAAATATTTCACCGCAAAACTGAATTTGTCAATGCCTTTAAATTGTAGTATCAATGTATTTGTTCAGAAATATTAATACCAAATGTGTAAAAAAAATGTAATTCCCTCATTGAAATCAATTAACATAAATTGAAATTAATGAATATAATAAATTAAAAAACAAATGAAACTTACAAATTCATCATGAATTGGATTGGCCATAAGAGAAACGGAACCACACCACTTCTTCAACGTATACCAAGGCCTAGGAGACACATTTAAATGAATTTTTTTTCCAAAATCAGAAAAACCGTTTAATTTGTGTACTCTTTTGTTGTCACGCCTTCTGAATAATTTGGTAGTAAAATTATAAGAATTAATATTATTATCTGAAGATGTGAAGATAAAGTTTTTTGAGAAGGAAGTTAAAGAAGTAGGAGAAGATGAAAAGGAGCTTTCAGAATCAGTAGAAGGAGTAGTTTGAAATTTAATCTGATTATCATCTTCTCCTAATTCTAACATCTTTTTCTGTTGTGCTTGTGGGTGGGACATCATTGAAAAATTATTTGGTGGGGTTGAAAATTAATTCTTTTTGCTCTATTTGGCGTAACTTGCAATTGCAGTTTTTTAGATTTTTTTGGTTTTTGTTTTAAAGGGCTTTATGTTATAAGGGTGATGCCTTCTTTGGGAAGTGTTAAAAAGGTTCCTCAAATAATTATGGTGGTTAGTACTAGTAGATAAGAAAATATTACATTAATTTTATGCTAAAAATGTAATTAAACTTTAAAAAAAAAATTGTGATATATGGGGTTCGTTGTTTGAATTTTTAATTCTTCAATATTTTGTGTAGTAGTATTATTCTTAAGAAACGAGATTGTGCCAATTTTGAAAAATGAAATTGTTAAATAGTCGCTCACAAATGATATTATCCGAAGTAAATATGAATTAGAGTTTTAGTAAATTATAAGAATTTTTTCGGTTTGATTTAATTGTTTATTGCAATAATCATACACTCTGGATCAAAATTTCATTTCAAATGTATGTTTCGATCAGTTAAATATTGAAAACTTTTCGAGACTATTCGGAAATATTTTGGAAACGCTAAGGGCATCTCCAACCCAGGAGGGGGGTGGGTGGAGATGGGCCTAGCCCACCTCTCCTGGGTTGGAGAGCAGTCTGGGCGGTCCAAATGGACCGCCCAGGTCTGTGGGCTGGGCGAAAAATCGCCCAGCCCACCGCCCCAGGTCTGGGACGCGCTAATCAGCGCGTCCCAGACACAATTCATCAGGTGGCGCCAAGTGGCGCCACCTGATGGGTTTCCTTTTTTATTTTTTTTTTTAGTTTTTTAATGTTAAAAATTATTGTAACAATTGGGATTTGAACACGAAACCTTTATAGTGAAATATGACTTCCTTACCATTTGAGCTACATCACTTTTGTTGAACTTTTAGTACAAATTAAAATTTATAAATTATAGAAACTTGTAGCCAAATTTATTTATAAATTAGATAATTAACTCAAATAAATATTTTACACATTATGAATGAAAATGAACTCAAATAAAATTAGATAATTAACTCAAATAAATATTTTAAAATCATATATTTGTCTATGAAATAATAATTTATTTAGCCACATTTAAAATTTGATTTGAAATATTTTAATTTTATTTAAACTCTAATATAGCATTAATGTTCAGTGTATAATTGAGACAAAATGTAGAAATACAATTTTGCATTAAATTACTCCAAATACTTGTACACATACTAGGATACAAATAACAACTTATATAGATAAATAAAATTACATATTAAGTAGATACTAACTTATAAGAACTTATAAAAACATTCCAATAATTTAAATCTTAGCCACGATGAAAGGCCCACGCATGAGCGACTAAGTCCTTTTGAAGTTGTTTATTGACTTCTAATGATCGTATTGTGTGACGATGCTCATATACTTTTGTTGTATTGTTGCATTTTCAATGTTGTCTTCATCGTTGCAATTTCGTTGTTATTTTCATGTAATCCTTGTTGTTTTTCTTATCCCGAATGTAATATTATTATTTTATTATCATTGTCTCTAAAATTAATTATTATTATTATTATTATTATTATTATTATTATTGGTACTACTACTACTATTATTATTATTATTATTATTATAGATAATATAGGTGAGAGTGGGGAAGGCTTTTTTTTTAATTAATTGGAGGAGATAGCCCTACCGGTTGGAGATGATACTCAGGGGGGTGCAGATTCCCCGGGTGGAGATTGACACCCCAGGGCTGTAAATAGCCCTACGGGTTGGAGATGGCCTAAGGAAAAATTGTAAAAAATGTTACTAATATTAGGAAAGTAACAGAGATTAAGACAAATAAATAGTTTCAGAATTATATTTTGTTTTCGTTTCGCTTGATTAAAAAACGAAAAGTTCTAGATATTTTCGGTGGAAAAGATGGAAATTTTAACACATGCTATTGACAAATGTATTGCCCTTCTAGATTTAGTTTTTGAACAGTTTGTTCCACTTAAAACATCTCCTCGTATTTTAGTATAAGGTATGAGAAATTATTGTATCATTATTTATGTTTAGATTTTTTTATTATTTTCAAATTATAATCTTGAATATAAGTCCATGCTTATATTTATATTCGTTTATTAAAATTTATTAAAACCACACATTATTCTCTAACGGTAATATTAATACATCATTTACATCATATCATAGATACAAATTACGCAAATAAAACTTATTAGATTTTTATGCACATAACTTGTTTGTCGAAAATTATGATAAAATTTTATGTGCCACAATTTGCAAGTACAATTATGTATAAAGTGGCAATTGCAATTTGCAATTTGCAATTTTGAATTATCATTAAGAAAAAAAATTAAATTCATGTGAATTAATAATATTACTCAATATTTATGTCAGGACTGATTTAATAGTTTCACAAAATATTAAAGCACTTGTATGATTATGCTTGCATAAGTGCATAACTACAATAAAATAAAATTAAACCGGACACGTAGTTGGGTGGGACAAAAAAAAAAAGCTACTTTGAAGAATAAAGGGAGTTATTTTATTGTGCGCCTAGATAATGTAGTCATGCAGTCATGCAGTTAATTTTTTTTTTAATAATATATATTTCAGAGAAATTTAGCATTTAATTAATATCTTGAACTAAAAATGTATGTAACTGCATAAAATAAGTTGATAAATTTAAAGCCACATTACCTAGTTTTGCAAATCCCGTGTCTTCTGACTCTTCTCAAATATTGGTCTGATATTTCTGCATTCCGCATTTGCATATTGCAAGATTACAGCAAAAATTTACTGAATATTATTTCATTTCGAATCTAATCAATAATGGTAGTTTTGTACTTGGTTGTCAAAATTACAAAATATTGTCTGGATTTATACAATGTTTGACTCACCCGTAAATATATTGGTTTTAGCCGTTAGCCCATCTTAATTCCAATTTCAATTCAAAATTTAAAATATAACCATTTTAGACATTTTCTGAGCCTTTTCTAGTAACAAATCATATGGGATGCTTTGCATTTAATTTTTGGGTTAGTAGTATTAATGGTCCTCTCTATTTATAATTTTTGGCACATATAATCTTGTTATTTTTTTTTCTCATGAGTCCCTAATATTCATTAATTGTTTCACTGATCAGTTTTTTCGGCAAAATGTGCTAACGTTGAGGTCTTGTGTGGCACGTGTTATCTTTTAGGGGTAAATTTGTAAAATTACAAAATAGTAAAATAAATGAAAATTTAAATAAGAAAGGGTTAATTGTAGGGATCACGCCTATGGTTTAGTGTATTCCGCGTTCAATGTCCTCGGAGAATCATAATTATATAGACATCCCCTGACATTTGCAAAACCTTACGTACATCCGGCGGTCCACCGTTACTTTTTGTTGACGTCATCATCAAAATCTTACTCAAAATCCCATTTTACCCTTGATGTTACTATAGCTATTTTCCTGGACAATTGTACTCTTGTTATGTTTGTTGCATGGGAAGGGTTTCAATGTAATGATATGGTTTGTTTGTGGGTGTAAATGTTGTAAATATGAATAAAAATTTAAATTATTTTATTAATGTGTGGATATTAATTTCAAAATTTTCATGATGTTTTTAAAATTGAAGTACAATGAGAAATGAATAAATTATTGTTAATTATAAGAAAAAAAACTTGAAGATAAATAATATAAAAATGCAATATGTTCAAATTCATATTTAACCCATAATTTTAATAGTTTCAACTTTTTTATAATTTAAAAAAAAATTAAAGTACAAGGATAAATGAATAAATTACGATTAATCATGAGAGAAAAAAACTTGAACAAAAATTAATAGACAATATAAAAATGCTACAAAAATTATAATTAATAATTAACCTGTATTAAAATTTCCATACAATTTTAACTATAAAATCAATGAATATTTTTTAAAAAATTTAAAAGATCTCATTCAAATATCCATTTAATAAAATAATTATCCATGTAGTATTACAATTATTTAAATTGATGGGTTTTTTTAGACAAAACAGGATACCCAATTTAATTTTTTCGTGTTTTAGACTTAAATATTAATAGATATTTAATAATTTCAAAAGTACAAATCATAAATTTATTTCTTACTTAAACACAATACGATTAAATAATACTTTACTATAAAATACGTAAATAAAATCTTATTTACATATTTATTAATTATTATATGAAAATGATATATAATACTTTATAAAATTTGTTCTTATTTTGCACAATTAATGTACTTTTTATTTTTCATTTTTATGTATTATAAATTGGGGTGGGGGTTAGGATTTTCTATAATATGTATAAATTGTATTTTCTTAATTTGTTTGCCTTATGGATCATGATACACCTACATTTAATCTTGGCCCACAATTTGCTCGACCCATTTATCTTAGACCCAATACCATACTGCAATATAATTAAACCAATGATAATCATGGCCCACATTCTATTCGGCTCATATCCATTCCTCTACAACTTATCCCAAAAAGTTTTGGAATGTTAAAAGGCGTGATATTGTTAAAGGCTCAAAGCTACCTTAGATTCAGACTTCCTTAATCATGGATCAATCTTTCTTGTCCCGTCGAATTTCACTTACATTGTTTTAAGGGATTTTTGCACTATCACCCCAAAAAAGTTTCATTTTCGCACTTTCCTTCCTATAATTGAAAAAAACATGACAGTGTCCCATAGAAGATGACAACTGAGTGCACTTTGCCCCCGATCATTTTTTAGTAATTTTCAAAGGGTAAAAACGTCAATCAGAGGGTATTGTGCAATAACAAAAAGCTTTTAGAGAGTTAAGTGCACAAAATTTTAAATATCCAAATATGACTTGTAATTTGAAAAAAATAAAAAAAAAAAAATATTTCGTTATACTTTTGAACGAAAATTCCAAAACTTAGAAATATTTTTTAACAAAATTTTTATTAGTCCTAATTATTTATTTGTTTATTTACAAATAAATCATCTCTAATCTAAAAATATTTTAATCAAATTAAAGAAACTTGAAAATAAAATAATTAAAATAAAAAAATATGTTATGAGACTAAAATTAAATTACAATGTGATTATCAAGTTAAGAAATTCTATGAAATGTGCTTTGAAATGTTATTATTCTAATAACTTGAATTAATAGTGTTTTGTGCACTTACCCCCCCCAAAAAAAAATTAAAATTATTGCACTAAACCCCAAATTTACGTTTCTACCCTTTGAAATCCAACAAATTATTGACCAGAGGGCAAAGTGCATTCACTTATCAACTTCTAGGGGGTACTATCATGTTTTTTTAATTATAAAGGGGAAAGTGCGAAAATGAAACTTTTCTGGTGGGTGACGTGCAAAAATCCCTTGTTTTAATTCCAATATGAAGTAACCTTGAACTTGTATCCCGTTTTCGAAATATCAATTTGTGCAATCTCATTTACGAAGTAAAATATTGCGTCCAAAATGATGGTCAATAGGCTTGAACCTCATATTAATAGAACACAAGATTGAGGATCAAATTAAAGAAGAAAAATCTACAGAAAATGACCGGTTATTGCAATGAAGAAATGAAGAAGAAAGAAGGCAAAAAAAAAGTCGTGTTTCATTTCACGATTAGTTTAAGTCTTTGTTAATTAATTTAGCCGGCTTCTTATTTTTTATATTACTGTTAGGTTATAGTTAAAACTATTATTATAAATAGCTACAGATTAGATGCATTTTTGACACAATTCAATTGAGAATTTCAGTCCTTATTTTCTGTGTAATCAATCCAAATTGTTCTTCAACAAAAGTCCTTTATTTTCCTTTCAATGTATAAAATTTCCTATTGTGATAATAGAACAGAAGATTGAAGATCAAATTAAGGAAGAAATGTAACGCCCAAAAATTTCGAACCCTTTTGATTGGATTTTTAATCCAAATTTATGTGCTACTTTTTATTTTCAATGTTAATCATTAACTTGAACTAAAATATACAATTTAATTAAATCTTGTGATCTTTTGAACTTTGAAATAATTCAAAATATAAAAGTTACATTAAAATAGCATTAAGACCTTTTTGATATTTTTCGGGCTTGGATGCCCAAAATTTTATTTTAAGGGGTGAAATGTAAGTTTTCAAAACTTTAGGGGGCAAAGTGCAAATTTGCTCCAAAATCTTGTAGGCTTCTAAATAGCAATAATTTTCGCTCCTAGGACATCCTAAGAGCTGCTAAGGCATGCCCTTGGGTAGAGTAAACTCCACTACCCAAAAAAGACATGCATTGGTGAAATTGGTGAGTAATTATAATCACCTCTTCCTCATATTGTGTGTATATGTATCTATACACTAAAAAATCTAATTTCATAGTCCAATGAATATCTCCTCAAACCCACAATATCTTCTTTACAACTTAAAATGACTTAGATATAGTTAGTGAGAAGAAGAGAAGGGAAAAGAGAAAACACACTAGGAAGATAAAATTTTCGGATATACACAATGCAACCTCGGGTGTTTGCTCATTACATCTTCGCCCATCGTTGGATCATGCCCAAATTTTGCGTGAAGGTCCTATACACATGGGGCTACATATTCACCGTTCGGATCGTCGTTTGGATCTCTCCAAGTTAATCGACAGACGTCAGAAATTGGTGAAAAGTAAGGATTTGATGGCATTTGTTATGAACCACCACCGGAGCCGCCGCCATCACCTTTGGAGGTCTGAAAATGAAGAGAGT
The DNA here is from genome assembly GCA_003313485.2 of Penstemon barbatus. Lineage (NCBI taxonomy): Eukaryota > Viridiplantae > Streptophyta > Magnoliopsida > Lamiales > Plantaginaceae > Penstemon > Penstemon barbatus. The sequence continues at coordinate 28,025,830 of CM064877.1, read as the reverse complement.
TTCATCCCCTTCGTTGCTTTGGGTAAAGGTCCGCCTACGCTTGTGTTCTTTAATCTTTGTGATTTTACTTTCTTCTCTTTTAAAGTATATATTGAAGAAATTTTGTTTATTTATTGTAGCTTTTCTAATAAGTTGTTGAGTTTATATTTAATATTTGATATTTAATGTGACTTTGCTTTGATTTTTCTTAGATATTTCTTATATATTTGGATCTTGATTTATTTTTGTATGAAAGTTAATGTTTTTAATTTTAGAAACTTTGGGGAGTATTTTTTAAAGGTTTCAAAAGTTGAAGGGTTAGGAATGCGATTCATTTTGGGAGTATAACTTTCAATTCAAGTGGGGAGGAACACTTGGGGAGTAAGAACGAACTTAGGCAAAGATATGTCGGTGCATATTAAATAGTAAGGTTGCTCCTTACTTGGTGAGTTTGGATGGACATCAAACTGAGGATGGAGGGTAAGTGGAGGACGCCATCAACAATTATTGGTTATGGGAATTATGTGTTTCTTCCGTCTTGAATATATGCTTAATTTGCTTGATAACATGCTTATGTTATATAATATGTTGCATCCACACATCACCATGCAAATTCGCGCATAGCCTCACTAAGTTGGACGATCAACTTAGGTGTTCCATGTTTTATTCTTTTCAGTTTCAGGTGTTCTGGAAAATAATAATCGAGTTGCGGTTAGGTCATCACGGTTATGGTCCCACCTAGTATTTGAAAAAGTAGTTATATTTTGTTGTCGATTTATGATTTTTCGATTTTGTTTAAAACCTTGCTTATAATATTTGAATCGTTAAAATTACTTTTTTATTTTCATAAAAGAGACAATATTTTTCATAAATTACTTATATTTATCTCTCGCAATTGATTTTGGTTAAATCATTTGATATGTTGTGATTAAATAATTCCACTTTAAACCTATACAATGAAAATTGATTTTATTTTATTTTTTTTGTCAAAAAACTTAGTAATTTAAATTGTTCTTATTTTGTTTTAAACCGCTTCGGCTTTAAACTTTTAATTTATCATTTCTTTTAAAAAAATTCTATATTTTAAAACCTTTTCAAAATAATAATAATTTTCCCACTGTTATTCGACGGATCCGTGGAGTCGGGCCTGCCGTCACAAGAAAAATCTGCAGAAAATGACTGTTTACTGTAATGAAGAAATAAAGAAAAAAGAAGGCAGAAGATGTTTTCATTTACACAATTAGTTTATGACATTTCTTTTTATGTCTTTGTTAATTAGTTTAGCCGCTTCCTATTTTTGATATCACTATTAGGTTTAAGTTAAGGCTATTATTATAAATAGCTACAAATTAGATGCAATTTTGACACAATTCAGTTTACAATAACAGTCCTTATTTTCGCTGTAATCAATCCAAATAGTTCTTCAATAAAAGTCCTTTATTTTCCCTTTAATGTATAATTTCCTATTGTAATAATAGAACAAAAGATTGAGGATCAAATTAAGGAAAGAAAAAACTGCAGAAAATGACCTTTTACATCAAGGAAGAAATGAAGAAGACAGAAGGCAGAAGAAAGTCGTGTTTTCATTTACACGATTATTAGTTAACGTCTTTTCCTTTTATGTCTTTGTTAATTAGTTTAGCCGTTTTCTTAATTTTGATATTACCATTAGGTTTTAGTCAAGGCTATTATTATAAATAGGTATAAATTAGATGCATTTTTGACACAATTTCAGTCCTTATTTTCTCTATAATCAATCCAAATAGTTCTTCAATAAAAGTCCTTTTCCTTTCAATGTATTATTTCCTATTGTAATACTTATGAATGACCTCATTTATGATGATCAATCTTAGACAGTCTACCTTTGTACCATCTTGATTAATAACTGATAATATTTTAGCTGTTTTTGAGATTTCTCATTTTTTTAAGAAAAATTATCAATAAAAAGAGTTATATAGCTATCAAAGTTGACATGAATAAGGCGTATGATGTAGGTGTGCTACCGGATTTCCGAATATGATATGCTCTACTTCAAGAATTTGTATACTCCGTGCTTCCATGACCTACAAAACAAAGACCACACACCGGTGTGGTGCCTCATCCCCTTAAGTGAGCATGATGTTGCCAGAGCTTAAGAGAACATACACTTGTGAGTATTTATACCTGCGATGCTGGTTGATTTAGGTATGTAGATCCTGGATTAAGGGGATCTTATTGTACATGCATGAAAGTTCCTTTATTGGGTGATGCATATTCCTTAAAGAGGGGGATAGATTGATTTTCCAGATCTATTCCTTATATGCAGGAGGCTCGTGAATGGAGTTCTCTATGGAGAGGATTCCTTCGAGTGAGAACTCGCGGCTATTCTCAGTATTGAGTCGCTTATCATGTTAAGCGACCCTTTACCTTGTTTAAAGGTCTCGAGGCACCTTTGCTTTGTACTTCGTGACTAGTGGTTTGCTTAGTCCTGTTTGTCTCTCTTCCCGCGGTGGAGTGTTCAAAGACGAGTCTTTACTCCGTGTGTTATTCACCTCATGAAGTGTTTTATGTGTAAGTGGTTCATTGCTCGACCACAGCGTTGCGGGGGGCATTTTATCCTCGCTGAGGGGACTAGTTTGTTTGGTGGCTAGGTGATGCATGAGCAATTTCAGAATCTATTCCAGTACATAGGGTCACTTTGAACGATTAGATGTTTTGATTCACTTTGAATTATAATGTATGAAATATATGGTTAGAAATCTATGAAAGTCTAGTTTTCAGAACAATAAGAGGTTTGTGAAAATAAGTCTATGGAGAGAGTTATGACCATTTTACTAGAGGCTGCCAAACTGCACTCGGGGAACAATACTTCTTGAGTTGTTTGGTGTTCCAAGATGTTTTTACAAGGTTTATTATTCTATTTTAGAAATATTATAATTGTTATCAGATATTAAGGTCATGTTTACTAATTTTTACAAGTCAAAGTCAATTTTATATTTTCTAAAATAGGAATATGTGAAGTCATTCAAATTGTTATTTCCTAAGTTATAGAGAGATGTTCCAAAACTCCCATATAAACTCTCTCCAAATGAATAAATATAGAACATAGTTTAAGTTTATAAAGATAGTTTGCAAGTATTCTTGCATTAAGAGTGAGTGATTTCTCTTTTACAAGTGAGTGACTTGGTCGCGTCGAGTGATTCCGCGATTAATAACGTCGAGTGAGTCCACTACAGCCGGTTGACTGATTCCCGGTCATCTATCCTTCATTACCTTTACCACCGCAGGTATCAGCCTGCATCAAGTGGCATCAGAGCGGGTCACGTTGTTCTTGCTCATACTCTGATTAATCAACATGTCACATAATGGTAGAAAATAGGTGGAAGATTTTGATATCTACGCCGAGATTGGAGAACTTCAAAAATGATGTTTCAACTTCTTGCTAGAAGGCCAACTTCTACCTCTCGAAGTGGAGAAATTAATTTTCAAGTTCAAGAAAATGTACTTCATGGTGAAAAAGATGTTGAAATACAAATTGGCAAAATGAAGCTAGAGACTGAAGTTGATGAGGACCCTCATTATGATGAAGAATTTGAAGACAATCACTCCCCACTCTTTCATGAAGAGATTGAGGAGGAAGATGCATAAAGCTTTGACGAAGGACTTACGAGGGATTCCTATTTATGACGAATCTGATGGTGAACAAGAAGAAGGAGAAGGAGATACCACTTTCAAAGATCGTGATATACCCTTGGTTAGTCACGTTATGAATGAGATATGTGGTGAGTGATTATTTAGTGTGCAACAAATTATTATACGACATTATGTACACATCAAATATTCACGATGTGGTGGAAAATGATATTCTTGGTGACTTCTCTACAATGACATTCTCAACCTACCATCGATTTTATCTTCAATTCTTTCACTCTCATGGAACTCAACTTGAATCGCTAAATTGTAACGTTAAACGGGTGGAGTATATCGAGCCTTCGATGTTAACATTCCAAAGTTCAAATAATTTTATTTCATTATTGAAACTCATATTTTTATTGATGAAATGTTGATTAAGATTCGTGGTAGAATTTTTTTCGTACCAAGGAAGAATGATAAGGAAATTATGTAGCAATTGGAGTGTGCATTCTTGCCAAGTGCGTAAATTTTCTTGTTATAATAAGGACACAAAAGCTGCACAATTAGGGGAGCTTAAAATTGCAGGGAATTCTATAGAAGAGCTAAAAACCATTTAGGTCTCATTGTTTTTTGATCTCAACAAGAACTCGAGGACGAGTTCAATCTTCAAGCCGAGGAGAATGATGCAAGAGCAATTGCAGAATCTGTTCCAGACTTTAAGCACTTAAGGTCACTTTGAATGGCAATATTTTCTGATTCACAAAAAATTATAAAAAAGTTTGAGATATATGGTTAGAAAGCTATGGAAGTGTAGTTTTCATAACAATTAAGCATTTTACGAAATGAAGGTTTATGGAGAAATTTATGTCCATTTTACTAGAGGTTGTCATACTGTACTTGGGAAACAACACTTCTTATGTCTTTTAGTAGTTTTAAGTGTTTTACTTGGTTTATTAATCGAATTTCGAAAATTATAATTGGTTGCTAGTTAATTAATCTAGTTTTAATATAATTCTAACTTGTCATTAAAGGGGAAAACTAGTGACAAGCTGGCCGTGTTATGATCATGGGTTGGTACGTGGTAGTGCGGGTATCTCCGCTCCACTATCCGTCCCATCATCTGCATTCTTCAAATCAGCCCCTTCTTCTTGATCTATATCAGTTAATTCGTACATCCAGACCGGATCTTCCTCTGGTTCTTTCTAATTTTGATAATTAGTCACGGGTGGTACAATTTGACCAACTTCTCTTACTTCAACCTACCTTGCTGTATATATTCTATTGATGGATCTAACAGGATTTTGCACTACTAGAAAAAACAAATATTTCAACAGAAAATTTTCAACGGACTTAAATCAGTTGAAATATTTAATAAAATTTCAACAGAAACAAATTAAGTCGAAAAAATTTCAACAGAAAAAATATCTGTCGAAATATATCTAGATTCCGTCGAAATTATTTATCCAAAAAAAAATGAATTAATACAAATTTCGACAGAAAATAAATCTGTCGAAATTTGTTCAAATTTTCAACAGAAATTTTCTGTCGAAATTTTAAAATATTTCAACAGATTAGAAAATCCGTTGAAATTTTAAAGTGTATAACCCTATCATTTCCCTCCTCCTTCCATTCTCTTCACGGCCACCTCAAAAATCACTCACTCTCTCTCTCTCTCTCTCTCTCTCTCTCTCTCTCTCTTCGACTCATTCTCTCTCTCCGACGCCGCCGTATCCGGCTACACCTCCGTCCTCGACTCCGGCTCTAGCTATAGAACTCCGCGGCTCCGCCTCCGTCCTCGATTCTGGCCCAGATCTCCGCGGCTCCGCCGGCTCCAGCTCCGCCACGCACAGCTTCCACTCCAGCTCCGGCTCCAGATCCAGATCCAGATTCGTCACTCCTCCAGCTCCAGATCTGTCCACACCTCCGCCTCCAGCTCCGTCCACGGCTCCGACTCCATCTCCGCCACATCTCCGGCTCCAGCTCCACCACTACACAGGCCTGGGACAGTTATATACTCTATTTTATTTAATTTATGTTGCACTACTGTTTTGGCCGCTTATATTGATCAAGAAACAACCGATATAGTTATTCTCTATACTTATCTTACAATTACTTTTTTGTTTGAGTGATTCATCTGTTGTGATATAGTATATAATTGTACTATTTTTCTTCATTGATTGATATATGTTCGGTTAATGCATATTATTGTTATAATTGTAACTTTTTGTGTCTTTTGCTCATTTTCTTATCATAAAATTGAATTGGACCTGGTTACATGTATTCAGGATATAGACCAACTCAATATGTATATGCTCGATTTATTAGTCTTCTTACTAGACCACTGCGGCAAAAAAAGCAGCATTTTATATTAAGGTATGAAACTTGCCTCAAAGCATGGTTAATTGCTTGGTTGATGGTGATGAATGTTGACTCTTAATTCCCATCTTTAATTTGTGGTCTAGTCTATATATATTTTAATATGTTGGAAAATATACATATACCATTTGAATATATGGTATGTGTTGGAAGTTCATAATTGTCTCTTGGTTGGTACTTGTGTTATTCATTGATTAATAATGGTGTTAACCTTGATTTTTTTTAAAGTGTTATTTTTGTTATTTTTTTGCTGAATTTGGAGTGTTTTTGCAACAAAGTTGTTGCTGGCTCCTCATGTGCGGAGCTTTTGGCGTCATACCGTGATGATATTCTCAAGAAAAGATCGATGATGAAGTCATTGAGAAACTCTAGAAAATGTTATTTTCTCTAATTTCATTTCGTTTTGAAGTTCATTTAAAACGGTTTATTAATAGTTTAGATTTAGTACTAATATGATTTATTAATTATTTCTGCAGCCCGATATTAAGTTAATTAAAGAGCGGATTGAAGATTTGATGATGCAAGACTACTTGGAACGAGACGTAAAGAACCCAACATGTTCAAGTGTTTAGCTTGACTCAGATTGTGTATTTAGTTGTTTGGATTAATGTAATTGCTGGAAATTAGCTTGAATATTAGTAATAACTTATGACTTGTTGTATAGTATGATAGTATTTTGATTTTGTGATTTATGTACTTAAACATGTTTGATGTTTAGATTGAATGTTGTTTAATATTTAATTAGAATGTATTTGATATTTTAAGAATTTTTTTATTTTGGTTGATGTTGTTCTATGTTTAATAATTTTTGATATTTTAGATTGTGTGAAAATCGGACATTAGTGTGAACTGTTTGAAAGAAAAAAAATCAAAATTTCGACCCATTTTTTTGTTGAAATTTTGAATTATTTTACAAATTTCGACAGAAAAATTTATGTTGAAATTTTTTTTCAACAGAATTTTTTCTGTTGAAATTTCAAAATTTCAACAGAAAAAATCTGTCGAAAATTTCAAATTTCAACAGAAATTTTTCTGTCGAAATTTAGAAATTTCAACGGAAAAATTTCTGTCGAAAAATATGTCGAAATTTTTTCTGTCGAAATCTTGATTTCGACAAGCTTTTCTGCGACAGATTTTTTCTGTCGAAAATTCCGTTGAAATATTTAAATCTGTTGAAATTTCTTGTAAAATCTGTCGAAATTTCTGCTGAAATTTTATCTTTTTCTAGTAGTGTTGCTGACGGGAGTTTGTAGAAGGTCCTTCTTCTGCTGCCACTTGTATCCCAGAAAATTTTACTTCATCATTTTGGCCAAACAATGCTCCATTAGTTATTGTTTGAGCTTTGGAGGCGAGCTGTATCGATCAAGTCATAATAGTCAGAGTTTCTCCTTCTCAATAACTCAATCAAATTTCCGATGTGATCATGTCCTTCGGCCAGAAATATAGTGTGTTCCCACTTCATTGCGTAAAATTCCTAGTATCGTATCTACATACCTTTGAAGCTCGGATAATGTATGGTTTCTTTCTTGAGTGTGAGCATGTGTCTGGGCTTCCCAAGCTGCTGAAATTCCCATTAAATCATGCTGAAATTTGAGAAGTTTTTCTCGCATTGCTTGTACTTGGTTTTGGAGTAGTGTTCGTTCGTTTTGCAAGTCAATTAACTTGGAGCTTTGTCTCACATATGTAGCAAGAATTTCTTCCTTTTCTTTCATTACTTTGTCTCTATCGAAAGTTGCGTACAACATGATCGGGGTAATGCCCAATCAAATCGGTACCCGGGGGAGTGAAAGTCTGAATAGGAGCATTTCTACGGAGATGTACAGTACGTGGTGGTCCATAATGTCCATTGGTTAAAGGTAAGCCATTACTATAATTTCGATCAGCCATCCTGTGGTCATACGAATCAAGTCCTTAATATATCAGAACATAAATAACATGAGGTCATAAAAATTTAAAAAAATACTTTGTACCGACTTTCGAAAACATAAATTTTAACACATAAAAGTCAAGTTTCAAATAATCAATCAGAATCTAATATCTATGTTTAACCAACCTTATTTTCCAAGAATCATAACCATGACTTATAGCTTGTCGCTCTGATACCACACTATGAGGCTCGACTAACTCAATTGGCTTGACACTTGTAAATGTCGATTCAATTGAATTGGTCGTGCGCCAAATCCAACAGAACATTCCATGGCAGATGATAAGTACTATATTTATAATCTATACAGCGGAAGGTCTAGACTTACAAAGTTTCAACACAAAGAGTGTCTCATATTTAAAGTAACACATATTAGTCACTTTCTCCTACTTTACGTATTACAATCCAAAAGAGGATCCCAACCTAAAACATAGTATGTTGAAAACAATCATATGATAATAAAGCGTTTACTTATATGACTTATAAAAACTCAAACAATTGTCTCGCATTCTTCACCTCTTAATTCTTAGTTTCCAAAGTCAATCTGAGAAAAGAACAACAATAGAAAGAGGCGAAAGTCTTGTTCGACTTAGTGAGGATATGTGATGCCAAAACAAAGTTATATATGTATTAACAAGAATATGGATAGTGAACTAGAAAGGAATAGTAAAATTAGAGAGCATATGAAGCATTATTTATAGGATCAAGAAATAAGGAGAATGAAATTCAGAATTTCATGTTCTTACTCGGTAAAAAAATAATCAAGTACAAATCTTATCCACCTTATACCTCCTTACGAGGAGAAAACAGAGGACATGCCCGGGTGCATGTCAATTCAGTTCGGATCACTTACCCGTAACTAAACCACATAGAGGTACTAATCAAAGAGATCATGTTCCGACGACCCGATGTCGCCCAGTAGTCAACTTTGTTAGTCCCAGGCCCCAACTTCACAAGGGCGTCCCCAAGGGTGATCGTAACACAAAAGATAGCCATAATCCATAACTCGGGATAATATTACCTACTAGATCGAATGAAAAAAATGAGGGATGTCATAGAAATGTCGAAACAGGTGTGAAGCACAATCAAAATCAACAAGAACATGTTATATTAAGAACGGGTTCAAACAAGTCAGAAAGTAGAACATATATATAATAGAATGAGTTTGTGCTTTGGAATAATATGAAATTTAGAATATCAAAGTTGTTCTTGTTCTCAGGGCGTTGTGCCAAGAGGGCTGAAGAAGGAATGAGAAACCTCACCCCAAGTTCAATTCTATCTTGTTAATTTGGTTCGATCGTATTCTCCGGACCTAATTTAAATAAGCACTTATTAAAATCTGTAGTATTTTACAATCATCACTAGACTTGAAGTAAACTAAGAATAATGTAACTATAAGCCTAGGAGTTTCAGATAGTGTAAATAAATGAACAAACAAATCATCTTGTTTAGTCGGTTTTACTTTTAGTCAGCAAAGCTTACTGTTTGATATAACTTTTTACATATGTAATGGAATGACCTGAAACGAAATCTTATGGTTTTCTAACTCAAAATAGTTTCATTAGATTGAAGGACATAATTTTAAACGATCATAATCAATAATATATCAAAGTAAAAAATTCCAGCAAAAGTTCAAAAAGAATTCAGGATAGGTTGACTAACACCTTCTCTTTCCAACTAGTTAATAGACGGTAAATGCAAAGGTAAGACCTTTTTCATAACATAAAAGCCATAAATTAACAGAAGATATCTTAAGGTTATAAAAAGTAAAATTATGTCATAAGATGAGTAAAAAATATACATAAACACTCAAAACCCCAAAAACAGTCCTAGTGAATCTAACTCCCCTGTTTGAGCTGTTCCGAAATCGAGCCACCACCGGCATATGAACCGGACATGACAGACTAAAATACTACTTGAAGACACGAAATTTGTCTTTTTTCCAACCCAGTAATCAGATTCTAAAAATTTCAAACATAACTCAACTTATAGGCTAAACAATAACACTGCGCATAATTGTGTGGATTATAAGTTTACCTTAATAACTTCCTTGGTAAGTGATGGATTCAGACAAGACTTGAACCTACTTTTTCCCAACTTTAGATTGATTCAAATATTAAATGGAATCAAAAGTTTTCAATTAGATATTAGGTATAAAAGAAAAGAACTTCAGGCGTCTAAGTTAGGAGAAGAAACATTACATTAACTTGCTTCTACTTCTTCCTAGAATTCTTAAACTCTTAAAGACGTTTTCTTTTGTTTCTTAATTGATTTTAAGGAAAATATGCTATGTTAAATATCTTCTTAAGTAGGAAGGAAGAATGGCTTTTGTAACAATGAAAAGAGGTTGGGGTAAAAGTCACTTGTCTAGATCTTTCTTACCTTAAGTCTTGTTTGCTAAAACAAAGTTTTAACCTATTTACTTATGAAAATTGTATGAATTATTTAATAATATTTTTTTATTTCTACCACTTCAATTAATTGATTTAGTAAGGATGTTATAGGATATCTACAAGTTATTCTTCATTTGGGTGCTATCAGCAGTGTCGTTACATACATGACCCACCAAAGTGGTTGAAAAATGTATATTCAGGGTAAGTAAACTTTAATTTTAATTTTATTATTTCTTTAAATTTTTAAAAATAATTTTCTATAAATTTGTCTACATTGAAGGTATGTGATAATCTCGAGTTTTGCTAGAGTTATCCTTGGGGAAACAAGATTTGGAGGGCTACTTTAGATGAGCTTATGGCATATATATGCTCTGACCACCAGTGACCACATTCGTAGATAGAATAAGGGTGGATTTCGACACATTATACTTTTTTAGTTATTTTTTCATAAATTTTGGATAGTTTGAATATGTTTTGAATACGAACAATTTTGGATGTTGGAAACCATCGAAGGCATGCCCGATGAGGCCAGTTGTTTTTCGAGGAACGATTCAAATGTTCCGAGATACCAAAAATGTTATGTTGGGATATAGAGGGTGGTAATTGGCCTAACTGTAATACCATGGACAAGTTTTTTGGTCAAGTTCAGATATATTAATTGTAATTATTAATAAAAAAAATTTCAACATATCACTTGAAGTATTTATTTTAAATAATTTGCGTCTTTTTATTTTTTCAGGTTGTGATCCCAGGACTAATGCCGGATGACACGGAGTCGATGATGGCCTATTATAGGTTAACAAAAATCTTTCGCAATAGAGTTAGGCCGATTAATCGATTTTCAAGTTGTCGTCTAATGACTGAATATTTCGGACAATATTCGGCTGTTCGGGATGATGAGGGAAATCCCGAATGCCTCAACCGGCCACCCAGCTTAGTAGATCATGGCCCTGACGTTGTTATCCCTTATGCCCCTGTGCACCGACAAACTGGTTATAAGCGTTTCCGAAGAAAGGATGGTGCTTCCAGTTCTCAGGATCAACTACAATCATCTTCGGAACCAAGGAATGAAGAAATACCTGTCAGGGCACGCCATAGTTGTTTGAGGCGTAAAGCGAGGCAAGGCGATGAGGGCTCGCATTGCCTCAAGGCGAGGCGATGCAAAAAGCGAGGGCTTTTTGGAGAAAAGCGCTTGCATACAAATTATTGAGTGTACATTAAATTATCAATTGTAAACAAACTTAGGCGTCAACCTCTTCAATTGTAAACAAAAATATTCATCATGCATCATATAAAACCAAACTTACATGTCAAATTCAATCTACTTTATACTTCATAACTCAAAATAAATCTAAAGTTGAAATAATCAATTACAAAGTAGTCTTAGATTGAGCAAATAAGTTCTAAAGCAATGTAAAACAATTCTAAATTGACAATCATCTCGAAAGTGATTCACATCTAATCAGACCAGTATTCTCCAATCACAGGATCATCATCATTGGTGTCATACTCACTGCCATGATTGCTCTCTCCTTTGTCATCGTCTTTATAACATTCATTATTTTTCTCTTCCTCTTCCTCTTCATCATCATCAGTAACATGAATACGATCACGTGTAGATGTAGATGAAGATGGTAATGTAGATAAGGATGTTGGTAATGTAGATGATTAGGGAGTTGGCAACGTAGATGACGAGGGAGTCGACAATGTAGATGAGGAAGTTGGCAACGTAGATGATGAGGAAATTGGCAAAGTAGATGGCGTGGGTGCTTTATTCTTTGATGTTTTCCCCTAAATGAATACACTTTATCTATGGAGGATTTAGACGTGGAAGTAGAACCTTTCGATTCCTCAAAGAATAAGCAGGTTCATTTTCTCCGGATGCATTGGTAACTTGTGCATAAGTTTAGTCTTCGTCGGAATGCACAAGATCAATATCTTCATTATCATCATCATCATCATCAATATTCACTTCCCCCATTCTTCCCACCAACCCTTCATCGGTACCATCTACATCAGGATTCTCTAACACAATGGGATCGATGGTATCACGCAAATCATATCTTCGCCTTAAAGATCTATTATACTTAGTGTACACCGAATCATTAAGGCGTTTTTGCTCCAAACTATTCATTTTCTTAGAATATCATAGATTTAGAAATTTAGATTATGGAATGTAAAGACACTTACATGTTGAAATACACTCCAATTACGTTCACAACCGGAAGAGCTATATGTGAGGCTGAGAATTTTAATGGCAAGTTTTCTCAAATTTGGAGCCGAATTCCCATATGCACCCCACCATTCAGCTAATTGACAATAAAAAATTATAAGACCATTATAAATTAATTCATGAAATAAACAATAATATTTATCGTGTATATTTAATATTTTCATTACCTGGTGCCATTTTTGTTGTTTGCCTAATAGCTTGTTTGCTTGAAAAAGTTCCTTCTGCCTTTTTATAAAACTTTAGCTCTGAAGCAATTTCATCTTGTATATCTTCATCTTCCACCATCTTTTCAACGCATTTATCAAACCCAGAGGTAATCACTTCAACATCTTCAATTTCCTTATTTGCATAATAACACTCGGGATTTAGCAAATGTCCCGCAGCATGCAAAGGCCTATGAAGCTGATTTTGCCATCGATTGTCAATGTTTCCAAATATCTCGGCATACCTTTGCTCATTGTTATTGAGAGACAAAGCAATTTTCTTCCTTGCACGATCCATTGTCTCATATATGTAACCCATCGAAGGCTTTTTTTCTCCATCCTCAAGCCGGAGAACCTCCACAAGTGGGCCAACAAATTTCATAATGAAACTTATCATTTACTAAAATTGATGGGACCTAGTTGTCTCGGCTTTTTGGGGACCATTGGCAGTCGAGTCGAAGAGATAGGTCTCTTACCAAGAGCTCGACCCTCATGTTTCTCCAATATCCTCTCTATCTTTCTCCGTTACTTCATCAAAGTGAGGCATTTCCGATTGTGTTTCCTCCAAAACTCTTTTTGCGGTTTGTTGGGCTTCATATATATCTTTGAAAAATAATATGACGGCAGGGGGGACATTTGGGCAACCCGTTACATTCTTAAAACCCCCCAACAATGGGTTGTTTTGCTCTTGATATACCCCCATTTGTTACTTTAAGACAATACTTGCACTTTAAATTCTTCGTTTTGTCATTCGGGTCCAACATAATCACATGTTCCCATCTGGGGTCCGAAACTTTTGCCATTCTATATTTAAGAAATTTATACAATTAATTGGATGATTTATGATTATAATAATATATAAACAATATGTCAACAAGTCTAAGTAACACACACACACACATATATATATATATATATATATATATATATATTAATAAAAATGTGAATAATTTGATATGTATATGTTATGGTTTTATCACTTTATACATATAATAGTATAATATAATCATATATGGATGATTATAATAGTATATTAATAAAATTATATATGTATGAAAAATGGGTAATGCTGAAATGTATTGTAAATACTAAGTATATATGTAATATATATAAAAATAAATAATAGTATATTAATAAAATTATATATGTATGAAAAATGGGTAATGCTGAAATGTATTGTAAATACTAAGTATATATGTAATATATATAAAAATAGGGCAAGTATATCTGTATATGTTACATGTATAGTCTACATGTTATATATATGTTATAAACTTATACACAACTGTCAACTACAAGTATAATTATAAATAAAATTTTCATAAAAGAGAAGAGAGAAGTGAGAGAAGCTTACTGGAAGAAGTGGGAAAGCTTGCTAGGGTTCTGGGCTTTTGGCGAATGGCGCGACCGCGGACGGTGCGGCGCAGGTAAGGAATTAGGGATTTAGGGTTACGGGGAGAGAGAAGGCAAAAGAAAGTTATGGGGAGAGAGAGGGAAAATTTGCAAATTGGGAATGAAATTGAAGTCAAATAACTTCAATTAACTGGATTGACTTTTATGTTTTTTAAAAAAAAAAATTAAAAGCTCCCAAAAGGCACCGCCTTAAGACGGTGCAAAGGCGCCAAAGGCGACGCCTTGCTGGCACCTTTCGGGCACAACCAAAGCGAGGCGAGGCGAGGCGAGCGCTTTGAGCACTTTTAACAACTATGGGGCACGCGATATGGTGCAGAGACTTAGAGTTCATCAGATTATCGAGACGTAAAGGCTTATGGACAATCAAGTCCAGATCGAGCAGAGAATATTTGGGCAGCTGAACACTATCTAGGATACTCAGTTGCAACTTCAGGTAACTATGTAGCAACTTCAGGAAATGTTGTTGAAGGACATCCAAACCCGAGGGGCCAATGTGAATAATGAAGTGGACACAATTGATGATGAAGAGGAGGAAAATTATGATGAAAAGAAGGAAAATGATGATGAAGAACGGGTGGATCTTTAAATAATTTTTCTAATTATTGTCTTGACTTTTATTGATCCAAATTATTTTAGATAATAATGGACTTGTTTTTATATTGTAATCGTTTTTTAGATCGATTTTGGAATTGAGTTTAGCTAAATGATGAATTTGTGTTTATTAAATTGGTTTTGGAATGTTGATATATGATGTTTGATATGAATTCTTAATATAGGAATTTTCAGTGTAATAATGCAGAAGAGAATTCTGATCATTGTGATCTCGGAGTTGATAATGATTATGATCCAACTCATGATCCTGTGATCGATAATGAAGATTCATGTAGAAGTGATCCAAGGTAAAAAAAGAGAAAATATAGGAAAAATGACTATTAGGCCTAGTAGGCATTTAAGAACTTCATTTGCCCCAAATGATAAGAAAAAATAATCTTCTAAATATTTAGTTTTTTTTGTAATATTTAATACGAACAGGCCTGAACATGTGTATATAATTTTTTTTATTATTTTTGTTGTTATATGAGTTGAAATTAGAGCCATATTTTGCAATTCTGGATTTTTTGTATATTCTGGGGTCAAATTGCAATTTTTGAAAAGTAAGGGACCAAAATGTAAATTCGGATTACATATCGTCTCCTGCTAAATTGAACATTTTAATTTTGTGCAACTAATGGATATAATTGCAATTCTGGATTTTTTGTAAAATTTGGGGTCAAATTGCAATTTTTGAAAAGTGAGGGATCAAAATGCAAATTCAGATTATATGCCGTTTCCTGCTGAATTGAACATTTTTATTTTTTTCAAATGATGGATTGAACTGCAATTTTGGATTTTTTGTATATTTTGGGGTCAAATTGCAATTTTTCAAAAGTGAGGGACCAAAATGAAAATTTTGACATAATGTTATCGTAAGTGTTACTTCTCCATATGGGAGATAAATTGACAAAATATTGCAAAATATGCTAATCATTGCAAAGTTCGATTTACGAAGGATATAATATATCTATAAGTGTTATTTCTCCGTTCGGGAGATAAATTGACAAAATCTTACAAAATTGGCTAATCATTACAATGTTTTGATCTACGGAGGATGTAATATTACTGTAAGTGTTACTTCTCAGTTCGGGAGATAAATTGACAAAATCTTGCAAAAATTTGCTAATTATTACAAAGTTTCGATTTACGGAGGATAAATTGACCAGGATTTAACAAATGATTTCAGTGGTTAGGGTTAGGGTTTAGAGTTTATAAGTCATTTGGCGTTTGAGATGTCAAACTCCAAACGTCATTGAGCATGGCGTTTGGCGTGCCATGCCTAATGACATTTGGCGTTTGACATTTCAAACGCCAAACGCCGTATAATTTTAACAACAAATTTCAATATTTATCACAACAAGTACATGCCAATAAATATCAATTAAACCAAATATTGTTCACTAAACATCAATTACAACAAATATTGTTCACTAAACATCTTACAAGAGAAATGGTCAATAAACAAAGATCTACGACTGTCTTTCGTAATTGCCCGAACTCTGAAAGCGTTGAGGACATTTCGTTACGTTGTGACCGGTATTATTGCAAATCGAGCACTTGTATTTTTTCCTCAAATTTTCAAGGCGAGAAGTAAAACGTGACATTCTAGGTCTTCCACGGGTTCCATTCTCATCTGGAGGTAACACTACTCTCGCCATAACATAATCGAGAATGTTCATTCACTGGTCTTCAGATGGAACGGGTTCTATGAGCTCAAAATATGCTTGACGCATGTAATTCGTACAGTAGTATTTGTTAACAAGACCGTACACATACTTCCCATAATCTTTTGGTCGCGATGCCATGGCAGCAGCAATTGCGTGATCACATGGCATTTGGTCAATTTGAAAGACGCCATATGAACACGTTCTTTTATCTAAATACACAATTTCAGAGTAGTCAGTAGATTCCACTTTCCATGTTTCATACCCTAATGGATATTTGCACCACCAGATGGATGCGTTTTCATATCGCTTACCTATGATATCCTCCTTTGATATGGTAAGTTCAGTCGACCATCTCGCAGACCCCTCACGACGCTCTTTAAACCACTTTCCCATCATATCAATAATAAATTTGAGCAAGTAACATATAGGATAATTTTTTGCATCTCTGATCTGATTATTGAGGACCTCATCAGTGTTAGACGTCATTACCTTATATTTGTTCACACAATGGTGGACCCTCGACCATTTCTGAAATATTACCTCGTTATGTAGCCAATTTGTACATCTTGGACTCTTGGTTCAAGTAACCAAAAAATTTTTGGAACTCATTCTCATTGTAAGCGGTGGCAACTTGGTCAAAATATCCGGTTACCCCATCTTTTAAATACTTTGTTTCCAAGTTCTTTTTGAGGTGCAATATGCCCCATATTCTGCAAAAGGGTAAACATATTTTACCGCTTTTGTAATAGCATTGGCCTTGTCTGAAACAATAACCAGATCGTCTCTGTCTGGTATAAGCTACCCCTCATGCAATTGGATAATAGTGACGTTCAATGTCCGTCGCACTTGCAATTAGAACGGTTCCTTTATATTTATTCCCCGTAAATGTTGCATCAATTACAATTACATTTTTTAGGTAATGGAATCCTTGAATAGCCGCTCCTAATGCATTGAAGAAATATTTAAATTTATTTTCCGAGTTCGTATGGATGCGAGTGTACGTGCCAGTATTCTTTTGCTCAATCATATAAGCATAGGAGGGTAGCTAGGCAAAATTTTCTTCGAATGTACCCCTAACAAGATCTTAAACAACTTGTTTCGCCCTCCAAACTTTTTGATAACTAATGGAAACATGTTTTTCAGTAAGCATGAAGTTTCTTAGTGCATCTGGTATTGGGAGGTTAACTGGCATTAAAAAATAATCCTTCCGTCCGTAAACCAATCATACGACTCGATGCTTGTCTATGATATGCATCTCTATCAATTAGCCCACAAGTGTGAATGTTTTTATATGTCCGAATAATAAATGCATCACCGGTCACTTCCTTAGTCGCATATATTCGTCATGGACAATCCTTTGTAATACACCGAGCTATCTTCCTTAGAGGGTCAGACTTATATGATACAAGTTCAAAATTGTTAGCTACAACAGTTTAGTCAAGTTGATCTATGAAGTCATCTTTGTTTTTAAACCGTTGACCAATTGTTCAATCTGATCCATCACTCCTCCCCTGACTGGAACTTGATCCCGAATAACCTTTTGCAACATCATCAACGCTATCAAAGCCTCCATGGCTTGGTGGTTCGTAAAAATCTAGCGCTTCACCATAATCACCTATATCACCACCAACATCACTACCACCATAACCACATTCGTTGTCAAAGTTACGGTATTCACCACTTAAATCAGCATCGCCATAACCACCTTTGTCGTCAAATTTACGGTGGTCATAACTTATATCAACACCTTCATTGTCGGTATAATACGGAGACCAGCGACTAAATACAGGAGTACGACATCTAGGTTCATCTTCCTCAACTGTATGTAAAGTTGGATTTAGAGGCAATGATCTCATCATCAAAATCACCATGTGCACTTGGTCCTCCTATATCACATCCATGAGGGTTATCATTGAAACTAACTATGTCATAATTTTTTTCGTGTACCCCGGGTTATAAGTTTCTTCGAATTCTCTTTCTCCCTGGAGTTTTCTCTATCCTCTAATTTCTTCTCTCCTCGGAGTTTTTTCTCTCCTTGGAGTCCAAGTCATGAACAAATTTAATTCAGTAACATTCTGGACATAATACTTTGTCATTTCCCAATGTGATTCATTTGATATGATCACTACTTCGTACTTAACACATTTGCGTTATATCTCAATTTTAATTAGTATACCGATCTAAATCTAAAGTTTCACAAATTTTGTCAAGTAGTTCTCCAAACGAAAGTGTCCTATCCACCAATATTATTTCCACTAATCTTTTATCACCATTCTATTTCCATTTTCCATCCTTTTGGCATGTAAATTTACCGACATACCGAAGAAATATTATAAATTTTTTTTTGGTACAAAGAAATATTATAATTTTATCCATTCCGAGAAGTAACAAAAATTAATACACAAACTATCTAAATATTAAATGCATTCTCGAATTTGAATTCTGGCTTTTGGCCTTTGCCATTCCAAACGCCAAAGTTTCATTGCGTTTGGCGTTTCTAAATACAAACGCCATGAAGACACATAATGTTTGGATATACAAACGCCAAACGCCATGCTTATCTTCATGGGCGTTTGGCGTTTGATAATACCAAACACCATGAAGATAAGCATGGCCACAAAAACGCAAAAGTTTCAGCAAAAATATTTTCTCCATTTTGCCCACCAAGTCACTCAAAAATACATCAAAAATTCAAGTAATGTTCAATTGCTAACTTTTTATGTTCTTCTTCTTCCTGTTCTTCCTTGATTTGAGTGAAATGTGTGTGAAAAAATGTATTTTGCGGGAGAATTGAGTTAGGATTTTTAGAGAAAGAATGAAAATGGAAGAAATGAGGTTGATTTTGAAATTTTGAAATTTAGGGGTATATATCATAAAGTGTAGTTTAAGTAGAAAGAGTTATTTAAGTTGGGTAATTGAACCAATGGCCCTTTTAAAAATTTTAAGTTTTTAATGGAATTTTTCAAAATAAATTGTTTTAAAATGATTTTTTTAAAGTTCTCTTGATGGTGGTGTGGTGGAGTGGTGAAGAAGATGATGAAAATAGTGGAGAGGAGCTAGCAAGATTTTAACCATTTTAACCTAAATTATATCAAAATGTCCCAAAATCTTCAAAATTCCCACCCAAATAATTAGGCTAGGGGTTGTGAGGAATCCGAATCATCACGACTTCAACAAATGGATTACAACAAGAAGAATATCCACAATTTGTGAATAATTTTTTTCCTAACCCTAAATCCGCAAATGAAGCTCAGGCTGGCTGGTTGTCTGCCAGCTTGCCTGTGCCCGTGCGCTTGGCCCATGATAGGCAGGTAGCCTAGCAAGGCTCAAGCGCACGGGCGTTGTTTGATTTTCTACTAGAGAATTATTGTTAATTTGGTGCAATAATGTGAAATTTTATTCTTATAGTTGTTATTTACTTGATTATGTCTTCGTTGTTAAACTAATTTGGGATTATGTTGTGTAGATAATTTGAATCTAGAGCACATGGGATAGTTATTAAATGACAAAGATTGATTGATAGGAGTATTTAGAAGCTTGTTTAATTTATTGGTGAGTTGTGTACTGAAGAACTCAAATTTCAATGCACTTTGCTCACTTGATGTTGCTTTAAACACAAACTTTAGAAGAAATATATGGTTAGAACATTTTGCTGTAAATTTATTATTATGACTTATATAAAGAGCGTATAATTTGCTTTTAGATTGGAGTCTTATGAAGGCTAGGCTTCATTAAAAATTAAGTCATTAGAAGACAGAAAATGAAGGCTAGGCTAGGCCTAAATTTATTTGTTATTATACGCTCTATATATAAGTCATTAGAAAACAGAAATACTTAGCTTCAGTTGATCAGGTCCTTTAATTTAAATGAAGGCTAGGCCTAAGTTTAATTAGTAAAAGTAAAATGTGCATAGCTGATTAATTGACAATATTGAATTAATAACAGATAAATACTGAAATCACCATAAAAAATCAATACTTGTACATATTTTATGTTCAGTTTGTTCAGTTCATAATAGTTTGCTTACATCAATAGGTGATTAGTCTAGAGGAAGGGATTAGTCACTACAAAGTAGCGAACTCAGGTTCGAATCCCATTTGGGAGAGGTTTCCACGTTATGTGCCCGACGCGCCTCGAAATGGATTAAACCCTTGGAAAACCAGAAAAAAAATAGTTTGCTTACCTAGTTCATACAGTTGTTCAGTTCTAGATTGAGTTAATTTCAATCTATTGCATTTTATGTTACTTTATTTTTTAGAATTTATATTTCATTATTTTGAGTTGATTAATTTACTTTTTGGTTTGATGAGTTTCGAATCTAGAATATATGTTTCACTATATATTTGATATATGATGAATTTCATAACGGTGACTGCACATTGAGTCCAGGTCCATAACACATTTTCTTTGTTTGTTTTGCAGGATGATGGACATCGTATCTTATACCCGTGCTTACTCCCTTTGCTAGCTCAATTTCAGTACACGGGCATCGAGAAGGATGGAAAGGTGACTCTTCGAGGAAGTTTGAATCTGTTGAAGAGATACAAGAAATATCTAACGCCTCAGGACCTCGCAACTGCAGAAGAGTACCCCCCAGATTGGGAACTTTTTTAAAACTTAATTTCAGTGGGCAATTCAAGGGAGGCATGTACCACCAATTAATGCTCATGATGTGTAAAGTGACCCCGACTTAGGCAAATATGAGCGCTAGCTTGTGATAAATGGCAAGCCACTGAGGTTGAGTGCCATGGACTTTGGCATTGTGTCCGGTTTGCGGTTTAGGTTGTCTTGTTGGTCCCAAGTGGTAAGATGAGGTCTAGAGGGGGGGGGGGTGAATAGACCTCTGAAAATTTTAATCAAATTTCAACTTTAAAACTTTTTGTTCAATTGTAAGCAGACTAAGCTGATACAGAACAGTAAGCTGACGAAGCTGATCGCGAACAAATCTTTGAACAACTTTGTTGACCACTAATCTGATAGTTACTTAGCTGATTTAGTCAAAATCAGTTTTAATACCAGAATACTTGCAGCGGATTTTCAAAGTGTTTTTCACAAGTAAACTTAGTATTTTGAAAGATTTTATCTTCGGTTTTATAAAACTTCTTTAAACCTTTTTCAAACAGTTTTATCAAGTGTTTTTATGCAAACTGAAAATATGCAAGTAAAATGCAAGGTAAAAACACACGGATTTTTATAGTGGTTATATGGATGTAAATCCTTTAGTCCACTCTTCCAAGTCACACAGATCTTGGGTTATACTAAAAACACACAGTAATCAGTATACACTGCTTGCGCCAAACAACAAATGAAATGGCCACAAGTTCGCAATAGGAAATCACAAAGAAAACCTATTCTACAGAGTTTTATCACTTCACAAAGATGGATAAACACTCCTCACAACACTCTAATAGTTTTTCACTCAGAAAAATGTGTATATCTTTGATCTTCAACTTCTGCTTAAGTCAACAAATGACGAAGCTGATGAGTGAGCTGTTCTTGAGCTTTTTGAGACTTAGAAAATATTCTGCTTCGTAAATTCTCTCAGTAGTTGTGTGTGTAACTCATTTTCTCTTCGTCTCTTCAGCTATTTATACTCACAGATTCAAAAAGTGTCCGTTGAAGAGAGAAACAGTTTGAATTCTCGATTTGTGGTCCTTAATTTCCGCAAGCGGCTCTCTGCACAGTGACAGTACTACATACTGTACTTTCTGTCAGGCAGCATTTAATGCACCGAGCTGATACGAGGTATTTCTTCAATCATTTGCCATTAATACCCTCGGTCTTCAGCATTTATTACTCCAAGTGCATTTATTACCATTGGGGAGACTTCTTGATCCTTTCCACTTGGCTGATGAGAGTGCAAGTCTGATGGTGAGCAGAGCTGATCTCAAACTTGAACAAATCTGATTTGAGTCGGCTGATAGACACCAGTCTGATTTCTTCTCTTCAGCAGATCAGTAGTCCTCTGGACCTTGAATAATTGACCCTTCTGATTTGTCTTCTTACTTGGTCAAATTCTTCTAAGGGTTTTAAACTATGTTTTCCGTACATAGCTGATCTTGATGAGTTTTGGAAATCATCAAAACCTCCCTTAACTAATCTAACTTCAGTACACTCTATCTTCATCTTCATCCAACAGATTGTCATTAAACAGTTGACATTATAAAAAGCTTTCCAAGAGTCTGTTGAGACAGAGATACTGGCCTCTAGCTATGAATAACACCAAAATCACCGAGGAGGATGTTGAGAAGGCTCTTGAAGATATTACGAGAAATGAAAATACCCTCGACAGACTCAAGCTTGTGTACGTGTTGATTATATCAACATTCATATTGAACAGAGGCCTTCGACAGGATGTTCCCCTAATTGTGTTTCACATAATTAAACTTTAATTGTAATATAGTTTAACTTATTTTAGTCATGATATTTATAAGTTCTATTATATTATTGATTATTAATTTATATGTTTGTCTATTGTCACATAGCTATTGTCTCGACTATGTGATAACCTTAGACCTTGTGAGAAATATAGTTGGGGGGAGTGATGTAGGGATTTAACCGTCTGAGATGTCCTAAAAAGACTTGGAAATTTGCGAGAGGATTGGCTAAACGAAACTGAAATGCATACGGTTGTCCGTGGATTGTATTGGTATGCACTCTTAATTTATCAAGTTGTTTTTGTACTATTGAACTCATAATGACAAGTTCTCAATTTGTAACGACATATGAATATGCTTTGTTTATTTGAAGTTCTGGATGTTCGAGATAATACGAGGCATGGACCACGCATACAAGGCTAGGAAAAGAGATCATATGCTAGATCGTCATCCGAGAATGATGAGGTGGGATGGGGGGGGGGGGGTTAAAGGGTTTAACAATGATGATTGCAAAATGTTCTTGGACGGGTCTGATGTGAGTTTTAAAGTCATTGATTTTTGTTTTTCAATAATATCACGAATAAAAACATTAATTTGTAATGAGTTTATGTTTTTTTTTTCTTTTGAGGTTTCTGTGATACCACGACTCACTCCAATTTATGAGGAGAATTAAGAGTCTTACCTTAAGAAAATGGAGAAATGGATGACAGATAACAGCGACAAATTAGAAATCTATTGATATCTCAAGATATGCTTAGGCAGTGGTCATGTGATCATCAAGGATAGGCCTGCTCCCAGAGGTGTTGAAGAGGGGCAAGAAATGACCATCGATGAAATACACATCCCCGTCACCTCTTCGACCCAATGCAATGCCCCTGAAACCACTCCATCTGTTCAAACACCTGCATGGGTTGTCCAACAAGTTCTAGACGAATTGCAAGAGCTGAACAGATGAGTTTCGAACTAATAGCGAGAAGTTGATCTAGGATTTGAGGTGAATGTCCAATTTCATTTCTTTCGTACTTTTTTTATGTGTAATTGGTGAATTTTGGGTGAGTTATATGCAATCAAATGTTTTTTTTTTTTATTTCAGGCACATTCAGCAAGGGAGGTATGCCACGCAGGCTCCGGAGGCCAAGAGCAAGGATTGTATGTGGGCTTTAATTATTGATGATTATACGAAAAGCGGGTGGATGGTTGACCTTTTATGATATTTTGTTAAGATAATTGTTGTTTTGAAATATTGTCTTGGAATGTTATTTATGTTGGTGGAATATTGTGAAATGTGTTTTTATTTACCGAGGATAATATTGTTGATGGTATTTTTTTATTTTATACGAATTCTGAGGATAATCTCGGAGCTAATGATGCATAGGGTTTTCAGCAGAATCTCGGAGCCGATGATCAGGTGGGTGATTATGTGTCTCCGAGAGACAGATATGGAAAAAGGATAATAAAGGATAGTATTTATATTAAAACTCGTTCTACTAAACATTTCATGCGGAAGAGGCGTTCTAAATAGACTAGGCAGTTTTAGTGTTTTATTTTAATTTTACTTTTAAGTGTTCAAATAGTATTGAACGATATAAATGAAAGGATAGTGCCCAGCAAGCCAACAATACTAGCTTGTAAGAGGACTACCTTGGGTTGCATTCTCATGGTTTAAAAGATAATGTGCCCGTTTATATATATATATATATATATATATATATATATATATATATATATATATATATATATATATATATATAGTACGTAAATTAAACAATGGCCATCTTCATCTCTCGCTAACGTATCTAAGCGATTGGATGAAATCCTAAGATCATATTCGACTATGGGACGATTCACTTCAATATTGAGTGCATTCATGAAACAGTCTCTAAGGTCGTGATCTTAAAATGGTTCCAAGTCATAGATTCCGATCGATAGGGGGTATCGAAGGAATCACTAAGCTTGTACGATTATGCATGATTCACATGAAGTGAATTTGTAGAGTTTCATGAACAAGACATTTGATGCTAGTGCATATGACTAGGTGGTTCGATAGGGGATCGAACGCATTGAACGACCCGAACAGAGAATCCTATCATGGAAATGCATTAAACATATCGGTAATGGGATGTTTCTCAAGACTTATAATAGTGTACGATTTAGTCCTTAGAGTTGAGATGCTAGGGCGAATTTGGTACACGAGAATACGTACTTTAATTTAGGAGCCGATTGTTGGGATTTTATGGGTATAATTTGTCAACTACAACAGTGCGGAATTTAAAATTTTTATCATACACCAAATCCCAGGGTTTCTTATTAGCACATATGAATAAAGGTTGAATTTAATTAAAGCATGCATATACTTGAATTAAATAAAAGTAGGTAAAAACAATTTTACCTCACCACAGGCAAGGTGGTGGTAATTCTCCGGTCTTCAATTGTTCACTAGAGCACCCCAAGTGTTGTGCCTCTAGAGATAGTCCACACCAGTTGGATTTGAGTGACTTCGCGAAATCCCCAGGCTCAGAACTAGGATTAAGGAATCGTCTCGTCAGGAATTGGATGCGGATCCGGGAAGAAGACTTGGAGAAAAATCCTTCACAGGGATGGGGCGATTTTTGCACAGGGTTCGGTTTTCAGTAGGGGCGAGAATGAGGGCTGAAATTTTCGGTCTTCTTTGTTTTTCTTGTGTTGTGATTTTCTTTTCTTTTCTTAGAATAAATCTCTTAGGGTTTTCCAACTCTTTCTTAGATTGTGTATATCTAGTATTTATAGGTGTCTCTATTAGAAGACTCCTTCTCCTAATAGACATCTAACTCTTGAAAGAATATCTTCTTTTCAAGAGATAAGATATACACAAATCTTATCACATTAGGAAAGAAGATCTCTTTCAATCTCTTTCCTAGTTACACAAGAAAACACAAACTCTTTTAATCCCTATCATAATCCAACATAATCAACATTAATTAAAGACTAAAACAAACAAGCAAAAATCGGCCAACCTAATTAACTAAAAATCGGCCCACATGCTTTTGATTAGTCCTAAACTTAATTTGATCATTGTTCCCAAAATCAGCCCATGTAAGATTAATTAATCCCAGATTAATTTATCCTTACAATAATCGGCCCATATGCTTAAATTAATTAATCCTAGATCAATTAACTTTCATATGGATTTGCCCATGTGTTTAATTAATTAATCCACTATTAATTAATTAATCCTTTCCAATTAATACTTTAATTGAGGATTTAATCAATTAGAAATTCCAATTGATTCATTAATTAGTTACTTCTAATTAATGATTCTCCACTTCGAATTAACACTTTAATTCTCGATTAATTAATTAGTTACTTCTAATTAATTATTCTTCTTCATGAATTAATACTTTAATTCATATATTGATTTAATTCCTTAAATCAATTGATTCCTTCCAGACTGTCACTGTCCAACTGTATTGTGTGTGACCCTCTAGGTTCACCATCAATTGGCAGCAGGCCCACGACTTTCGTGATTTAATTAGTGAGCAATTAATTGCTCCGATCAATTAACCACTTTAATTGACCACTCCAGAATTAATTTCCTTATTAATTCAGGAGTACCCACACCTCATGGTCGATGTCTAGCCACAAGCCCATGAGGCCCAACTTCAGGTGAATTGATATTCGTGAACCTCCAACTCTTATAAATGCCATGTACATACGGTCTTTCTATCAACTAATTTCCCGATTGAGACCTAGGGTGTGTGAATTGGTCGGCACCTCTAATTATCTCAATTCTGTACTTTCTAATTCAGGATAATAATTCCAGTGTGACTGCTAAATTTGGAAACCCCTTTCCAAATCCATCACCGACTACGGCCGTAGATTCCTCGGATTTATTATCTAAGAACGTACAGGAAATTCTCTCATCTTATCAGGATGAGTCGACAGATCCTATATTAGTACTAACTATCCGCGCACACGTTCATACGCACCCAAAGTAGTCGCACAATGACCAAGCTATGTGATCGGCTCCTAGATCAAAGTACGTATTCCCGTGTACCGAATCCGCCCTAGTACCTCAAGTCAAAGGACTAAATCGTACACTATTATAAGTCTTGAGAGACATCCCATTACCGATATGCTTAACGCACTTCCACGATGGGTCTCTCTGTTCGGGTCGTTCGATGCGTTCGATCCCCTATCGAACCACCTAGTCATATGCACTAGCATTCAATGCCTTGTTCATGAAACGACAACAAATTCACTTCATGTGAATCATGCATAATCCTACAAGTCTTAACGATTCATTCGATACCCCGTCTCGATATGAATCTATGACTTGGAACATTTTTGAGATCACGACCTTTGAGACTGTTTCATGATTAATCGCACCCAATACTGAAGTGAATAATCCCATAGTCATGAGTGATCTCAGGGTTTCATCCAATCGCTTAGATACGTTCGCGAGAGATGAAGTTGGCCATTGTTTAATTCACGTACTATGAATAAACGGGCGTATTATCTTATGAATCATAAGATTGCTTCTAAAGGAAGTTCCTTAACAAGCTTATATTTGTTGGCTTGCTGGGCACTATCCTATCAATCTCCCACTTGCCCTAAAGCCAACCACATACGTTTCTAAGGCCCATCTCACTCCAGATGTCCGTCGAACCCTTTTGTGATTATGACTTAATTAGTGGATCTGCTATGTTGTCTCTTGACGTGCTCCCACGTCTTATTCCACCTATGATTTGCCAGATCATATGGTATGTTTGTGTTTAGATCATGGGTGAGATCTCGATTCCTTTGCTAAAGCAATTGCCTTAAGTTATCATTGAAGATAACTATAGGCTTCGCAATGCTAGGTACTAGTTCCAAATTATTGGAAGAAGTTTTTTGTCCAAACACTTTCCTTCGCTGTATTCAATACTGCGAAATATTCTGTTTTAGTGGTTATCCCAGCATCGATTGTCTTTTGAACTTCTTTCAAATCATCGTTGCCCCATAAAACCAGAATATTATATTCACTTCAGATGGGAAACTCGAATCACTAAATCCTTTGAGTTCCAATTCTTCATTATTACCGTTGACCAGCAATATGTCCTTAGAACTCCTAGAGTTCTCTAAGGAATGCTTCCTTTCGGTATACCAGTACCCCTTACTGGTGTTCGACCAACATCAGCTTATGATACTCATAGCAAATGTTTAGTCTGGTCTTGTACATGACGTTGCATATACTATGCCACCTTTTATATGGAAGGTGTTCAGAGATATTATCCTCTTTACTCATCAAATGTAGGGCTTATTGATTTTGAGAGAGATTTTATGTCTCTATGGAAACTGTCCTCTCTATGACTTTCCATACTGATTTTATTCAGTTTTTGTCCATGTACTAAGATTTGGGATTTCAAACATCTTCTCTAATCTATCACAATAGATACGTACTGCCAATACGTGAGATGTATCCCTTAAATCTTTTAATGAAGAATTGCGTGTATATACACGCTTTCGTCTGCGTTCAACACTCTTACAACATCTATGTCAACTTTAGTGTTTATATTACGAACAATGCAAAAACTCCCACTGATTCTTTTGTACATTGAGATTTACATGCAATTTTGATAAAGTCAACCACCTTGACTGTCTCATCTAGTTGCATGTTCCAGCTTCGGGATACTGGTCTAGAATTATAGATTTACCTTTGGATTTAAATCCAATGGATATTCTTCGCAGTCACACGAAGCTTCTATGATTCGTTGTTTCCAAACGGATTATTTACAATCCACTTAGATCACATAGCATTTAAGCTATGTGCCCGAATCTATGTTATACATAGATATTTCGAAAGTTCTTGGATTACTATCCAATCGATCATATTCGTGAACGTACTGGTTCTTTTCGAATTCGATCGAATCTTCGAAATTTGGTGTACAAAATTTTGGTTCAGTAGGTTTGAAAATATACTCCCACTATTTGTAGGGATGTGTCCAAGTCTAGGACTTCATCAAGTTCCATGGTAAAATCCCATTTCTATTCGCGAGGGAACCACCCTCCAAGAATTGGGTATCCTTAGCAACAGACTCCTTTCGTCCTTAGGATCATGGAACAGGTATCCAATGGATTTCGTTGGATACCCTACAAATTTTCTCAATTGGATCCACTATCCAATTTTATCATTCATGGATGATATACCATACTTGGGTTAGTATGGTTTTCGTAGGAATTGACTTAAGAAGGTTACAAGTCAAAGTATCCTTTTAGAGTCATGGGGTTGACCCCAGAATTGTTTGAGGAGTTATAGCAATACTAATTTAAGGAATGAATCTAGTCTTTCATAGTTCGATTCCTTTTATTAGTTTTAACTTGCTATTCAAGAATTATATTCTCGATTCAGACAATTTGAGTAATTTAGGGCTTATGTATTAATCACTTTGATTAAATCGAATGATCATACTTTAATGCCCTTAATTGCTTCGGTTTTGGAATCCTTTGAATCCTTTCAACATTTTCATACTTGCACTTTACTTAGTGCCTTTAAGAAACACTTTGAACCCTTCAATCCTTTCCAAAAACTTGTACTTTCAAAGTACTCGTATCTTAAATGCCATTAGGATATTTTATGAAGCAATTAATTACTCGCACTAATGCTTTAGTGATCCACATGTGTGTTAATGGTTTTATCCATTAAAACACTTGGTATTTCAAAATACCTTTAATCGATTGATTTCCTATTCAGACAGGATTCGCATGTTTTGAATTCATCAATCTTCTATTTTTCAAGAGCCATGATTGAAAACAATTCATCGATTCCTTCTTTTAGGAATTTTGATCGAATGTGGATAATTATCTAATTTATTTTTCTTTTCTTGATTTAGCATAATTGTTTAAGTTTTATCAATGCTTATTTCTTTGCTTTATTTACAACGGTAAAGCAATTATGTACGAATTAAAAGCTTTAATTAAAATAATTCCATTCATAATGGTAAAGCTAAAAAGTTTCGTACAATGTTCGAAATAAATAGACAAAACTCTAACTAATGCCTAAATCTAAAATCTAAGAAAAACATATGCTAATAAGAAAAATCCAGATGCTCCTTGACCCATTCCTTGAAGTATGTTTCCCTCATGTGCAATTGAAACCCAGACTTGGTCACTTGCAGCACGTTCCAGTCATCCTCTGTAAACACTTTTACAGAAACCAGAAATGTTAGATGATTTACATCAAAAGAAAAATCTTAAGATGTTTTTCATCAAAAGGAAATAACTTAGGTTATACCTTGGTCAAGTATGTTTCGGAATTCCTCATCAGTCATGTTCCTCAGTTCCTCATTTTTCTTACATAAGGGACAATTCTTTCCTTCGATCAATCCTTGTCCTCTTTCGAGGGCTTTCTCATATTTGTCTAACAATTTATGCAAATCATTGGTCTCAATTCCTTTATGTGGAACTTCACAATGATCGATAAAATGAGAGAATGATTCAGGCAGGCCATTTGTGATGATTACCATCTTATCATCTAGAGTCAATATAGCTCTAAGCTCATCGATTCGTTTTTATCCTCTTGATCAGGTAAGTGCAATATTCACTAATATTTTTGAACCTAGTCATGCCTTTATCGTGGAGTGATGATATCCAAATTTGCAATATAGTTTGTTCGCAATCGGCAGTGAATATTGGCATGGCTAAATATAAATAATAGACAACAATAAGCAGACAGATTTAAGATAATACTTATAATTAACGAAGGTTGGTCTTTCTATCGAAAAAGTTCTCCCACTATTTTATCGAAACAATAAACCCCTTGCATTGTTCGGGAAATTCTATTTCCTAGTAGGTCTTGACGTCCCAGCAGACATTAATTGCACCCACGACTCGCGGTCATACAATTAACTCCCTAGGTAGGTATACTTTTACCAATTGTGTTACTCCACAACCTTCAAGCTATTTTGCCTCGATTTTCGCATCTATCTAGCACTGCTACATCATAGATGTTACTACTCGTTTAAGTCTAACCCAGTCAATCTTGATGAGAAACTGGCCCGGTCATGAAATCCCCGTAACTGGTTATCGGTCGATTTTCACATCCCGACTAGTCCCCACCCTTGTCGAGTTTAGTTAAAAACAAGAATCAAGGAATTTCGTGTATTGTCCCTTTCTTCGACTCGGGTGCTAGACTCTGGATCACCTCTATCGATAAGTAGACAACATACACTAGTCCCTATTGATGGAAGGCTTGGATCTATAAAACATCATTTTATAGTTTACCCAATATGACTTAATATTTTAATTCGAGAGGGGATTTTCGGTTTTAGGAAGTTTGAGGTAACTCTCCTCGAGATCTCACCGCTTTAATTATGCTTTATAGTTTATTTAGTGATCTATATTCTAGCGCGCAAGCCAAAATAAATCAACAAATAAAATAAAACATTCACACCTAGCATGCATGCTACCACAGTATGTTTTCGATCGGGAGCCTCCTATGCGGACCACCATCGAGCCAAAGACGATGGTCCTATTGGTCAATCTATTGGGTTTCATATAGACCTACTCTATTACACATTTTACCATGCATACATGGCCTTTAGTCTTCTTGGGCTCCCACCTTGCTTGTAACGGGCCTCCATCCTAAACTAATAAAACAGTAAAGCCCTATCTATTACAATGGCTCAAAGTGGCCCAAAAACTTAAGGCTCGCAGGCCCAATAAAACCAATAAGATTAAAATAACCAATCACATCTAACCTAAAGGTCAAGGCTCGGCGCGATCGAAAACCACGTAAACAATTTCACGTTGAGCAAGAAACAAGCAAAAATTTAATTTTTTCTTATTTCTTATGTTACTTTAAAACTACGTTTTAAAATAACCTTAGATTCTAGTTTTAAAAACCCCTTTCTAAAACAATCTCTCAACTATCATTTTAAAAACCCCTTTTAAAAATGACCCTTTGATTTTATTTTAAAACCCCTTTTAAAATTAAATCACAATTTCTATTTTAAAACCACCTTTTAAAATATCTCATGGTTCTTACTTTAGTCCACTACTAATTATGAAAAATTAATCCTTCGGATAATAAAACACCTTTTAAAACATAATTCAGGTTTTGGAAATTTCAAATTTTGAAAATTACAGTTTGGTCCTTCAATTTTCGAAAATTACGTTTTGACCCCAAAACTTTCGGAAATGATAAATCAGCCCCAAAAATTCCAGAACTTGCAAATTGGCCCAGAAAACAGAAAATATTATTTTATTTCCAGAAACTTTTATTAATCGCAAAACAGCCCCTGAAGTTTTCGTAAATCGCAAAACAACCCCACAACTTACGGAAATTGCAAAACAGCCCCTATCGCTTGAAAAAACAGAATTTTCAATTTCAGCCCAAAATTTCCAGAAAAGTAAAATTTCATATTCTGTCCAGATTTTCAAAAAAATCGTAAATTGCAATTTTAGTCCTGTAAAATTCGAAAATTGCAGATCTGGCCCAAATAAGAATTATGCTATTTATCCGAACACATAATTAATCATAATCAGCAAGATCCATGCATAGAACACGACAAATAAACATATTCACGAAAATTTGAAGTGTTCAAGCCTTTTTCATATGTGCATAATAAGTTAGGCTCTGATACCACTGTTGGGATTTTATGGGTATAATTTGTCAACTACAACAGTGCGGAATTTAAAATTTTTATCATACACCAAATCCCAGGGTTTCTTATTAGCACATATGAATAAAGGTTGAATTTAATTAAAGCATGCATATACTTGAATTAAATAAAAGTAGGTAAAAACAATTTTACCTCACCACAGGCAAGGTGGTGGTAATTCTCCGGTCTTCAATTGTTCACTAGAGCACCCCAAGTGTTGTGCCTCTAGAGATAGTCCACACCAGTTGGATTTGAGTGACTTCGCGAAATCCCCAGGCTCAGAACTAGGATTAAGGAATCGTCTCGTCAGGAATTGGATGCGGATCCGGGAAGAAGACTTGGAGAAAAATCCTTCACAGGGGTGGGGCGATTTTTGCACAGGGTTCGGTTTTCAGTAGGGGCGAGAATGAGGGCTGAAATTTTCGGCCTTCTTTGTTTTTCTTGTGTTGTGATTTTCTTTTCTTTTCTTAGAATAAATCTCTTAGGGTTTTCCAACTCTTTCTTAGATTGTGTATATCTAGTATTTATAGGTGTCTCTATTAGAAGACTCCTTCTCCTAATAGACATCTAACTCTTGAAAGAATATCTTCTTTTCAAGAGATAAGATATACACAAATCTTATCACATTAGGAAAGAAGATCTCTTTCAATCTCTTTCCTAGTTACAAAAGAAAACACAAACTCTTTTAATCCCTATCATAATCCAACATAATCAACATTAATTAAAGACTAAAACAAACAAGCAAAAATCGGCCAACCTAATTAACTAAAAATCGGCCCACATGCTTTTGATTAGTCCTAAACTTAATTTGATCATTGTTCCCAAAATCAGCCCATGTAAGATTAATTAATCCCAGATTAATTTATCCTTACAATAATCGGCCCATATGCTTAAATTAATTAATCCTAGATCAATTAACTTTCATATGGATTTGCCCATGTGTTTAATTAATTAATCCACTATTAATTAATTAATCCTTTCCAATTAATACTTTAATTGAGGATTTAATCAATTAGAAATTCCAATTGATTCATTAATTAGTTACTTCTAATTAATGATTCTCCACTTCGAATTAACACTTTAATTCTCGATTAATTAATTAGTTACTTCTAATTAATTATTCTTCTTCATGAATTAATACTTTAATTCATATATTGATTTAATTCCTTAAATCAATTGATTCCTTCCAGACTGTCACTGTCCAACTGTATTGTGTGTGACCCTCTAGGTTCACCATCAATTGGCAGCAGGCCCACGACTTTCGTGATTTAATTAGTGAGCAATTAATTGCTCCGATCAATTAACCACTTTAATTGACCACTCCAGAATTAATTTCCTTATTAATTCAGGAGTACCCACACCTCATGGTCGATGTCTAGCCACAAGCCCATGAGGCCCAACTTCAGGTGAATTGATATTCGTGAACCTCCAACTCTTATAAATGCCATGTACATACGGTCTTTCTATCAACTAATTTCCCGATTGAGACCTAGGGTGTGTGAATTGGTCGGCACCTCTAATTATCTCAATTCTGTACTTTCTAATTCAGGATAATAATTCCAGTGTGACTGCTAAATTTGGAAACCCCTTTCCAAATCCGTCACCGACTACGGCCGTAGATTCCTCGGATTTATTATCTAAGAACGTACAGGAAATTCTCTCATCTTATCAGGATGAGTCGACAGATCCTATATTAGTACTAACTATCCGCGCACACGTTCATACGCACCCAAAGTAGTCGCACAATGACCAAGCTATGTGATCGGCTCCTAAATCAAAGTACGTATTCCCGTGTACCGAATCCGCCCTAGTACCTCAAGTCAAAGGACTAAATCGTACACTATTATAAGTCTTGAGAGACATCCCATTACCGATATGCTTAACGCACTTCCACGATGGGTCTCTCTGTTCGGGTCGTTCGATGCGTTCGATCCCCTATCGAACCACCTAGTCATATGCACTAGCATTCAATGCCTTGTTCATGAAACGACAACAAATTCACTTCATGTGAATCATGCATAATCCTACAAGTCTTAACGATTCATTCGATACCCCGTCTCGATATGAATCTATGACTTGGAACATTTTTGAGATCACGACCTTTGAGACTGTTTCATGAGTAATCGCACCCAATACTGAAGTGAATAATCCCATAGTCATGAGTGATCTCAGGGTTTCATCCAATCGCTTAGATACGTTCGCGAGAGATGAAGTTGGCCATTGTTTAATTCACGTACTATGAATAAACGGGCGTATTATCTTATGAATCATAAGATTGCTTCTAAAGGAAGTTCCTTAACAAGCTTATATTTGTTGGCTTGCTGGGCACTATCCTATCACCGATCACGTAGCCTGATCATTGTGCGACTACTTTGGGTACGTATGATCGTGTACGCGAATGATTAGTACTAAGAAAGGATCTATCGACTCATCCTGATAAGATGAGAGAATTTCATGTACGTTCTTAGATATTAGATTCCGAGAAACCCACGGTCATGGTTGGTGAAGAATTTGGAAAGGAGTTTTCAAATTTAGCAGTCACATTGGAATTAATATCCAGAATTAGAAAGTACATAATTGAGATAATTAGAGGTGCCGATCAATTCACACACCCTAGGTCTCAATCGGAAAATTAGTCGCTAGAAGGACCGTATGTACATGACAATTATAAGAGGTGAGGTTCACAAAGATCAATTCACCTGAAGTTGGGCCTCATGGGCTTGTGGCTAGACATCGACCATGAGGTGTGGGTACTCCTGAAATAATGGAAGATTAATTCTAGAGTGGTCAATTAAAAGTGTTTAATTGATCGAAGCAATTAATTGCTCATTAATTAAATCACGAGAGTCGTGGGCCTTCTGTCAATTGATGGTGAACCTAGAGGGTCACACACAATACAGTTGGACAGTGACAATCATAAAAGGAAATATTGATTTAAAGGAGTTAAATCAATGAGTGAATTAAAGTGTTAATTCAATTTGAAGAATAATTAATTAGATGGCCTAATTAATTAAATATTAAAGTGTTAATTCAAAGTGGAGAGATATTATTTAGAATGTCTAATTAATTATAGAATGTCAAATTGATTAAAATATTAATTAAAATGTTAATTAATTATATAAATTGGATTAATTAATTAAGCTATAGGGACAATTTATTTTTGCTAGATAAAAATGGAAGAGTTATTTTCTTGTGGGACAAAGAAAGAAGGAGGATTCATGCAAATCTTGTTTCCTTATGTGATAAGAAAAGAGATGATAGATATGCTAGATATGAGATATCTATTAGAAGAAATAGTCTTCTAATATAAATATCTCATTATATCTGTCATAACTGATGAGGGGTAATTTGGGTCCCCTGCCTTCGCAGGTTCGATGTAACTCGACCATCACCAGATCCTGCCCACAGGAATCAAGAGCTGGCCCAGGTTTCTTAACTATGTTCCGACCCATCGAGAGCCCGAGCTCGAAAGATGCTGATGGGCCGAGCCTAGGCCCAAGCCCATCAATTCTGCTATAAATACCCCATGCATTTATGACACCGGACACAACTTCCCAGATGCTCTACCTTCGAGACTGCTGCTCGGAATCACTTGGGAATAATAGCATAGGTTATTCTTGTATGAATTTCACCCTCTAGCTTGTACGGCATCCAATAATGCTCGAATAGGACCTCCCTATCATTGTAATTTGTACTCAAACTCATCGAATACAACATTATTGATCTTTCTCTTCTTTTCTTTTGCATTTATATCATCTCGCAATACACTTTGATCGAGCCAACGAATACGCGTAAGATCAATTGGCGCCCACCGAGGGGCCTTATTCGAGTATTAGATCGAAATATGCCTACTACGAGGAGAAATACGTACATCAGCGGATAGCCTTATTAGACAAAAACTCTGCTATTCACTATCCAAGACGATACTCCGACCATTGGGGCGTTCGTCATTCCGAGGACGAAAATATGACTTATGCGATGGATTTCCGAGCTTAAGATTAGTGGCTTAAATTATAATTGCACAGCTCATTTATTTCATCAGTGGATTTATTTTCCACGGAGGATCCATTCCCATAAGCGAATAAGAAATTGCATAGATATCGTCCGCAACATATTAACGCAGAATTAATTCCGCTCACTCGATCGCCGGTTAATGTCAAAGGCTTAGAAGACCTATGGAGTTGCAGCTTATTATTAACGGTCGGAATTTATTTTTCCGATCTTCGTTTTTATTAACTTCAAAAATAAATTTTTCGAATCAGTTATTTAAGGGATCAATCGCTTGATCTCTATACATTATTTGTCGGCTATCTCTAGTTTTCTCAAGTCAGTTGGGATAAGTTGAATATTCGAACAACAGCAACCGATTAGATAAATTCTCGAGCTAATGGTTGAATATTGGCAAATCATTCTGACCAATAAAGGAATTCAAGTAATGAAATTCGATCAGAAACGAAGCTTTATCATTAAAATTCTTCAAACAAGTTACAAAGTAAAGCCCCGAATATAATTCGAGCTCAGGAAGTACAATACAATCACTCCTACCCTATTACAAGACCTTCGAATGTTTTCTATCTTGTTTCAAGCTCGGTCTTCATTCCCTAAGATCGCTCCAGATGCAGAACTCAGCACTGAATTTCATGGGCGGTCGCTCGCCACCTGTCGCACAGCCCTCTTCGAACAGGATAAAGGCCGGCTCACAGCTCCACTCCAAGGCTTCAGACCGACCTTAGGTCTTCATCTGTAAACAATGATTGAGACACTCAATCATTATTTACAGATTAATTCGAACCGGAGCAGCAAAGAGTTATCTCAGCAGAGGCACTCCAAGGGAACTCGAAGGAACTATCTCGTAAGAAAGCCCTCGAGGAAGCTGGTGCTTCAGATTTAAAGAACTCCTCTCAGGATAACCAGCTGCCCGATCAGATACAACGCCAGAATACCAGAATTCTAACCCGCACCAGACAAGATATGTCTGGGAAAACAGGTTGCCTGCCGGTATTCTAGGCGCATTTTCCCTTGCCTGTCGATATTCTAAGCGAAAAAGCTTATGCTAAAGGAGATGAGATCGAAAAACAGGGTTCTGAGTCTAATCTCAAACTCCTTTATTTTGGAGAGAATAGGGATCAAGTTTAAATCTCGACCCATAGTGATCGGAGGAAGCATAAAGGAAAGAATAAGGAGTGTCGTATGTATGAAGGGACCTATTTATGGTAGTAGAGGGTTTTTGAATCAACGGCTAAAACAACGGGTCACGGACGGTTAGGATCTCCGTATTAAATGAACTGACCGATGCGTTTCCCGAGAAATAGGGTCCTGTTTGGTTAGCAAGACATACGGTCCAACGGTGTGCAAAGAAGGGCTTATTCGAAACATTCGTCCGAACAATGTTTTTGCTTACTAATCCAACTCCAGAAATAGATAATTAGAAATGTTCCAGTCGAGAAAACTACGATTGATCTACTTGGAAAAAACTAACAAGATATTCTACAGCGTTTGAAATTTGATCGATAGAAATGATCGTTCACGATAAGTTTTTATTTAACTTCAAATCTACCCAGACATTATTATTCTTAGAGACCATTGTTCGGATATTTCTTCGATAATCGTCGATATATGTGGTTGAAGTCATGAATACCTGATTATCTTTATTTCTATCGACAAGGAAAGGGAAAAAATTCCATTATTAAATTTCACTAAATAATACAAGAGTTCAGAAGGAAAACAGGAAAAGATATATTTCAAACATAGTACAAGCTAATGTATTACAAAAGAGCAATCCTATGAAAATTTCAGTTCCCTCTCCTATAGTCTACTCGAAATAACCTAGTCCCGAGTAGAGAATCTCCTTCGAATTCGCAGGCCTTTAACTGTATTTACAATCTTCCGAAGACAAAAGGGCAAACGCCCGGACTGTCGGATGACTATATTCTGAATCGTTCTCTCCCCAGTACGTCTTCCTAAATGCATTGTTGCAACAGGTCCCTGATCGAAGACCTGCGCTATAAGTTGCGAATTCCATAATTCTGGCTTATTGGCCTTCCAGATCGATATTACTTTTGCCTGTCGATATTCTAAGCGAGATCGGGTTAGAAGACTGTCCCTCTTAAAAATTGTTCGAAGTCTGAGCTCAAAAAGTTGAATTGATTGAATAACGATCTGGATTACCATGATCGGACAGACAAAGTGCTGGTACAATGAGTAGGATAATCTCAACAATATGACAGCCTTATATAGTGAAAGTAAAGAGAATCCAGCGGCAGGTAATTCGTGAAATGAATGGACGAGATTTGTCGACCCTTGCAATTCTCAATAAATGAGGAACCGTTTGGAAAAAATCAAACTTATCGAAATATGGAACTTATAAACAAAGAAATTTTCTTAAACAAGGCATAAGACTTATTTATCAAGCCCTAAGGTTATTCACTGTTGGTGGTTTCGCTATGATTCATCTTTTCTCATGATTGCAGAAGAATATTATCTCAACAAAATTTATTTCGATCGAGGTTATATATTCAGTGGAAACTAATCTCATCGAGATTCGTATTCATTCATCTCCTTCATATATTATCGAACTCGGTTCATCTATTGATCAATATCTTCTCGTCTCCATCTACTATTAAAAAAAGGGTGAAAGCTGTTGCTACGACCCTCGAAAATCGACCAAGGGTGAAAGCCGTTGCTATGCCCCTTGGATCGAAAAGAATAAAAAAGGGTGACGACCCTCGGGGTAAAAATGCTCTGATACGACTAAGGGTGAAAGCCGTTGCTATGCCCCTTAGATCGAAATTACTAAATGGGTGAAAGCCTCTGCTATGACCCTCGGGCTAAAAATGCTCTGATACGACTAAGGGTGAAAGTCGTTGCTATGCCCCTTAGATCGAAATTACTAAATGGGTGAAAGCCTCTGCTATGACCCTCGGGCTAAAAATGCTCTGATACGACTAAGGGTGAAAGCCGTTGCTATGCCCCTTAGATCGAAATTACTAAATGGGTGAAAGCCTCTGCTATGACCCTCGGGCTAAAAATGCTCTGATACGACTAAGGGTGAAAGCCGTTGCTATGCCCCTTAGATCGAAATTACTAAATGGGTGAAAGCCTCTGCTATGACCCTCGGGCTAAAAATGCTCTGATACGACTAAGGGTGAAAGCCGTTGCTATGCCCCTTAGATCGAAAATTACTAAATGGGTGAAAGCCTCTGCTATGACCCTCGAGCTAAAAATTGCTCTGACACGACTAAGGGTGAAAGCCGTTGCTATGCCCCTTAGATCGAAATTATTATCCAAGATCAACCAGCATTCCGTCCTATTATTTCTCCATGATTGTTCATACGTCTAAGGGTGAAAGCCGTTGCTATGACCCTTAGATCAAAATTATTATTCAAGAATCGATCAAGACCCTATTTCGATTATTTCTTCACGATTATTTGTCCGACTGGGGATTTGGCCCCTCAGATTGAAATTGTTACTCTAAGATCGATCTGAATTCTAATATTCGATGTCTTAATAATTATGTATTTGATTAAGGAATAAAAGACTTCTACAGGTTATACTCAAAATTGAGAAATGTCGGTTTTCGTCTATCATCTAAATACTTATCAAAGTTGATGAAGAATAGCACTTGTTCATATTTTTGAAGCAGAGAAATTGATGCTCGATGACAGTATACGAAAGCAATTCTATAGGATAACAAGTAAGGATTATAAGAGAAATAAATATCTCATTCGTGACATTCCAAACAGTTACAAAAGAGTTCGAAATTACAATAATAAGGGAGATCGAGCAAAGCTGAGACTTTACATTTAATGTAAGCCTATTACTAATTAATCCTACGCTAGAATTTTTCCGTGATCGAAGGAGGAAGGCGGGGCTAGAACAACACTTCTACCTCTTCATCCATCACTTCCTCAGTATTTGCTCCACACCGGTCCAGATCGAGAAATAGGGAAGCAACCCCTAGAAAAATTATTCCACGCAATCTCGAAGGCAACATTCTTCAAGAAATATCTTGAAGAAGTAGAGATCGAGTGCAGGAAAACTCCTCCAGCAGTTGACCCACTATCCCGACTGGATAGAGGACAGAGTACAGGAAGTCGAGCCCGCCTCAAAGACTTGGAATCAAAGAGAGCTGGTCGCCTGCCGGTACCCAAGTCGATATTACTTTCGCCTGTCGATACCCTAGTCGAAATAAGTTGCCATCAGGAGATAGCGAAATTTATAAAGGAAGATAGTTCGAAGGAGAACCTCGAACAGTTCAGTCGGAGATAACAAACGAAACATGATGGCCAGAGAGAGTAAAATCTCAATCATAGAGCCGATCAGAAATGTTACTGAAATGTAAAATTTGAAGGTAACTACGGAACTATATATAGTGGAAAGGAAAGGCAATTAACGACTTAGATTTGATAATACTAACGGCTGAGATATAAGCAGTAAATGCGCCGACCGTTACGATTCCCGAGAATACAGAAACTGTTTCGAAAAAAAGCGAAGAAAATGTCAAAATTGTTCCGCTCGAGTTCATCCTATCCGAATTCATCGTAGTCTCAGTTCCAATCATCAAAGAAAAATCATGAAGAAATCGAAATACTGCATGTAAAGAAAGCGTTAGCAGTAATTGGCCCGAGGATAAGTAAAGCCGTTGTAAAGATAGATAAAAAATATTATTTTCCGAGCTTGACATATTAAGCAATTATAAGATACAAAGATATCAACTCCCATTACATATAAGGCCAATCTTTTGATACCAAGTATTTTTTACAGTTCTGAGAACATTGACAAGGGACAAATCTGTATATCCGAACGAGAGAGGAGCTTCATAACTGACCGATCCTATGAAATTTTCGGCGGACAATAATGTCCTTACTCGACTAGGAGGCACCTGTCAAGCCAACAAATTTTCGACTGTGGTTGCAATTCTTCGAAAAGGAGAGGGGCAATACATCTCTTTCCCTGGAGAAACGTGAACATTTTATTAAGGACGTCAATCTCCGAAGCACTACCCGAAACATTTTCAAGAGAGAATCTAACAAACTGCATCATACCCTCGAAAAACTTGACGACGAAGCCTCCCTAAACCGCAAGAGGCCTTGGGAACCACTTGGGTCGCGGATGGTCAGCAATAAAGCTTATGGCCCTTCAGGATCGAAATAGTGTTCGCCTGCAGATACCCTAGTCGAAACAGGAGTACAAATTTGACTATGATATGCAAAATAAGTCCTAACTCGAAATTCGAAATGTTCGGTCATACAACAAAATCTTTTAGTCAGCATGATCGAAGGAATCTGTTTTCAAAAATCTTATAAGTATGCAAAAAGAGGAGCTCCATTTATAGGAACAATTCTCAAAAATCTAACGGCTAGCAGGAAGCAGAGGCAACGACCAAGATTAAAAGAATATTGTATTTCCCGAGAATTCAAGCGCGAAGAGAAAGTGATGTAATTTCGGAAATTAAGCAAAGTTGGTATATCAAGATCGAAGATCAAGAAAGCAAACTAAAGCATGATCAGAGAAAGAACACATAAGAAGAACATGCAATTCGAGAAGAAAGTAAATTATTACAAGCCATAGAAAATAAAATGTCTGAAAATTATTCATGATCACACAAGTAAAAACAATATAGCCATATTACAAGTCCGGGTAAATAAAAGACAACATCTAAACAAGTTTATTCTCGGAGAAGATCTTTCGAAGCTCGACATTACGAGCCTCACATCCCGCTTTGTATCCGCGGTCATAGGCCTCCTTTTCTAGACGAGCGAACTCCTGTTTCTCCTGCTCATGAAAACTCTTTAGTTTCTCGAGCTCATCATTCAGCTGCTTGTGGATCTCTTCTCCATGCTCTTTAGCAGTCTTCTCCCTCTCTAAAGCGAGCTTCTCTGCGAGGACACGCTCGAACTCGATTTTCTTCTCCTCCAGCGCGAGGGAAATAGCAGCACGCTGATTCGTTTCCCGCTCAGCAAACGTTTTAAGCTCAATAAAATCTTGTCCGGCCTGTTAAAAGGATCAGCAGCGTAAAAAAAAAAAAAAAAAAAAAAAAAAAAGAGGAAGAATAAATAAACATATGTACACCTGAAAAAGGAAGTGCTGCCCAGACTCGAACAACTCTTCTATGTTTCTCTCTTTGGACGTGTTTCTCTCCTTGGGCATGTTAGTTTCCGAAGAAGTAAAGTTAACTTGCAACAGATTATCCATGGGATCAGTCTTAGAAGAAGACCCATCTTTCAACTCCTCGGGCTGGAAAGAAGTAACTTTCGGAGGAATGGAATCAACGAGGGGTTCGGGAGAATTATCGATCTTCAAAGCTTCAGCAGAGGCCCCTCCACCAATCTCTAACTTGGATTTTTTGCTGAGATTCCCTGCGGGAGGAACGGTCGAAGCATCGGAAGATGACTTGCTGTCAATAGCAAGATTTTGTAAAGCCTCAATGGGAGTGACCCTGTCGGAATAAGGCCTCTTATTCGAAGAAGGAATAGGAGTCTTTTCTCGGACATGATCTTTACTCGGAGAATCAACTACCCTCGGGGAAGAACCCCCGAGCGCAGCCTCGAGCTCTTCATCCAGAATGGACTTGCCGGAACTACCCTTAGTTTGCTTGGAGGAGGTGGTTTTCTCTTTCTTACTTTCTCCCCCTTTAGAAGCTTTCGGGGAAGACGCAGAAGTTTTAGAAGAAGATTTGGAGGGTTTGGCCTCCTTGGCATGTTTCTGCTCTTTGCTCGGATTCTTATTCTTCGAGCCACCAAACAGCTGCTTGGGGTCGATTGCTTTGCCCAGAATGTTTTCCATGACGAACACGAAGAGAGTTGAGAAATTAAAAGAGTACAAAATGTTGAGGAAGAGCTCCGATCTCTAAGAATGTTTCCTGACAAGATTTGAAGAGGTTCTGATATTTATAGACGCTAGATCATGTAGTTATTAATATTGGAATCGACGCGGCTGTCAAGAAAGATTCCATTTGGAATAAATAAATACCGAGCAGAGATCACGAGAAAATATCGAACTACGAGAGGCGGGTAATGCCTAAACATTGACAAGGTTTGAATATACAAGTTATAAGAATTAAACCAAAAGGAAAACGATTCCGATTACAAAAATGGGTTACATACATGTATACATTCAACCCCTAACTACGAAACTATAGGTCACCCCCTTCGGCATGCTCGAACTCGGCATTTGGACCGACCCCACCTTCACCGCCACTGCCTAATGGATCGATCTGGCCAATGGGTCGATCATCTTTCGTATCCGATCCATCCTCTACGCTAACATCTTCCTTTTTCCCTGAAGTAGAAGGGCAATCGTCATTAGAGAACTCGAGCAAGTCAGGATTAAGCATTGGAACGCCATACTCTTCTACTAAGGGGGCAAAACGATGATCCTACCACTTTATATCCGTCTTGGGTAAAGAGGAAGCCTTATAATCCTTCCCTTCAGTATTTTTAAACGGATTCATGTGCTGATAATATTCGTCCATATTGTCTGGAATTCTCTTGGCCGAAACCAATTGATGAACCCCTTTGTAGAAGATCGTTTGGAGAATCCCTCCCATTCTCCTTTGGATTAAGGGATCTAAGACAGGAGATTCCAAGAATTCTCGTATGGCTGGAATCACAGCCTCATCTCGACCTTGGACATACGCACGCTCGGAATCCTGCTTGGCTAGCTCAAGTTCGGCCTTGATCTTCTTCAGTTCTTCCTCGAGGGCACTTCTCTCTTTAACAGACGCCAGCAAGTCTTCCTCCACGGACGAGGAACGTTTCTTAGTAGCTTTTTCAAGCTCCTTCTTTAGTTGAGATAACTTTTGTTGACTTTCTGCTAACTGAGATCGAAGAGTTTGATTATCAACGAAAATTTGCGCATATGCGTCGTGAGCATCCTGCGACTCTTGCTCCAGCAAAGCTAAGCGATATGTTTGGGTGGCGAACAGATCTCCGATCTAAAAAGTAAGAAGAGATAGCACAAAAGTGTTAAGGGCACTAAAGAGAGAACAGTTGGTCAAAAGACAAGTATTTACCTCGTGGTATGTCCTGGAAAAATCACTCAAAACCTCAAAATCCCCTTTGACGGACTGAAGCAGGATATCCCGTTTAAACCGACTAGCCAAGTAGATCCTAGCGGCTTTATCAAATTCGTTCTCACCACCTAAATCTAGATCGGTTAGGATGGTACCATCTTCAGGGTATCCGGCAGTCCTGCTACCACGGAGGTGCTCATCCATGAAATCCACCACATCAGGCTCGGACCTACCTTCTCGACATGGAACGGAATTAGAACTCACGCCAAAAGGTTTCACCCTCCTTGAGGGCCCGGGATGTTCAGCATTTCTTTTTCAACTTAGGAGCTTCTCATACTCCTGGACACCCTGAATTCGATTCCAAGAATGCTGACTATAGCCGACCGACGAAAGAACAGAAGTATCCGGGGAAAACAAAGTTCGAAGAGGTCCGGCAGTGGCAGAATTCAGGCAACTCATAGTGCCAACCCCTCTCAAATCGGGAATCGTAGCTGCTATGACGACTGAGTTCCCCCCTAAATTACTTGCGTCCGCACTCTTTTCGGAAGTATATG
Organism: Penstemon barbatus; assembly: GCA_003313485.2. Lineage (NCBI taxonomy): Eukaryota > Viridiplantae > Streptophyta > Magnoliopsida > Lamiales > Plantaginaceae > Penstemon > Penstemon barbatus. The sequence continues at coordinate 27,980,875 of CM064877.1, read as the reverse complement.
GTGACGGCTCAAAATAAAATGGCTTATCTCCGATCAAGCCGGTGGCGGACACTCGAAATTTCTCGACGATTCGACCTGCGGGGGTAATACGAATCAGGCACGGATTTAAACAAAAAAGAGTTGTTCGGATAAACCTCAATACAGGCAGAAAATAAGGAGCTTACCCAAAGAAGGAATCGCAAGGGGCGGAGCACTAGAGGTTGGCAGGACGTTAGTTTGCAAACGAGACCCTTCAGAAGATTGATTGGGATATTTAATCTCCAGGGCAGGATAATCACAGTGGCTCAAGCCAGCTAATCGCAAAACGCCTTCCTGGACTAAGAACTTGGTATGATAAGGGTTGGACCGCAATTGCTCGAGAAATTCATCGGAAAGACGTTGACTGAGCTTCTCCTTAATTCTGCGAGGACCATACGACCAAGAATTTGCACCATCCCATCGGTATGGTCTTGTTTTCGAGCTACCTTCCGATATCGGAATATCAGGACCCTTTACGAAGAAGAACCTCCTCTTCCAACCTGTACTCTTTCTTGTTGTTATCTTAGTAAGAAAAGGTCGTTTCGACCTCTGGAGAATGGATACGAACCCCGCATTGGAACCCTTACCTAAATCCATTCAGAATGTATGCCAGAAGTTGCTAAAAGAGGCCTCTTCCCCTTTTGCCTCCATAAGAGCACTGAATGCTACTATATAGGCGACGGAGTGCGGGAGAAGTTGAGCGGGGGACAGCGAAAAGAAAGAAAGGACGTTTCTGATAAGGGGAACGAATGGAATACGTAGACCACAGGAGAATTGGCCCTCATAAAAGGATTGACAGCCAGCCGGGGGCTCGGTAGCACGGTCGGAATAAGAAGGAATGACGATCGAAAACCCTTTTGGAAGATATTTCCCAAACTCCGTTTCAAGATAAACGCGATCTTTCTTCGAAAAATAACAGGAGGTTTCTTTAGCAGGAAGTTCTGACGTGTTTGAGGTCACGGCCTCGGAAGCAAGCGTAGGTTTGAAAATTCTGACGAAGGCACCCTCACCGATGCTGCGTTTCTCGACCTCATTTTCTTCAAGATCCTCGCTCGGATCGTCATCCTCGCCTCCTTGACGAAATTCTCCATCTTCGTAATCATCAACGAGCTTTAACAAAGGATCGGACTCTTGATTCTCTTCGACCTTATTCTTGCCCTTTGAACTTCTTGAACTTGACATTATGGATTTGGAAATGAATGTATTAAAGTAAGTGCCTTTTCGATTCAAATACTCCGAGCTCAAGAGAAAATGCAATATGGAAGTAATTTTTCAACGGGTCAACATATATATATACGGGGTTAAAAAGGTAAAATTGCAAAGAGGTCCCCGAGTAACCGCGACGGTTGAACTTACCCAGAGTAAAAATCTAATGTTACCCTTCAAAGAATTGCATTTTCGGTCCTTTACTTGTAAATTGTGGAGTAAACTCCCCGGAAATTATCCCCATGGTATTCCATTAACCTCCCTATTATGGTCGGAAAACTGGGAAAGCACTCCTCAAGAAAGGGAATTAAGCATCGAGGAATGATAAAGAATACTGTTGTTCTCGAGGACCTACAATGAGATTATCTTTACAACACGCCGGTAAACTGTTTCTTATATATGCACTCTTTTTCCCTGACTCGGTTTTTATCCCACTGGGTTTTTCCGAGATAGGTTTTTAACGAGGCATATCCGAAACATATCAGGGGCGGCTCGTCTCGTGGCAGCATGTGACATAACTCGTACTTCTTCGAGCGCAAGCTCCACTTTACGCTCGAGAAGTGGGGGAGTATTGATGAGGGGTAATTTGGGTCCCCTGCCTTCGCAGGTTCGATGTAACTCGACCATCACCAGATCCTGCCCACAGGAATCAAGAGCTGGCCCAGGTTTCTTAACTATGTTCTGACCCATCGAGAGCCCGAGTTCGAAAGATGCTGATGGGCCGAGCCTAGGCCCAAGCCCATCAATTCTGCTATAAATACCCCATGCATTTATGACACCGGACACAACTTCCCAGGTGCTCTACCTTCGAGACTGCTGCTCGGAATCACTTGGGAATAATAGCATAGGTTATTCTTGTATGAATTTCACCCTCTAGCTTGTACGGCATCCAATAATGCTCGAATAGGACCTCCCTATCATTGTAATTTGTACTCAAACTCATCGAATACAACATTATTGATCTTTCTCTTCTTTTCTTTTGCATTTATATCATCTCGCAATACACTTTGATCGAGCCAACGAATACGCGTAAGATCAATAACCCTAGATGAATTGCTGAAAATTTTCAGTCCCAGACGCCCCTCTCTCTCCCTTCTTCTTCTCCATCTAGATCCACTTTCTCCATTGACCAACCTTCAACTTCTAGTTTTGAGCCTGTGAATTGAAGGTGTTGCTACAATTCTTCTGGTGTGGACTACTCTAGAGGCACAACACTTGAGGTGCTCTAGTGAACAAAGAGAGGACCGGAGAAAACCACCACATAGCTTGTGGTGAGGTAATTTTCAAATTACCTACCTTTTATTTATGCAATTGTTGAATTTTGATTCAACCCTTTTCGTATGAGTTATATGAATATTTCTGGCTTGGGTTTTGTACGATTTTTTTTTTTTTAATTCCACACTCTATTGTTTGACAATCGTACATCACAACCCAACAAGAAGTTGTAGTTAGACTTATTTTGATGGAAAATTGTAGTTATGAAGGTTTGTGCATGTTTATCGATTGATGATTTACATAGGAGTTAATTTCCTATAGGTGAAGGTTCTCCGTTTGGAATAATTTTTGACGAAAATAAACAAATTTTACTAATTTACGATTTATGGAGGAGTGAATGTTACTATAAGTTTAGGTTCTCCGATTGGAATAATTTTTTACAGAAATCAACAAATTTTACTAATTTACGATATACGGAGGAGTTAATGTTCCTATAAGTGAAGGTTCTTCAATTGGAATAATTTTTGACAAAAATAAATAAATTTCACTTATTTAGGATTTACGGAGGAGTTAATGTTTCTATAAGTGAAGGTTCTCCGATTAGAATAATTTTTTTACCAAAATCAACAAATATCACTATATTACGATTTATGGAGGAGTTAATGTTCCTATAAGTATAGGTTATCCGATTGGAATAATTTTTTACCAAAATCTACAAATTTCACTAATTTACGATTTACGAAGGAGTTCATGTTCCTATAAGTGTAGGTTCTCCGATTGGAATAATTTTTTACCAATATCAACAAATTTCACTAATTTACAATTTACGGAGGAGTTAATGTTCCTATAAGTGAAGATTCTCCGATTGCAATAATTTTGACCAAAATCAACATATTTCACTATATTACGATTTACGGAGGAGTTAATGTTCCTATAAGTGTAGGTTCTCCGATTGGAATAATTTTTTACCGAAATCAACAAATTTGACTAATATACGATTTATGGAGGAGTTAATGTTCCTATAAGTGAAGGTTCTCCAATTAGAATAATTTTTGACCCAAATCAATAAATTTCACTAATTTACGATTTACGGAGGAGTTAATGTTCCTCTAAGTGAAGGTTCTCCGATTGGAATAATTTTTTACCAAAATCAATAAATTTCACTAATTTACGTTTTACGGAGGAGTTAATGTTCCTCTAAGTGAAGGTTCTCCGATTGTAATTCCTGACAAAAATCAACAAATTTCACTAATTTACGATTTACGGAGGAGTTAATGTTCCTATAAGTGTAGGTTCTCCGATTGGAATAATTTTTTGGGAAATTTACCTAGACACCCCTTGGGTATAAGCCTAATTACAGGAACTTACCCTCTTGTTGCAAATATTACCATGACACTCCCTCTGGCAAAACAGGTATTACAAGAAGACTCCTTACAGCGTTAATTTTTTACGGCAGAGGATGACATCATCAATTTATCTTAATATTTTTCCAATTTTGCCCTCGATCGACTTTTTTCCTACGTTGACTTTTTTTTGGCTTACATATATACCCTCAAGGGGTGTATTTGTAACTTATTTTATGTTGGAAGGGGTGTCTTTGTGATATATTTTTATTTACTGGGGGTGTATTTGTAATAATTGAAACAGAGACAGTTTTTTGAAAAAAATGACCGTTCGGGGCTTGTTTTTCCTATAAATAAACTCCATTTGTGTACCATTTTGTGCATTAACCTTCACACAACATTACCATGTCTTCACACACTTCAAAATCTAGTGTTGGGTACATTAAATATCGAAAATCGAAGTGTAGCCGTGAATGGTGTCACAAGAATACAACAATAATGGTGGCAAATTCGACTTCAAATCTGGGAAGACTTTTCTATTGTTGCCCCGACCATGGATGGACGGATTGGTGTGGACCCGTTGAAGGTGAGGGACAAAGCTTTGGAGCTAATGTTGGGGAAGAAGAAGCCACTAGTACCCCAACACCAACACAAAGTCAAAATCATCCAACAAGTGAGGTCAATGGCAAAAATGAAGATGACGTGAACTTAATTCGAAAGTTGTTGATCATAAACTTAACCCTTTTCGGGTTATACTTAATGTGCCAAGTAGTAGGAATGTTTTCTAAAGTGTAAAACATGTGTAATGTAATGCAACATCTAATGTATTTTCCCATCAATGTAATATTCCACTCTAATGTAATGCAATGCATATGTGTTCAATCCAATGCAACTATTGTTAGAGTAATGCCCTGCAAGCCAATCAGTTGTCTTGTAAATACTCTTGTAATCAATCTTATTCATGATCAATAAAAGTTCGCATTGGCAATTCTTCATTATTGTGATACATCTAAGCAATTTATGAAGCCCTTAGATCGTTGAAACTATGGAACATGGTGCATCCCTCTATGGAATATGTTCTACTATGGTTTAAGATCTTAAAAGCTTTCCAAGTCGTAGAATACAATTGAGACAGGGCATCATTGTATTCGGTAAGACTTGCACGAGTATGCATTCTCTTTTGCATGGGGATGGATAGTTCCATGGACATCGATATGGTAGATATCAATGCATATGAGTGGGTGGCTTGATGAGATCAAGCGCATCGAAACCCCGCTAGAAAAATCTCATCTTAGGAGTTTATTGGAGATGAAGATTTCTTCTACTTACGATAGTGTACGTAAATTGGTCCTTTGACTTGAGACGTTAGAGTGAACTTCATGCGGAGCGTTTATGCTTTGATGTGTTACTCGACTACTAATTAGCGAGTCATTATAGTTTCACGTTGGGTATGGATTGCTTCGTAGTGAGGTTAATGACGTCAATAAAGGATCCATTAACTCCCACCGTGATGTGGTTGGGCGATTTCCAATGCATTCTTTTGTATGGATTGATTTCGGGAATCTTCGGCCGAAGTAAGTGATGTTAGATTTGGAAAAGAGTTTCCAAATGGGTAATCACTAAATGGAATCACCATAAAGAATAAAGACGCATAGTTATCAAGGCTAATAGGAATCCGTTGGACTCCATGTCCTAGGCCTCGATCGGGAAATAAGTTATTGGAAGGAGCGTACGTGCATGGTATGCGTAAGAGGATTGATGAGATCAATTCAAGAAAGGTTCACACTTTTTATTCATCATTAGTTAGGACTCGTCGACCGTGACTAGACGACTACCTCGAGTGTTGGGTACTCTAGATTTGATGAGATCATATCTAAGAGTGATTGATTAAAAGTAGTTTAATTAATCTTTTTAATTAAATCACAAATGGTTTGTGAGCCCACGGCTAATTGATGGTGGACCCAAAGGGCCACACACAATAGCACAAGATGCAACTTAGTTCAATCTATTAAAAGTCAAATTAGATTTGACAAGAAGTAGTAATTAATTAATGGAGATTAATTAATTAAAGGACTCTATTAATTTAAGTGTTAAATTAATTTAGTCGAAATTAATTAGAAGGGTCTAATTAATTGAAGGAAGAAATAAATGGGTTTCTAATTTTGAATTAGAGATTGGATTTATTAATTGGGAAATAAATGCCCAATTAACCCATGACCAATTTAAATTGGTCTTATGAGATGATCATATATGATATGATATAATGTTAATATATATATGTGATATATATATACAAGAGAGAGAAATAAATATCTTATCAAGAGTTAGTGGTGGCCCCCACCACTAACTTGTATCAAAAGTAGTGTGCTTGGGAAGCACAATAAAGCTACAAGTCTTATTGGTGGATTTGATCCAACAATAAACTACATTGAATAATGTACACACATAAAAGATAAGATGTTGTCTTCATTCATGAGATGTAATAGATGCAAGACAAAAATACACACTACACCTTTTAGTGTGTGTTCGGATTTCTCTCTAATCCTAGCAAGAAAAGTTGTTTTCTTCATCTCTTTCTCTTCCTTCATCAAGTTTCTAACTTGATTCAAGTACTACTTCATTCTAGCTAATAGATTGAGGGTGTATTTGCAAGATCTAGTTCATCTTCTTTGCTCCTTAAGTGCTATCACTTGTGTGTGTGGGCTATCTTTGGAGGATCTACACTTGGAGATCTTGGTGTGGTTTTTCTTGAGGAGCTTGGAGAAAGAAGTTTTGTAGGAAGCACAAAGCCCGTGAGCTTGGAGGTGCTTGAAGGTTTCGGGTGTTACTTGCTTGTCCCGATTCTTTGCGGCTCTTCACCTCCCAAGATTGGGAGAGGTATGTCTTGATATCTTTCCTTCTAATATGAACTTTGAATGCATGATGATCCTAGGATAGTAATGGTAGAAGGTCTCCAAAGATTTCTTGCAAAGTAGTTGCACTTTTTGGGCCGTTTTGTCCCGTTTAAAAATTTTCGTTATCCGCTGCGTTTTGGTTGACCTTAGGACCATTACCATAAACTATTTTACACCAAATAACAATCCACCTATCCACCAAAACCTGCAAAATACAAATCAACTATTTCCCGATACTAATTTAGATCAAATCAAAATACAAAAATAGCAATCCACCAAGACTTGCAAAGTTACTAGTTTAGATCACAATGTATATACCAACTTTCCAGCAGATCAAAACATGCAAATGTTTGCATTTTTTCATCAAACTACCACAAAAAACCTATCAATCTTTCCAGCAGATCATAACAAAATATACCAAAACACCCAAGTATCATAAATCCAAAAATACCAAAATATCATCCTAAACATGCCAATATTTGCATTTCATCAAAATATCACAAAAAAACCTATCAATCCTCCTACCCCCTTTTGCAGAAGCTTGTCTTTGGAGGAGCTGAACATGATACAGTAGCAATACAACTTCTAGTCCTTGGAGGAGCTGAACTTGATACATTTAGAGCAGAATAACTTCTTGTCTTTCTGGGGGCAGCACTAGTTGATGCCTCAGTTTACCTCTTCTATCCAGTACCCTGTGAAGGGTCTTTTGATGCATTTTTCCTCTTCTTTCCAGTACCCTAATCATAATAAAATTACATTGAAGTAAAGATTATCAGTACAAAAAAAATATTGATTCAAATGTACTTGCTGGGAAACTGGAGTTGCATTTACAGTTGCATCACCAGTTGAATTTGCATCGCCAGCATTTACAGTTGCATCACTCGTTGATCCCTGTAAACAAAAAAGTGCAAATTATGAGATGAAACCCAATATAAAGTTTTAACCAAAACTGAAAAATTAACTTACATTTTGTGCCATCTTTGCCTTTCTTTTTCCCTTTTTTTTATTCCTTCTTGCACATGTCCTCTTGTTATGCCCAAAGACTCCACAAATTTTACAGTTCATTGATGAAGCTCTCCTGGTTGGATCCTCCTCCCTAGCCTCTCTATTTCTGAGCTTCTTAGGTCTACCAGGTTGCCTCTTTATATTTTGTGGTAATGCAGTTCTAGGTGAAGTAGTTTGTGGGGGCCAAAATGTCTCATGCCTGATTGGTCTAATGCCATGACTATAAGCCTTCATGTACTTTTCTTTGGACCAAACATGATCTGTGAAGTCTTCTAGACTAGCTCTAGTATGCTCTATTCCCACTGCAGCATGCTTACATGGTATTCCTCTAAGATCCCACATTCCACAATCACATGTCTTTCCAGAAATGTTCACAAGATAGTGAACATTTCCTTCCTGAATCTGAAACTCTGAACCACAAGCTGCTATAATATTACAAGCATTGGATGCCTCTTTGACCTTATTTAGCTCACTAACCACATGTTCTGTGACAGTGTTAGTCCACACCCTCCCCTTATCAGCTCTTTTTGAATCATTTTCTTCATCTTAGTCCTCAAACCATCTACTAAAGTTAGTATTGATTTACCCCTAAGGTCACCTACCCAATCATTGAAAGAATCAATAAAGTTGTTAGTGATGTGGTCATTCTTCAAACCCTTATGATAGGCATGCCTAGACCATTGTTCAACAGGTATTTGCATCAACCAATCATATGCAGCAGGTTTCTTACTTGTTCTCAGTGAATTCATTGCATAATTGAATGTTGCAGCATTATATGCTCTGGCAGCCATCCAATAGTACTTGATTACAGCAGGACTAGAAAATGATTTCCTATAATTAGTAAAGATGTGCCTAACATACTTCCTATTGACGACATTAGGGTACATTTCTTTAACACACTCCACCAAGGCCTGAAAATTTGAAACGAGATTAGTCACTTAAATAGTAAATGAAACAAACAAAGTTAGAAAGTACAAGTACTTAACATTTTGTCTATCACCCATGAATGTCCAGGGAGTATCATCATTAAAGCCACCAAGAAATGATTCCATATACTGAAAAAACCAGCCCCTAGTATCTCTGTTTTCAATCTCCACCACAACAAATGCCACATGATACAATCCATTATTACCATCCAATTATATGGCTACTAGCAAACAACCTCCATATGGCCCCTTCAGATGAGTACCATCAAATCCCAAAAAAGGACTGCAACCTTCCAAAAAATCCATTTTCAGAGCATCAATCCCTGAAAAAATCTCTTGAAAGTAGGTGCCTGTGGTATATCTGGGTGTTCATCATCATACCATTCTTCAAATTGCATGCATACTTTACTCCCAGGATTTGTCACTGCAACCATCTCACAATAGTGTGGAATTTTCGCAAATGACTTAGAAAAGTTTCCTTCTATCATTTCCATAGCAAGTCTTCTTGCTCTCCAAATTTGCATATACGGTGGATCAACTCCATACTTTTTAAGTTCATTGGTAATTCCTCTTGCCTTCATATATGGATTCTCTCTTAAGACATTTATCAACTTAGAGGCCATCCATCTAGTTTTTGCTTCCTTCTAGGAATTTGTCCTCACACAAGTATGTTTTGGTTTAGTGGTTTTCATCATGAAAGTAATGTTATCTTGCAGAAGAGATGCATGCAACCTCCATGGACAATCCTGGGCTTCACACTTGACTGTCATCCTAGTCCTCTCAATTTTTAATCTTACAAACTCAAAACCATCTTGTATTGATAGAGACTTGAGTGCACCCCTAAATGCATGTAAATCACAAAACACATCTCCTTTTCTTAATTCAATCTTATTGCATTCACAAGTTGTGAAGTCTCTTTCTGTTTTGGTAAGATTGGTGTTTCTAGGCATGATTTCAAGCTCCTCATCATTGGAGTCTGTATCTTCCTCTGTGAAATCATCAGGCCTTACATAACCATTATCATCAGATTGATAATCACTCATACCATCATCACTCCTCTCTTCCTCAATATCTATTCCCTCATCAACTTTTCCATTTCCTTTTTCTTGACACTGAACTTGAACCTCAGCTCCTTCTTGAACCTCACCTTCTGTTTGAACCTCAAGTCCTTCTTGAACCTCAACTCCTTGAACCTCAACTTCTTTTTGAACCTCAACTCCTTCTTCACCCTCAAATTTTTTTTCAACCTCAACTTGTTATTGAACATTAACTTTTTCATGATAGACTTCTTCAACTTCTTCACTTTCATCTCCACTATCTTCTTCACCGTCTTATTCACTCCCATCTTCACCGTCTTCTTTATTGTTATCATCACCACTGCCTTCTTCAACTTCACCCATAACAGCCATGTAACTTTTAGCCTCTGGAAGATTATAAGGCCAAGCTTCTCTAACAGTCACATAAATATCAATGATTTTTTTCCCTTGTTCATATCAAATATACCCTAAACTTCTTCATCATTGCTTACTATAGTTGTTACATTATCATAACCAATAATTTCAGTCTTAAACATAATAAATATTTCCCTAATCCTCTTAAACTTGAAAGCAACCTTATCACAAAAATCATCATGTAAATCTTTGAATGTGTAACTATCTGGATCAACCTTCTTAATCATATATTTGTCATCACCGTGTATAAACCTAAGCTTAAAGTAATATTTACCCATCATTCTGCAATACATGGCAGTTAAAACCAATTAGAACACAAAGACCATAACATGAAAAAAATAACTACAAACAAAATGAAATTTCAGCTTAAGAGAATTATCAAAGAGACATCAATTGCTCATAACTACGTTCAATTTCAAACAAAAGAATGCAAATGTTGGAAAATCCCAAATTTTATCGTATATGGCAAACTAGGGCATGCTAAAAACACAAAAAATAGTAAACTTACATGTGAACAACAATACAAACCCTAAGAATACCTCAATGGCACGTAATGAAAGCAATTTTAGAAAAAGAACAAAATACATTCAAAACCCCCCAAAAAGTCTTCTTGTGGTTCACATGAAAACCGGGGAGAAATAAGAAAAATAAACTCACGAAAACAAACCATATTTGGAGAAGAAATTGATGAACAAAAATGAAAACAAAATTTTTTTAAACCCTAAAAAAAGTACTGTTTCATCGCGAACCAGGGAGAAATTTACCTGGGTTCTTTTATTTTTGCACCGCAAACCGGAGAGAAAGAAGAATCATACACCAATATGCATTTTTAATGGCCAGAGGTGGGAGAATTTTGCTTGGCTTGAGAGGGTGGAAGAAAGAGCGAGCGGGAAGAGAGAAAATTGGAAGAGAAGATAGGGCTTGAGACTTGAGCGGGAAACAAAGACAAGGGATATAAGGAGGGTATTTTCGTCTTTTCATAATTGATTAAATTAATTATTTTTTTCTCTCACAAAATACAGGGGCATTTAAGTCATTTCACAATTTCCGTTAGAGTTGACTAATGACCGTTAAGTCAAAGGAATGTCTTGGTAATATTTGCAATAGGAGGGTAAGTTCCTATAACTAGGCTTATACCCAGGGGGTGTCTAGGTAAATTTCCCAATTTATTTTTATCAAAATCAACAAATTTCAACTAATTTATGATTTACAGAGGAGTTAATGTTACTATAAGTGTATATTCTCCGATTGGAATAATTTTTTATCAAAATGGGCTTGGATTAGGAATTAGGGTTAGGTTAGGGTTGTGCTCATGTGCGCCTAGATTCACCATCAGGTCCAAGAGTTGGGAGCACGGGGCACATGCACGTGCAGTCACGCATGCGCAAGGCACTGGGGGTCGTGCTGTGAGCCCAAGCGCACAGGATCACGACAACCAGTGCCACGCGCATGAACGACTGCACATGCCGTATGCCCAAACGCCAGGCCGTGCGCCCCGCTCCTAGCTACGATGGTGAATATAGGCACACAAGAGCAATTACAGAGAGCAAAAAAATCCAATTTTGGTCAAATACAATACAATACAATTAAAGTCAAATATTAGAATAAATATTTTTTTGTACATCAAATATTACAACTAATATTGTTCAAAATACATCAACCTAACATTGGTACCGGTTGTCGAAGCCTTTTGGACATGTCTTTTTGTTATGGTCGATTTCGGTGCAAATCAAGCAATGGTATTTGTTCTTCAGCTTTCAATATTAGAAGGAAAACGAGACATTCTTGGTCTTCCGCGAGTCCATTTCACATCCGGTGGTAAACTTCTCTCGCCTTGACAACATCAGGGATGTTGCTCCATTGGTCTTCGGATGGAACAGGAAAGATGACCTCACTATATGCATGAATCATGTATTCAACCCTGAAGCAAGGTCATGTACGTATATGCCGACATCCTTTGGTCGCTTGTCCATTGCAGTTGCTAATGCGTGTTCGCACGACATATTGTCGATTAAAAATGTGCCGCAAGTACAGGTTTTTGCATCTAAGTCCACAATTCCAAACCAATCAGAAGATTTAACTTTCCACTTTCCATAACCTAATCGAGACTTGTACCACCGTCCCGCACTTTCAAATCGCTTACGTAGGGTTTCTTCCCTTAATTTGGTAAGCACACCTGGAATTTTGGTAAGCACACCCGGAAAGCTAATTGCTTCCTCGCAATGCTTAAGAAACCACATTCCCAACATATCAATAATAAAACCAAACATGGAACATATGGGATACTCTTTTGCAAATTTTATCTCCTTATTAATGACCTTAACAGTGTTAGACGGCATCACCTCATACATGTTAACACGATGGTGTACCCTCGACCATTTCTCAAACTTTACCTTGTGCTCTAGCCAATTTGCACAACTTGCACTCTTGGCTTTCAACTCGGAAAAATATCTTTCAAATTCATTCTTATTCTATGAAAAAACGGCTAGATGAAACAAATTGAATAACCCTTCTCCTTTATATTTCGTTAATATGTTCTACTTGAGATGCCAATAGCATGACCCGTGTTTTGTCAAAGGGTAAGCAGCGGATACCGCATTTGCAATCGGTGCGCCTCTGTTCGAAACAGAAACCAGATTTTCTCTGTTTAGTTCAACTCACTTAGGCACTCAAGGAACCAAGTCCAACATTCGATGTTCTCAGAGTCACCTACACCCCAGGCAAGCGGGTAACAGTGGTGTTCACTGTCCGTCGCACTTGCAACTAGAATGGCACCTTTATATTTGTTTGTCATAAACGTTGCATCTATTATAATCACATCTCTTAGAAATTTGAATCCTTGAATAGCCGTTCCTAAAGCCATGAAGAAATATTTGAAATTATTTTCCGTATGGATGCAAGTGAGCGTGCTAGGATTCATTTGCTCAATCATGTAACAATATGAGGCGAGTTTGGCAAAATTTTCTACAAATGTGCCTCTAACAATATGAAGTTCCTCAGTGCTTCTAGGTTGGGCGGAACCTTGGAATTCAAGACTAGTTCCCTGACAAGGGTCCCTATCACACGTGATGTTTGTCTATGTTCACCAGTTCTATCAATCCACGAACAAGTATGGTTGTTATTATATTTCCGAAAAACAAACTCATCATTGCTCGACTCCTTCGTGGCACGTATTCGCCATGGATAATTCTTTATGACACACCGAGTTGTCTTCTTTGTTGTCTAAGACTTAAGGACTTTACATTCAAAATGGTTGGTATAAGCATCCAATGCGAGATGATAGGTAAAGGCGTTTTTGTTTTTGAAGCGCTGACCGATTTTCAAACTTGATCCATTGGTCCTCCCTTGACTTGAACTTGATCCTGGATAAATTTTTGAACCTCACAATGGCTAGGTGGCTCGTCAGAGTAGTCATGGTGCCCAACACCTACCTCATCATCGCCTTCATCACAAGGTGGCTCGTCAGCGTAGTCATGCTCGAAAACTTAAATGCCACCTTCATCATCATCCCGAGGTAATTCATAATTACTATTCTCAGTTAGGACAGCTTCACTGCATATAAATTTGTGCGGACTTATTTGGATAGGTACTACAAATTCAAGTTCCTCAACTATAGGACAAAGTTCATCAACCAGTGGCATCGGATTAGAGGCGATCTCCACACTTGAAATAAGATTTTCCTCACTTGTTCCTCCTTGACATCCATCAACGCTATCTTTGTAACTAGCTCGGTCAACAACTTGTTTTCCTTTACCCCTGACTACCATTTTGTCTGCTATTCGTGTATTATGTCGGAGTCCATGTCACAGACAAATTAATCTCTTCTTGATTTCTGTGAAGGAACATAGCCCCCTCCAAATCCTCGTCATTCAATATGGGCACGGGAGGATAACGGGCAGCAACAACTTCACGATTGATCAAAATGTCATAGTCATACCGATAAATACTTATGCGTTAACAAATTTGTTCCAATAATTGCTCATACCCAATCGTCCTATCCACCAACAAGCTTACCACGCTTCGATGATCACCATCCCATTTCCAAATATTGGAGTTTTCGTCTAAATTCCACTCACCATTGTATCGAGCGTGCTCGAACAACAATTTTAGACTCCATATCTAAAAGTAAATAGATTCGTAAACAAAGAGTAGCAACTAAATATCAAATTTAATGAAAAGGGACTTTTGTTGCTGAATATAGCTCTTGTGCTCTTGGAGTGCTAGGCGCACAAGAGCAGGAATCCTTGTGCTCTTGTGTGCCTGGAACATGTCAGTCGCACAAGGCAGGACTCCTTGTGCTCTTCTGCACCTGGAATATGTCAGGCGCACAAGGGCAGGACTCCTTATACTCTTCTGTGCCTGGCCTCTCCCAAGAGCACAAGTGCAACCTGATCTTAGATGGCTCAAGAATCACCCACCAGAACAGGTGATTGGTGATCCTTTTGATAAAGTGAAGACAAGGAGAGCTGCTGCAAGTGAAGCAATGTTTGTCAGCTTCCTATCTCAAATTGAGCCCAAACAGATTGAAGAAGCTCTTAGTGATTCAAACTGGATTGAAGCTATGCAAGAAGAGCTAAATCAATTTGAAAGGAATGAAGTCTGGTACTTAGTTCCTAGACCAAGTCATCAAAGAGTCATTGGCACTAAATGGGTATTCAGAAATAAAATGAATGAAGATGTTGTTGTCACCAGAAACAAAGCAAGATTAGTGGCCAAAGGTTACTGCCAAGAAGAAGGCATTGACTTTGATGAAACTTTTGCACCAGTAGCAAGATTAGAGGCTATCAGACTCTTTCTTGCTTATGCTGCTCACAAGAATTTCACAGTCTATCAGATGGATGTGAAATAAGCTTTTCTCAATGGAGAATCGCAAGAAGAAGTTTATGTTGAACAACCACCTGGATTTGAAGCCTATCAAGAAGAAGATAAGGTATATCGTCTGAAGAAAGCCCTCTATGGACTGAAACAGGCTCCAAGAGCATGGTATGATACCCTCTCTGATTTCCTCTTAATTAAAGGTTTTCGTAAAGGTAAGGTAGACAAGACCTTGTTCACTATTGAATGGGAAGAACATATTTTGCTTGTGTAAATTTATGTGGACGATATTATTTTTGGTTCAACTAATCAACAGATGTGTGATAAGTTCTCAAAGCTGATGCAGAACAAGTTTGAAATGAGCATGATGGGAGAACTTAATTATTTTCTTGGCTTGCAAGTAAGACAGTTGCCTGATGGAATATTCATCAGCCAAGCAAAATACACAAAGGATCTGTTCAAGAAATTTGGTATGGAAACTACCTCTGCTGCTAATATTCCAATGTCTACTAGTCTTCGTTTGGATAAAGATGAAGATGGCAAATCAGTGGACATAACCAAATACAGAGGAATTATTGGATCACTGTTATACTTAACAGCTAGCAGACCTGATATTATGTACTCTGTTGGGGTTTGTGCGAGGTATCAATCAAATCCTAAGGAATCTCACCTCTTAGCTGCCAAAAGGATACTCAAGTATCTTAAAGGTACTGAAGATTTGGGATTGTGGTATCCTAGGGAATCTGGATTTGAACTTATTGGATATTCAGATTCTGACCTTGCTGGCTGCAAGATTGACAAAAAGAGCACAACAGGTGCCTGTCAGTTCTTAGGTAGTCGTCTGATCTCATGGATTAGTAAGAAACAGACTTCAGTATCAATATCAACTGCTGAAGCTGAATACATAGCTGTTGGAGCTTGCTGTGCACAAATATTATGGTTGAAGCATCAACTTGAAGATTACAACATAAAAATCAGTGGAATCCCTATCTACTGTGACAATACAAGTGCAATCAGCCTTACTCAGAATACCACAAGTCATTCAAGGACTAAGCATATTGAGATCAAACATCACTTTATTAGAGATCATGTGGAGAAAGGAAATGTCATGATAGAATATGTGTTTACTGAAAATCAAATTGTTGACATCTTCACAAAACCTCTAAGTGAGACAAGGTTTTCAACTCTAAGAGCTGAACTGGGTTTATTAAAATTGGATGCATAAGCTGAGGGGGAACTCAACAGAAGACTGAAGTTCAACAGCTTACTCATCTTATTTATCTTCAAGGATTAACTCTCAACAGACTAGTTAACTTATGAATTCTTAAAGTCAGGGGGAACGTGTAAGAGTAGCGGTACTTCTAATTAAAAGATGAAATTTGTTGATGACAGTTAGTTGAAGTTATGTTTTCAACAGAAAATTAAAGTTTTGAAGATTGAAGATTTATTATCTAGCTGGATTGACAAACAGCCGAGGAAGGTTATCAGTTATTGGCTTTCACTGATAACAGCTTTGTCATCAGGACAGTAGTCCATCAGATAAGTATTTATTTCACTCATCTGATTACTTGAGTAAAAGCTTACTGTTTAAAACGTTACATCCAAAAATGCGCTTTTACAAGTAACATAAGAGCGATACTTTTTCCGCTCCTCATTTAATGCGATTTGAATTCGAAAAGTCGTAACTGACGCCGTACGATCAGACCTGACAAGAAATGGATCTAACGGTTAGCTGGTATCACAGAAACCAAGATACCTTAACTCTATAAATCCAGATCTGATCAGCTGAGTAGCTCTTTACGCACCCAAAATATTAAAAGAGCACTTGTGAGAAAATACTTGCAATTTTCTGCAAAATTCTTCTTGTTTCCTCAACTCCCAACAGATTCGCAATGGCCGCTGAAGGTATGTTCCTTGTCTACGACTCATACTACCAATCTGGTACTGATTTGATGAAGGAGCTGTTGGAGAAGTTCAAATCGGCTTCATTGGTCAATTTCATGGAATACAATGAAGGGGTGATCTGGACTGATCAAGTTTTGGAGTATTACGAAACTGCTACTGTCGATCACAGCACCCAGGAAATCAAGGCTATAGTTGGAGGTAAATCCATTGTCATTACCCCTGCTGTTCTTCACGAAACTTTTGGGCTTCCAAACAAAGGACGACATGATGTCACTGTGCTGACGGAGGAGAAGCACCAACAGTTCTGGGCAATCTGTGCCAAAGAGGGAGAGATGTTGTCTGGCAACATTAAGAAGAGACAGCTGAAGGATGAATATCATCGGATGGTTGATATGGTCTCTAAGCTGATTGAGAATTGTACATTTTCTCTGGATGCTGATACCATGAAGATGTTCAGCATCATGGCCGCCATTTACTACGGACTGGAAGTCAACTGGTCTGTTGTCATTTGGTACATTTTGGCAAACTTCCATGAAGTTAAGAAAGGCAAGACTCCTCAGACAAATCACAGAATCACGCTCAGTTATCTGCTGTTCAAGCTGGGCTGTGCGATGACAAATGGTAAGGAGATTCATAAATCCAAGGCAATGGTGAAGTATTTGCCTGTTCTGAAAAGAAAAGCTGATGAGGCTGATGAGGAAGAAGCTGAGGAAGCAAAGGAGGTCCCTGCAAAAAGGCCAAGGAGACTGGTCAAAACAGCTGAGTTAGCTGTTGAGACCCAAAAGAAGAAGGCTACTGATAAGCCTAAGGAGAAGGCTCCTAAGAAAGTGAAGAAAGTGGATGATGCTGAAGCTACCAAGATTATTGATCTAACCACTGCTGATGACAGTAATATGTCCCCTGCATCATCTTCAAGAGCTCCAACTGCTCAAGTGCCTGATGAGACTGTTTCTCATAGGACCAGAAGTCAGTTGAGAGATACTGTTGTTGGGATTCGGTAAGATAAACAGCCCTAGGCACAGCGGAATATAAAAATTTTAGGACCTCTTACGGAATCTTGCCAGGATACTACTCTAGGTGTATATATATAAATATTAATTAAAACGATAGTATAAGTTTACACGTTATACCTATCTCCTTGCAAATCCAAGTTGGCAGTCAGCAAAACGAACTCTGATTTCTGCTCCAGCAAAATCGATCCAGGCTTTTCAAGGAGCGCCCCACGTGTTGCGCCTCTACGAGTTGATACACCACAATATCACGAAAATAATATATCTTGATCAGCTAGAACACAAGATATATTATGATCTAGGAATTAGGAACGATTTAGGAACAAGATCGAAAACGAAAAATTCTTCCATAGGGAAGAATGGGTTCGGTCGACTAGAGGGGAGAGAATGAGAGAGAATTTTTGCTCTTGCTCAAATTTTGCTTGTTGAGTTGTGAGAAAATAACTACAAGATAGCTACTTATAGTTATCTCCCTAACCTAGTCCTAATAGGACTAGGTTACCTCTCTCCTACATGGGCATGACCCCTCTTTAATTAGAAGACCAAGTCTTCTAATTAATTCATGGCCCAGTTAATTAATATGACCAGGCTTTATTTAATCTTCCAATTAAATAGCTCAATTAATTAACTTAATCTCCTATTTAATTAAATCAGACTCTAAGCCCATTTAATTAAAATCCTTTTTAATTAATTAAATCCAACTTAATTAATTAATCCACAAATTAAATTCCAAATTAATTTATGATCCTGATCCAATTCCAACTGGATCCCAATTTGTTCCAATTGGGTCGACCCAGTCGACCCACCCATAATAATCGACCCAGTCGATTATTCACCCAATCGACCCAGTCGACTCGGTCGTTCTTATTTCCTCGCTTTCGCTACTTGTGTATTGTGTATGCCCCCGTAGGTTCACCACATAATTGGCAGTGGGTTATAATTAAATATTATTTAATTATTCGAGTAAGACTTACTCTAAATCAATCGAAAACTCTGTCGATTGACCATTCCAAAATTAGCACCCCTGCCAATTTGGGAATTCTCCCACACTCCACGGTCGATGTCCAGCCACAAGCCCATGAAGTCCAACCACTGGTGGATTAATTCAGTGAACCTTTTATCATTTATAATTTCCATATACGACATAATCTCTTCATCGATCAATCTCCCAGTCGAGACTTAAGGGTATGGTCTTTCATCGGATTCCCTTTTCCTTTTGTCTTGACCTTATGTACTCTGATCTCGAAATAAATTCTCTTTGACTTAATCTTTATGAGCTACTTACATAAAGTCGTCGGATACCTTGGCCAAAGATTTTACCAGAATTAATTTCTCAAAGAAATCCATAGGAGAATTTCCCAACCTATCAAGTCGGGTCAATGGATCATTTGTTGATGATATGAATCTGCATACGAGTTCCTCTATACCCAACATGAGTCCACAGAGACTTTCTGGCGATCCCCAGTCAGTCGGAACTCATATCAAAGCATAGACGTTCTCGCACCAGATAAACCCTATCACCTCAAGTAGTTAGGGATTGTTCCTCGTATACTATTATAAATTTGGAATAACTTCAACCCCGATATGCGACTACCGCTTCCATGGTGAGTTATTTCCTAATTGGGGTATTCAGTGCGTTTGCCATCCCAGCAAGCCACCCACTTATGTGTATCGACCATCCCAGTCACGCTCGTGGACCCCAGCATTCTCCAGTTCATCGGAGTATACACAACAGTGAGAGTCTAACCGAATCCAACGATGTCCTATCTCGATTGGATTCTACGACTCTTGAATATGTTCTAGATCACGGCCTTGGAGATCAGTCCACGGGTTGTCCCATAGCCCTGTGATCTAAGGACTTCTATCCTTATGCGTAGATAATTATTACATAAGATAAAGATGACCATTTAATAAAGTGCATTTATTAATCGAAATTGAATAGTTCCGCATTTATTACAATAAATACTAGCCATACAGCTGGCTTGCAGGACACTATTTCTATCCCACTTGTCCTAAAGCCAGTCTTTTATGTTCTTGAGTCCCATCTTTTGCAGATGTTTCTCAAATGCCTTTTGAGGCAGAGGCTTCGTCAGCGGGTCCGCCGTATTATCTTCTGAGTCGACACGTTCCATCTTAATGTCTCCTCTACCAATGATATCTCTTATCACATGGTATCGTCTTTGTACGTGCTTGGATTTCTGATGAGATCTCGGCTCCTTTGCTTGCGCTATTGCCCCATTGTTATCACAGAAGATAGTAATGGGCTCAGCGATGCTAGGTATCACATCCAGTTCCTAGATGAAGTTTCTCAGCCAAACACCTTCCTTTGCTGCATCACTCGCAGCAATGTATTCTGCTTCGGTGGTTGAATCCGCGGTTGTTTCTTGCTTGGAGCTCTTCCAGCTAACCGCACCACCATTGAGGTAGAATACGTATCCTGATGTCGACTTGAAGTCGTCTACATCACATTGGAAGCTCGAGTCTGTATAGCCTTCCAATTTCAATTCTCCTCCACCGTATACCAAGAACAATTCCTTGGTCCTTCTCAGGTACTTCAGAATTGCCTTTACGGCTATCCAGTGCTGCTCACCTGGATCAGACTGGTAGCGACTTGTAACGCTTAAAGCGTACGCTACGTCTGGTCTCGTACATAACATACCATACATTATGCTTCCTATCGCGGATGCATATGGTACTCGAGACATATTGCTTCTCTCTTCTGGCGTCTTTGGGGCCATAGACTTAGAGAGTGCAATCCCATGTCTCATTGGAAGCAATCCTCTCTTGGATTCTTCCATACTAAATATTTTCAAGATTTTATCTATGTACTGGGATTGGGAGAGGCCCAGCAGTCCTTTTGATCTATCTCCGTAGATCCTTATACCTAGTACAAAGGATGCTTCTCCCATATCCTTCATTGAGAATTGTGTAGATAACCATGCTTTAGTTTTGGACAATGTTTTCACATTGTTTCCAATGAGAAGAATGTCGTCAACGTAAAGCACCAAAAATTCAACTGTACTCCCACTGATCTTCTTGTACACGCAAGGTTCGAACATGTTTTTGATGAATCCAAAAGTTTGGATTGTCTCATCGAAACGAATGTTCCAACTTCGGGAAGCTTGCTTTAGTCCATAAATGGACCTCTGGAGTTTGCACACCTTGTGTTCATCTCCTTTGGATGCATATCCTTTTGGTTGCTCCATGTAGATCTCCTTATCAATGTCCCCATTGAGAAAGGCAGTCTTTACATCCATCTGACATATCTCGTAGTTATACCACGCAGCTATGGCCAGCAAGATTCGAATGGATTTAGGCATTGCGACGGGCGAGAAGGTCTCCTCAAAGTCAATTCCAGGTCTTTGAGTATATCCTTTTGCCACTAATCGCGCCTTGTAGGTTATTACCTCTCCGTTCACTCCAAGCTTTCGCTTATAGATCCACTTGCAACCCACGGGAGCCACTCCCACTGGTGGATCTACCAAGGCCCAGACCTTGTTTGAGTGCATGGAGTCCAATTCGGATTCCATGGCTTCGCGCCACTTTCCCGAGTCTATGTCTAGCATAGCCTCTTCGTAAGTCCTTGGGTCGGTCAGAGACTGTCCAGTCTCATGCAGCAGACCGTAGTACCTCTCGGGTTCTCTACGTTGTCTTTCTGACCTACGAAGAATCGGTGTACTTTCTGGTGCACTTTCATGCTCATGTTCTCCCACTGCCTGTGGCGACGGGTCAGCTTGATTGACCTCTTCGGCCTTTTCAGCTTCAGTGACCTCATCCAGTTCTACGTTATTTTCCTTCTTGTCAACCAAGAAATCCTTCTCCAAGAAGTGAGCGTTCCTCGAGACAAACGTAGTTTGTCTTGTAGGATCGTAGAACTCGTATCCTATTGAGTTTTCCGGATACCCCACGAATTTGCACAAAGTGGATTTAGTTTCCAATTTATCTCCCACTAGCTTTTTAACGTAAGCGGGAGATCCCCATATGCGCATGAATGCGTATGAGAGTGCCTTGCCAAACCATAATTCGTATGGTGTCTTTTCTACGGATTTAGAAGGTACTATGTTTAGTATCTTCGTTGCCGTGAGGAGGGCATGTCCCCAAAATGAAAGAGGAAGGTCAGTGGCACTCATCATGGATCGAACCATGTCCATCAAAGTTCGATTCCTTCTCTCTGCTACTCCATTTAATTGGGGTGTTGCAGGAGGAGTCCACTGCGATAGTATTCCATGCTCTACAAGATAATTTAGAAATTCGTTACTAAGAAATTCTCCACCTCGGTCAGAACGAAGAGCCTTTATCGTATGACCAAGTTGATTCTCTACTTCCATCTTGAATTCTTTGAATCGCTCAAAGGCTTCTGACTTATGTTTCAACAAGAACACATATCCATAACGACTAAAGTCGTCAGTGAAAGTGATGAAGTAGTCATAGCCACCTCGGACGCTTTTTCTTAGTGGTCCACATACGTCAGTATGTATTAAGTCCAATGTTTGCTTGGCTCGCTCAGGGTTTCCCTTAAATGGCAACTTAGCCATTTTACCCTTTAGACATGGTTCACATGTTGGCATCTCATCAATGCGATTGATTTCAATCGCGCCAGATGATGCTAACTTTTGAATCCTTGACTTAGAGATATGTCCAAGTCGAGCGTGCCATAATTGGGCAGATATTTCATTATCTTGTTTTCTTTTGTTTTGTTGTACATGCATCACTAACTTAGGTGGTTCAATGGTATATAGTCCATCTTTTAATGTACTAGTGAAAAACACATTATCATTCATGAATAACGAAAAGGAACATTTATTAATAGTAAACTTAAAACCTTCATTATCCAAAACAGGAATTGAAATAATGTTTTTCACCAAACCAGGTACATAAAGAACGTTCCTAAGGACTAACTTATTACCACCTAAATCTAACTCCACTTCGCCTATGGCCTCGGCAGCAGCTCTAGCTCCATTGCCAAATCTTAGGATCCAATCCCCTGGCCTAAGTGGTCTTGTTGATCCCATCACCTGTAAATCATTACAAAGATGAGAACCACAAGCAGTGTCTAGCACCCATGATGCACAGTTAATTGATAAATTAACTTCAACAAGGAATATACCTTTCGAGCTCTCCAAGAACTCTTTGCAGTTCCTCTTCCAGTGTCCATGTTTCTTGCAGTAGAAACATTTCTGTTCACCAGACGAAGCTTTACGCTTCTTTCCCTTCCCTATGGGCCCAGATGGTGCTTTGCCTTTGCTTGAAGAAGCATTTCCTTTCCCCTTCCCTTTCTTCGTCCTTTTGGACTTGGATTGGGTCGAGGTAGCAACCATCACTGGCTTCTCTCTTCTCATGGAAGCCTCAGCAGTGGCGAGCATATTAGCCAGCTCGTGAAGTTCAACATCCATCTTGTGCATGTTGTAGTTCACTACGAATTGCTCCAATGATCTTGGCAACGACTGGAGGATTATATCCTGGCAGTAGGTTTTGTCCATCTTTACGTCAAGATGACCAAGCTTTTCAATAAGCTCAATCATCTTAATGCAGTGAGATCGAACATCAGCACCTTCAGCCATCCTCATTTGTTGCAAAGTCTTAGCAGTTTCATACCGCTCATATCTACTTTGCACCCCAAATAAACCATTCAGGTGCGTGTAGATTTCAAAAGAAGACTTCATATGCTCGTGCTGCTTTTGAAGCTCATTCGTCATGGATGCCAACATGAGACAACGTGACTGCAAGTCATCGTCAAGCCATAAATCCACGGCTTCTTTCTCAGTATCATCGGCATCCTTAGCAAGTTTGGGAGGGGGCCCATCAAGGACAAAACCTCGCTTTTCAGAAGCGAGAATGATCTTTAGGTTCCTGACCCAGTCATGGAAGTTGGGTCCAGTTAATTTGTTTTGTTCAAGTATGATGGAAATTGGATTCTTAGACATTATATCTACAAAATGACGAGAGAAGAAATAAATACGCGAAAGATTAATTTAAAATGCACAAATTTACAAACATGGTTTTTATTTGTAAATTACTCCCACTATTTTAATCAAAATCTTATGCCCCCACATAAGTTTCGGGAATTTAAAATATCCTAGCGGGCTTAAGGCCCAAATGTAATCTCCTAGTAGCCACGACTCGTGAGACATCCATACTTACTAGCGTTAAATCATGTCCAATACTCGTGGAGAGAAATAGTTCAATCCTAGACACCCCACGACTCGTGAGACAGCGCCTAAAACCTTGTTATCCCCTCCCTTGGCACTAAACTCGTGCATCGAGGCAATAGACATATCATCTTCCTATAGCTCGACCCACGACTCGTGAGACATCGAGATATATTCGTACAATATGCCTAAGACCTAGTAATTGGATAGGCTCGGACCATAGAGACTATTCATATGCGCCCTCAGATTCGATTTAATATTCTAATTGAATTTTAAGTTCAATTGGAGGTTTTAAGTTTCCTTGTGCGAGGTCTCATCAGATTATGCTTTATCTTGTTTACGTGATCTATTCTAAGCATGCATGACATACATCAAAGAATATAAGTAAACATACAACACCTAGCAGGATATGATTGATCGAATGCCCATCCTATGCGATTCATCACGAGACAAGTGATGAATCAATTGGTCAGTCTAGGGTGGAAATTAAATGTCCTAACTATTACAATTTTCAAACCCATACATCATGGGCCTCCATGCGGATCTCCAAGTCTTCATGAGGTCTTCTCGGCTCCAAGCCTAATCTAAGCCTAGCTTACATAATTTAAATGGTCCTATTCTATTACATTTGTTTGCGCAAGCAAGGGCATCAATCAGGCCCATTTAATTACAACCCAAAAATAAATAAACCAAAAACTACACAGGGCTTAAGGGCAAAATCGATCAATCCAAACATTCACTCAAGAACATGCATAAATTCACATAAGGGCATAAATGTAAATTTATCGGCTCAATTAATTTTAATTCTCAAAAATTATCCAAGTTAATTTATTTTGAATTAACAATTAACCTCTAAGATTAATTTAGCTCTTACTTGAACTCTAAGTAATCCACAAACTTATCTTGATTAAATTGGTTAATTAAGGTAATCTAAATCTCTAAGATTCTTAACTTATCCAAAACTCTAAGTTTCCCAAAGTTCCCAAATCTCCAAGATTTTCAAGATAATCCTATTTTGTCTAGATTAGTTTAATTAAGGTAGTGTTCACATCTAACAAGATAACTACCTTATCCAAAAACTCCAATTTTCCTAATCTCCCAAAATTCTAAATTTTCAGAATTTTTCAAAATAGGCAGAATTAGAGTCCAACCCAAACATGACCAGTCGAGACCAATCATGGGTTGCCACGTGGACAAACCCACGCGCGACCACCAGGTGCGCGTGAGCTGCCAGCGAAACCCCTTCCGGAAGTGCACCAGGCATGGGTGCATCGAGAATGTAACCCCTTTTCTCGGAGTCGAGGACTATCCTCAGATTTCTAAGCCAGTCGATAAAATTTGATCCGTTCAGTTTGTTAGAGTCAAGGATGATAGCTAATGGATTCTTAGACATTTTTGCAGAATTGATCTACAAAAGTAAATGATAACGTTTAGCTGACTGATCTATATTAATACTTATAATTAACGATGTTGGACTTGTTATCGAAAAAGTTCTCCCACTATTTTCTCGAAACAATTACCCCTTTAATTGTTCGGGAAATCTAATCTCCTAGTAGGTCTTGACGTCCCAGCAGACATTAATTGCACCCACGACTCGTGGCCATACAATTAACTCCCCAGGTAGGTATACTTTTACCAATTGTGTTCCTCCACAACCTTCAAGCTATTTTGCCTCGGTCTTCGCACTTATCTAGCACTGCTACATCATAAGTGGTACTAATCGTTAAGTCTAACCCATCAATCATGATGAGCAACTGGCCCGGTCGTGAAGTCCCCGTAACTAGTTATCGGTCGATAATCACATCCCGACCAGTCCCCACCCTTGTCTAGTTTAGTTAAAAACGAGAATCAAGGAATTTCGTGCATTGTCCCTTTCTTCGCCTAGGGTGCCAGACTCTGGATCACCTTCAACGATAAGTAGACAACATACACTAGTCCCTATTGATGGAAGGCTTGGATCCTTAAAACATCATTTTAAATGTACCCAATATGACTTAATATTATTTTCAAGAGGGGATTTTCGGGTTTAAGAGTTTGAGGTAACTCTCCTCGAGATCTCACCGTTTCAGTTATGCATTATCTTTTATTTACGATCTAATTATAACTAGCGCGCATCACCATACAAGCTCAGATATAAATACGTAAATAAATACATACACACCTAGCATTTATGCTACCACAGTATGTTTTCGATCGGGAGCCTCCTATGCGGACCACCATCGAGCCAAAGACGATGGTCCTATTGGTCAATCTATTAGGTTTCAAAGAGACCTACTCTATTACACATTTTACCATGCATACATGGCCTTTAGTCTTCATGGGCTCCCACCTTGCTTGTAACGGGCCTCCATTCTAAACTAATAAAACAGTAAAGCCCTATCTATTACAATGGCTCAAAGTGGCCCAAAACTTAAGGCTCGCAGGCCCAATAAAACCAATAAGATAAAAATAACCAATCACATCTACCCTAAGGGTCAAGGCTCGGCGCGATCAAAAACCACGTAAACAATTTCACGTAGAGCAAGAAACAAGCAAAAACCCCTTTTCCTTATTTCTAATTATGTTTTAAAACAGCCTATTAAAACATTTAGATTCTAGTTTTAAAACCCCTTCTAAAACAATCCCTAACATCATTTTAAACCCCTTTAAAATGACCCTTTGATTCTCACTTTAAGTCCCTACTAATTATGATAAAATTGACTTTCCGGATTTACTAAACACCTTTAGTGCACAAAACAGTTTCTGTTTTTCAAGTTTGAAAAATTGCAGTTCGGCCCCTGAATTTTCGAAAATTACACTTTGACCCCTCAACTTTTGGAAATTACAAAATAGCCCCAAAATTTCCAGAATACGCAAATTGGACCAGAAAGCAGAAAATTGATAAAATTTCCAGAAACTTTTGTTTATTGCAAAACAGACCCCAGTTTTACGGAAAATAGCAAAAACACCCCTAACCTTTCGTAAATTGCAAAATGACCCAAAATTTGAAAAATTTCAGAATTTACAATTTGGTCCAGAATTGCATAAAAACAAAATTTCAATTTCTGTCCAGATTTATAAAAATCGCAATTTGCAAACAAGCCCTCCAATTTTCGGAAATTACATTTTAGGCCCAAAAACCGAAAAGTGCAAAAATCCGAACACTCAATATATCATAACAAGCAAGAATCAAATACCAGAACACAGCAATCATATATAAAACACATAAATTGATGCGTTCATGCCTTATTTATATGCGCATAATAACTAGGCTCTGATACCACTGTTGGGTTTTCGTGGGTATAATTGTCAACTACAACGGTGCGGAATTTAAAATTTTTATACACCACAACCCAGGGTTCTTATTAGCACATATAAATAAGTATGAATTCATTTCAGCACATATACTAAAACGAAAAGCTGGTAAAATTAACATTTTACCTCACCACAGGCAAAGGTGGTGGTTTCTCCGGTCTTCTTTTGGGTCACTAGAGCACCCCAAATATTGTGCCTCTAGAGAATAGTCCACACCGGCTGGATCTGCAATCACTTTAATCCTCAGGCTCAGAACTAGGAGAAAAGCAGCTCAGATTCAAGAGTTGGATTTGGATCCAACTCTAGATGCAGAACGGAAGAGGGAGAGAGTTGCTGCACGGCCGATCTACAACCAGGGGCGGCGGCGGCGGCGGTTGCTAGGCGGCGGCGGCTAGGGTTTCTTGGGGAGGGGGCGGCGGCTAGTGAGGAGAGGAGATTAGGGTTTTGCTTTTTCCTTCTTGCTTAGGGTTTTGATTCTTGAAGACTCCTATTTATAGGAGAGTTCAAACCCTATCCCTAATCTTATCTCCTAGCTAATGGGCTATCAGATAAGTCTGGCCCAATCCCTTTCTATTTAATTATTCCTTTAATTAAATAGCCCAAGTCATTTAATTAACCACTTTAATTAAATGGCCCATTTATTTAATTAACACTTTAATTAAATAATCCAATAAATCTAATTAAAGATTCAATTTAATTAATTAGATAAATCTAATTAATTTCTCTCCAGGAATTATTCCTTTTAATTCCTTATCTTAATTTAACTACTTTAAATCATTTCGTTCTGCCACTGACTATCACAGTTCCAGCTTTTGTGTGTGACCCTCTAGGTTCACCATCAATTGGCCGCAGGCTCACATTTCTGTGATTTAATTAGTGAGCAATTAATTATTTAATTAATTGCTCCGATCAATCAAACTACTTTCAATTGACCACTCCAGAATTAATCCACTATTAATTCGGGAGTACCCACACCCCATGGTCGATGTCTAGCCACAAGCCCATGAGGCCCAACTTCAGGTGAATTGACTTTAGTGAACCTTAAACCTCTTATAAGTACCATGTACATACGGTCCCTCTAACGACTAATTTCCCGATCGAGACCTAGGGTGTGTGAATTGGTCGGCACCTCTAATCATCTCGATTCTGTACTTTCTAATTCAGGATAATACTTCCAGTGTGACTGCTAAATCTGGAAACCCCTTTCCAAATCCGTCACTGACCATGGCCATGGATTTCTCGGAATGTATAATCGAAGAATGTACAGGAAATTCCCTCATCCATTACAATGAGTCGGTAGATCCTATATTGATGCTAACCATCCGCGCATACGACTATACATACCCAACGTAGGCGCACAATGGACAGGCTATGTGCCCGGCTCCTAAATCAAAGTATGCACACCCGTATACCGAATTCGCCCTAGCACCTCAAGTCTAAGGACTAAATCGTACACTGTTATAAGTCTTGAGAGACATCCCACCACCGATATGCTTTTTAAGCACTTCCACAATGGGTCTCTCTGTTCGGGTCGTTCGATGCGTCCGATCCCCTATCGAACCACCTAGTCATATGCACTGACATTAACAATGTCTTGTTCATGAAACGACAACAAATTCACTTTTAGTGAATCATGCATAATCCTACAAGTCTTAACGATTCATTCGATACCCCGTCTCGATATGAATCTATGACTTGGAACATTTTTGAGATCACGACCTTTGAGACTGTTTCATGATTAATCGCACCCAATACTGAAGTGAATAGTCCCGTAGTCATGAGTGATCTCAGGGTTTCAACCAATCGCTTAAATGTGTTCGCGAAAGATGAAGATGGCCATTTGTTTATATTATGAATTCTCAATAAAATAAACAGATCGTATTAATTGATAAATCAAAGATTCTTTCAAGATAAAATAATGTTCCTATTACAAGCTATTTTGTTGGCTTGCAGGGCACTATCCTATCAATCTCCCACTTGCCCTAAAGCCAATCACAAACGTTTCTAAGACCCATCCTTGTCAGATGCTCTTCGAACACCTTTTGCGATAATGGCTTAGTTAGTGGATCAGCTACGTTATCCTTTGAGTCGACATGCTCCATTTGAATGTCTCTTCTACCTATGATCTCCCTGGTCACATGGTATTTCCTCAATACGTGTTTGGATTTGTGGTGTGATCTCGGCTCCTTCGCTTGAGCAATTGCCCCATTGTTGTCACAGAAGACTACTATGGGATTTGCAATGCTAGGTACCACATCCAGCTCTTGGATGAAGTTTCTCATCCAAACACTTTCCTTTGCTGCATCTGATGCGGCGATATATTCTGCTTCAGTGGTTGAGTCTGCAGTGGTCGACTGTTTGGAGCTCTTCCAACTCACCGCTGCGCCGTTGAGGCAAAATATATATCCAGAATTGGATTTAAAATCATCCACGTCAGACTGAAAACTTGAATCAGTGAATCCTTCGAGTTTCAATTCTCCACTCCCACCGTAGACTAAGAACATATCCTTAGTCCTTCTCAGGTACTTTAGGATAGCCTTTACGGCGGTCCAGTGTTCCTCCCCTGGATTCGACTGGTAGCGGCTCGTTACACTGAGAGCGTGAGCTACGTCAGGTCTAGTACATAACATTGCATACATTATGCTGCCAATGGCAGATGCATAAGGTATGAGAGACATTCTCTTTCTTTCTTCATCACTCGTAGGGCACATTGATTTAGAAAGATAGATTCCATGTCTCATTGGAAGCAATCCTTTCTTGGATTCTTCCATACTGAATCTCTTCAGTATAGTGTTAATGTACTGGGATTGGGAGAGACCTAACATCTTCTTCGATCTATCTCTATAGATACGTATGCCTAGTACGTAAGATGTGTCTCCCATATCCTTCATGGAGAATTGCGTGGACAACCACGCTTTCGTCTGCGTCAACGTTCTGATATCGTCTCCGATCAACAGAATGTCATCGACATATAACACAATAAATTGTAGCGAACTCCCATCGAATTTCTTGTACACACATGACTCATAAACGTTCTTGATGAAGCCATACCCCTTGACTGTCTCATCAAAACGTATGTTCCAGGTTCGGGACGCCTGTTTTAGGCCATAGATTGACCTTTGAAGTTTGCAAACCTTATGCTCACTTCCTTTAGATGTAAAGCCTTTTGGCTGTTGCATATAGATTTCCTTATCAATGTCGCCATTGAGAAAGGCGGTCTTTACATCCATTTGCCATATCTCGTAGTCATACCACGCGGCTATGGCTAATAGTATCCGAATGGATTTAGACATCGCTACTGGCGAGAAGGTTTCCTCATAGTCTATACCAGGCCTTTGAGAATAACCTTTTGCCACGAGGCGAGCCTTATGAGTTAAGACCTCTCCATTCATTCCTAGCTTGCGCTTGAAGATCCACTTGCAGCCTACAGGGATTGTTCCCTCAGGTGGATCAACCAAAGTCCATACTTTGTTGGAATGCATGGAATCCATTTCGGATTGCATGGCTTCCTGCCACGCACCCGAATCTATGTCTGACATAGCTTCTTCGTATGTCCTTGGATCAGTGTCCAATTGATCGTTTTCGTGAATAAAGCCATACCTTTCAGGCTCTCTACGAACTCGATCGGACCTACGAAGTACTGGTGTACTAGATGGTTCAACGGGTTCAGGATCAACTCCCACTGTTTGTGGGGATGGGTCCAGTTCCTGGACTTCATCAAGTTCTACGGATATCCCGCTTCTTTTAGTGAGGAAGTCATCCTCCAAGAAGTGGGCGTTCCTGGACACAAACATCTTTTGTTCCTTAGGTTCGTAGAACAGGTATCCAATGGATTCCTTTGGATACCCCACAAATTTGCACAAACTAGATCTACTATCTAGTTTATCTCCTTTCTTGTTTCTTACATAGGCAGGAGATCCCCATACTCGTAGATATGAGTATATGGGTGCTTTACCAAACCACTCTTGGTATGGCGTCGTTGGCACCGACTTTGAAGGTACAATGTTAAGTATCTTCGAAGCAGTTAATAGGGCTTGGCCCCAAAACGAAAAAGGAAGGTCAGCGAAACTCATCATGGAACGAACCATGTCTAACAAAGTTCTGTTCCTTCTCTCAGACACACCATTCAACTGCGGTGTCCTAGGAGGAGTTCGCTGAGAGAGAATTCCATTCTCTACAAGATAATCGAGGAATTCTTGACTTAAGTATTCACCACCTCGATCCGACCGAAGTGCCTTGATACTATGTCCAAGTTGATTCTCAACTTCCATTCGAAACTCTTTGAATTTATCAAAAGCTTCGGACTTATACTTCATCAGGTATACATACCCATAACGACTGAAGTCGTCTGTGAAGGTTATGAAGTATGAGAATCCTCCTCTCGCACTGATACTCAGTGGTCCACAAACATCAGTATGGATTAAATCCAAGGTTTCTTTTGTTCGCTCCGGTTTCCCAGTAAAAGGCGCTTTGGTCATTTTTCCCTTGAGACAGGATTCGCAAGTTGGGAGATCATCTAGGTTCTTTATTTCAAGAGCCCTAGAGGAGACCAACTTTTGAATTCTACTCTTGGAAATATGTCCAAGCCTAGCGTGCCAAAGTTGTGGATTGTTTTCATCTTGTTTTCTTTTCTTTGATTGAATGTGCATGACATTAGAATTAGCAGGTTCTAAGGAATAAAGACCATCTATCAAAGTACCACAAGCATAAGTAAAACCACATTTTATTATGCTAAAACTTCCATTTGAAATGGAAAAACAAAAACCATCATTATCCAACAAAGGAATAGAAATAATGTTTTTGATAATTGTCGGTACGTACAAACAGTCTTTCAAAACCAAAGAAAAATTTCCTATAACTAATTCAACGTCTCCTATGGCCTCTGCCGCAACCCTAGCTCCGTTTCCAAAGCGCAGGATTCTATCCCCGGGTTTAAGAGGCCTTACTGCTCCCATCACCTGCAAATCATTGCAGATATGAGAATCGGCTGCGGTGTCTAACACCCAAGATGCACAGTTAATAGAAATATTAACTTCAATAAAGAAAATACCTTTGACCGCCTCTTTCAGGTAGTCTGGGCAGTTCCTTTTTCAGTGCCCTGCTTTCTTGCAGTGGAAACATTCATCTTCTGGGCTTTTTCTTTTCTTCTCGACAACCTTCTTGGTTGTTTTAGAAGAGATTACTTTCTTCTTCTTTTTCCTGCCCTTCTTAGGCTTTGCAGCCTTGGGTTGCTCAGCAATCATGACAGACTTCTCCCTTTTCAGGGTTGATTCTGCCGTGACCAATAAATTGGTCAGTTCGTGTAGAGCGTGTGCTCTATCTTCCATGTTGTAGTTCAACACGAACTGATCAAATGAGCGTGGCAGAGTATGGAGGAGCAGGTCAGTGGAGAGATCAGCGTGCAGGTCTACCTCCAAGTTCTCCAGTTTTTTAACCAGATTAATGAAGCGCAAACAGTGATCTTTCACACTTGAACCCTCAGCCATTCTCAGATTGAATAATTCTTTTGTAGTCTTGAACCTTTCGGTCCTAGACTTCTCTCCAAATAGCTCTCGGAGATGAAGAATTATGTCAGCAGCATGCAACATCCTTGCATGCTGTTTCTGCAGCTCATTGGTCATTGATGCCAGCATGAGGCAACGAACCTGAATATCATCGTCGACCCACCTTTGATAGGTAGCTCGTTCCTCTTCCGAAACCCCTTCCGGAAGTGCACCAGGCATGGGTGCATCGAGAATGTAACCCCTTTTCTCGGAGTCGAGGACTATCCTCAGATTTCTAAGCCAGTCGATAAAATTTGATCCGTTCAGTTTGTTAGAGTCAAGGATGATAGCTAATGGATTCTTAGACATTTTTGCAGAATTGATCTACAAAAGTAAATGATAACGTTTAGCTGACTGATCTATATTAATACTTATAATTAACGATGTTGGACTTGTTATCGAAAAAGTTCTCCCACTATTTTCTCGAAACAATTACCCCTTTAATTGTTCGGGAAATCTAATCTCCTAGTAGGTCTTGACGTCCCAGCAGACATTAATTGCACCCACGACTCGTGGCCATACAATTAACTCCCCAGGTAGGTATACTTTTACCAATTGTGTTCCTCCACAACCTTCAAGCTATTTTGCCTCGGTCTTCGCACTTATCTAGCACTGCTACATCATAAGTGGTACTAATCGTTAAGTCTAACCCATCAATCATGATGAGCAACTGGCCCGGTCGTGAAGTCCCCGTAACTAGTTATCGGTCGATAATCACATCCCGACCAGTCCCCACCCTTGTCTAGTTTGGTTAAAAACGAGAATCAAGGAATTTCGTGCATTGTCCCTTTCTTCGCCTAGGGTGCCAGACTCTGGATCACCTTCAACGATAAGTAGACAACATACACTAGTCCCTATTGATGGAAGGCTTGGATCCTTAAAACATCATTTTAAATGTACCCAATATGACTTAATATTATTTTCAAGAGGGGATTTTCGGGTTTAAGAGTTTGAGGTAACTCTCCTCGAGATCTCACCGTTTCAGTTATGCATTATCTTTTATTTACGATCTAATTATAACTAGCGCGCATCACCATACAAGCTCAGATATAAATACGTAAATAAATACATACACACCTAGCATTTATGCTACCACAGTATGTTTTCGATCGGGAGCCTCCTATGCGGACCACCATCGAGCCAAAGACGATGGTCCTATTGGTCAATCTATTAGGTTTCAAAGAGACCTACTCTATTACACATTTTACCATGCATACATGGCCTTTAGTCTTCATGGGCTCCCACCTTGCTTGTAACGGGCCTCCATTCTAAACTAATAAAACAGTAAAGCCCTATCTATTACAATGGCTCAAAGTGGCCCAAAACTTAAGGCTCGCAGGCCCAATAAAACCAATAAGATAAAAATAACCAATCACATCTACCCTAAGGGTCAAGGCTCGGCGCGATCAAAAACCACGTAAACAATTTCACGTAGAGCAAGAAACAAGCAAAAACCCCTTTTCCTTATTTCTAATTATGTTTTAAAACAGCCTATTAAAACATTTAGATTCTAGTTTTAAAACCCCTTCTAAAACAATCCCTAACATCATTTTAAACCCCTTTAAAATGACCCTTTGATTCTCACTTTAAGTCCCTACTAATTATGATAAAATTGACTTTCCGGATTTACTAAACACCTTTAGTGCACAAAACAGTTTCTGTTTTTCAAGTTTGAAAAATTGCAGTTCGGCCCCTGAATTTTCGAAAATTACACTTTGACCCCTCAACTTTTGGAAATTACAAAATAGCCCCAAAATTTCCAGAATACGCAAATTGGACCAGAAAGCAGAAAATTGATAAAATTTCCAGAAACTTTTGTTTATTGCAAAACAGACCCCAGTTTTACGGAAAATAGCAAAAACACCCCTAACCTTTCGTAAATTGCAAAATGACCCAAAATTTGAAAAATTTCAGAATTTACAATTTGGTCCAGAATTGCATAAAAACAAAATTTCAATTTCTGTCCAGATTTATAAAAATCGCAATTTGCAAACAAGCCCTCCAATTTTCGGAAATTACATTTTAGGCCCAAAAACCGAAAAGTGCAAAAATCCGAACACTCAATATATCATAACAAGCAAGAATCAAATACCAGAACACAGCAATCATATATAAAACACATAAATTGATGCGTTCATGCCTTATTTATATGCGCATAATAACTAGGCTCTGATACCACTGTTGGGTTTTCGTGGGTATAATTGTCAACTACAACGGTGCGGAATTTAAAATTTTTATACACCACAACCCAGGGTTCTTATTAGCACATATAAATAAGTATGAATTCATTTCAGCACATATACTAAAACGAAAAGCTGGTAAAATTAACATTTTACCTCACCACAGGCAAAGGTGGTGGTTTCTCCGGTCTTCTTTTGGGTCACTAGAGCACCCCAAATGTTGTGCCTCTAGAGAATAGTCCACACCGGCTGGATCTGCAATCACTTTAATCCTCAGGCTCAGAACTAGGAGAAAAGCAGCTCAGATTCAAGAGTTGGATTTGGATCCAACTCTAGATGCAGAACGGAAGAGGGAGCGAGTTGCTGCACGGCCGATCTACAACCAGGGGCGGCGGCGGCGGCGGTTGCTAGGCGGCGGCGGCTAGGGTTTCTTGGGGAGGGGGCGGCGGCTAGTGAGGAGAGGAGATTAGGGTTTTGCTTTTTCCTTCTTGCTTAGGGTTTTGATTCTTGAAGACTCCTATTTATAGGAGAGTTCAAACCCTATCCCTAATCTTATCTCCTAGCTAATGGGCTATCAGATAAGTCTGGCCCAATCCCTTTCTATTTAATTATTCCTTTAATTAAATAGCCCAAGTCATTTAATTAACCACTTTAATTAAATGGCCCATTTATTTAATTAACACTTTAATTAAATAATCCAATAAATCTAATTAAAGATTCAATTTAATTAATTAGATAAATCTAATTAATTTCTCTCCAGGAATTATTCCTTTTAATTCCTTATCTTGATTTAACTACTTTAAATCATTTCGTTCTGCCACTGACTATCACAGTTCCAGCTTTTGTGTGTGACCCTCTAGGTTCACCATCAATTGGCCGCAGGCTCACATTTCTGTGATTTAATTAGTGAGCAATTAATTATTTAATTAATTGCTCCGATCAATCAAACTACTTTCAATTGACCACTCCAGAATTAATCCACTATTAATTCGGGAGTACCCACACCCCATGGTCGATGTCTAGCCACAAGCCCATGAGGCCCAACTTCAGGTGAATTGACTTTAGTGAACCTTAAACCTCTTATAAGTACCATGTACATACGGTCCCTCTAACGACTAATTTCCCGATCGAGACCTAGGGTGTGTGAATTGGTCGACACCTCTAATCATCTCGATTCTGTACTTTCTAATTCAGGATAATACTTCCAGTGTGACTGCTAAATCTGGAAACCCCTTTCCAAATCCGTCACTGACCATGGCCATGGATTTCTAGGAATGTATAATCGAAGAATGTACAGGAAATTCCCTCATCCATTGCAATGAGTCGGTAGATCCTATATTGATGCTAACCATCCGCGCATACGACTATACATACCCAACGTAGGCGCACAATGGACAGGCTATGTGCCCGGCTCCTAAATCAAAGTATGCACACCCGTATACCGAATTCGCCCTAGCACCTCAAGTCTAAGGACTAAATCGTACACTGTTATAAGTCTTGAGAGACATCCCACCACCGATATGCTTTTTAAGCACTTCCACAATGGGTCTCTCTGTTCGGGTCGTTCGATGCGTCCGATCCCCTATCGAACCACCTAGTCATATGCACTGACATTAACAATGTCTTGTTCATGAAACGACAACAAATTCACTTTTAGTGAATCATGCATAATCCTACAAGTCTTAACGATTCATTCGATACCCCGTCTCGATATGAATCTATGACTTGGAACATTTTTGAGATCACGACCTTTGAGACTGTTTCATGATTAATCGCACCCAATACTGAAGTGAATAGTCCCGTAGTCATGAGTGATCTCAGGGTTTCAACCAATCGCTTAAATGTGTTCGCGAAAGATGAAGATGGCCATTTGTTTATATTATGAATTCTCAATAAAATAAACAGATCGTATTAATTGATAAATCAAAGATTCTTTCAAGATAAAATAATGTTCCTATTACAAGCTATTTTGTTGGCTTGCAGGGCACTATCCTATCAATCTCCCACTTGCCCTAAAGCCAATCACAAACGTTTCTAAGACCCATCCTTGTCAGATGCTCTTCGAACACCTTTTGCGATAATGGCTTAGTTAGTGGATCAGCTACGTTATCCTTTGAGTCGACATGCTCCATTTGAATGTCTCCTCTACCTATGATCTCCCTGGTCACATGGTATTTCCTCAATACGTGTTTGGATTTGTGGTGTGATCTCGGCTCCTTCGCTTGAGCAATTGCCCCATTGTTGTCACAGAAGACTACTATGGGATTTGCAATGCTAGGTACCACATCCAGCTCTTGGATGAAGTTTCTCATCCAAACACTTTCCTTTGCTGCATCTGATGCGGCGATATATTCTGCTTCAGTGGTTGAGTCTGCAGTGGTCGACTGTTTGGAGCTCTTCCAACTCACCGCTGCGCCGTTGAGGCAAAATATATATCCAGAATTGGATTTAAAATCATCCACGTCAGACTGAAAACTCGAATCAGTGAATCCTTCGAGTTTCAATTCTCCACTCCCACCGTAGACTAAGAACATATCCTTAGTCCTTCTCAGGTACTTTAGGATAGCCTTTACGGCGGTCCAGTGTTCCTCCCCTGGATTCGACTGGTAGCGGCTCGTTACACTGAGAGCGTGAGCTACGTCAGGTCTAGTACATAACATTGCATACATTATGCTGCCAATGGCAGATGCATAAGGTATGAGAGACATTCTCTTTCTTTCTTCATCACTCGTAGGGCACATTGATTTAGAAAGATAGATTCCATGTCTCATTGGAAGCAATCCTTTCTTGGATTCTTCCATACTGAATCTCTTCAGTATAGTGTTAATGTACTGGGATTGGGAGAGACCTAACATCTTCTTCGATCTATCTCTATAGATACGTATGCCTAGTACGTAAGATGCGTCTCCCATATCCTTCATGGAGAATTGCGTGGACAACCACGCTTTCGTCTGCGTCAACGTTCTGATATCGTCTCCGATCAACAGAATGTCATCGACATATAACACAATAAATTGTAGCGACCTCCCATCGAATTTCTTGTACACACATGACTCATAAACGTTCTTGATGAAGCCATACCCCTTGACTGTCTCATCAAAACGTATGTTCCAGGTTCGGGACGCCTGTTTTAGGCCATAGATTGACCTTTGAAGTTTGCAAACCTTATGCTCACTTCCTTTAGATGTAAAGCCTTTTGGCTTGTTGCATATATATTTCCTTATCAATGTCGCCATTGAGAAAGGCGGTCTTTACATCCATTTGCCATATCTCGTAGTCATACCACGCGGCTATGGCTAATAGTATCCGAATGGATTTAGACATCGCTACTGGCGAGAAGGTTTCCTCATAGTCTATACCAGGCCTTTGAGAATAACCTTTTGCCACGAGGCGAGCAGTAGAGTTAAGACCTCTCCATTCATTCCTAGCTTGCGCTTGAAGATCCACTTGCAGCCTACAGGGATTGTTCCCTCAGGTGGATCAACCAAAGTCCATACTTTGTTGGAATGCATGGAATCCATTTCGGATTGCATGGCTTCCTGCCACGCACCCGAATCTATGTCTGACATAGCTTCTTCGTATGTCCTTGGGATCAGTGTCCAATTGATCGTTTTCG
>CM064877.1:27857364-27938831 GCA_003313485.2 Penstemon barbatus | reverse complement strand
TAAAAATAACCAATCACATCTACCCTAAGGGTCAAGGCTCGGCGCGATCAAAAACCACGTAAACAATTTCACGTAGAGCAAGAAACAAGCAAAAACCCTTTTCCTTATTTCTAATTATGTTTTAAAACAGCCTATTAAAACATTTAGATTCTAGTTTTAAAACCCCTTCTAAAACAATCCCTAACATCATTTTAAACCCCTTTAAAATGACCTTTTGATTCTCACTTTAAGTCCCTACTAATTATGATAAAATTGACTTTCCGGATTTACTAAACACCTTTAGTGCACAAAACAGTTTCTGTTTTTCAAGTTTGAAAAATTGCAGTTCGGCCCCTGAATTTTCGAAAATTACACTTTGACCCCTCAACTTTTGGAAATTACAAAATAGCCCCAAAATTTCCAGAATACGCAAATTGGACCAGAAAGCAGAAAATTGATAAAATTTCCAGAAACTTTTGTTTATTGCAAAACAGACCCCAGTTTTACGGAAAATAGCAAAAACACCCCTAACCTTTCGTAAATTGCAAAATGACCCAAAATTTGAAAAATTTCAGAATTTACAATTTGGTCCAGAATTGCATAAAAACAAAATTTCAATTTCTGTCCAGATTTATAAAAATCGCAATTTGCAAACAAGCCCTCCAATTTTCGGAAATTACATTTTAGGCCCAAAAACCGAAAAGTGCAAAAATCCGAACACTCAATATATCATAACAAGCAAGAATCAAATACCAGAACACAGCAATCATATATAAAACACATAAATTGATGCGTTCATGCCTTATTTATATGCGCATAATAACTAGGCTCTGATACCACTGTTGGGTTTTCGTGGGTATAATTGTCAACTACAACGGTGCGGAATTTAAAATTTTTATACACCACAACCCAGGGTTCTTATTAGCACATATAAATAAGTATGAATTCATTTCAGCACATATACTAAAACGAAAAGCTGGTAAAATTAACATTTTACCTCACCACAGGCAAAGGTGGTGGTTTCTCCGGTCTTCTTTTGGGTCACTAGAGCACCCCAAATGTTGTGCCTCTAGAGAATAGTCCACACCGGCTGGATCTGCAATCACTTTAATCCTCAGGCTCAGAACTAGGAGAAAAGCAGCTCAGATTCAAGAGTTGGATTTGGATCCAACTCTAGATGCAGAACGGAAGAGGGAGCGAGTTGCTGCACGGCCGATCTACAACCAGGGGCGGCGGCGGCGGCGGTTGCTAGGCGGCGGCGGCTAGGGTTTCTTGGGGAGGGGGCGGCGGCTAGTGAGGAGAGGAGATTAGGGTTTTGCTTTTTCCTTCTTGCTTAGGGTTTTGATTCTTGAAGACTCCTATTTATAGGAGAGTTCAAACCCTATCCCTAATCTTATCTCCTAGCTAATGGGCTATCAGATAAGTCTGGCCCAATCCCTTTCTATTTAATTATTCCTTTAATTAAATAGCCCAAGTCATTTAATTAACCACTTTAATTAAATGGCCCATTTATTTAATTAACACTTTAATTAAATAATCCAATAAATCTAATTAAAGATTCAATTTAATTAATTAGATAAATCTAATTAATTTCTCTCCAGGAATTATTCCTTTTAATTCCTTATCTTGATTTAACTACTTTAAATCATTTCGTTCTGCCACTGACTATCACAGTTCCAGCTTTTGTGTGTGACCCTCTAGGTTCACCATCAATTGGCCGCAGGCTCACATTTCTGTGATTTAATTAGTGAGCAATTAATTATTTAATTAATTGCTCCGATCAATCAAACTACTTTCAATTGACCACTCCAGAATTAATCCACTATTAATTCGGGAGTACCCACACCCCATGGTCGATGTCTAGCCACAAGCCCATGAGGCCCAACTTCAGGTGAATTGACTTTAGTGAACCTTAAACCTCTTATAAGTACCATGTACATACGGTCCCTCTAACGACTAATTTCCCGATCGAGACCTAGGGTGTGTGAATTGGTCGACACCTCTAATCATCTCGATTCTGTACTTTCTAATTCAGGATAATACTTCCAGTGTGACTGCTAAATCTGGAAACCCCTTTCCAAATCCGTCACTGACCATGGCCATGGATTTCTAGGAATGTATAATCGAAGAATGTACAAGAAATTCCCTCATCCATTGCAATGAGTCGGTAGATCCTATATTGATGCTAACCATCCGCGCATACGACTATACATACCCAACGTAGGCGCACAATGGACAGGCTATGTGCCCGGCTCCTAAATCAAAGTATGCACACCCGTATACCGAATTCGCCCTAGCACCTCAAGTCTAAGGACTAAATCGTACACTGTTATAAGTCTTGAGAGACATCCCACCACCGATATGCTTTTTAAGCACTTCCACAATGGGTCTCTCTGTTCGGGTCGTTCGATGCGTCCGATCCCCTATCGAACCACCTAGTCATATGCACTGACATTAACAATGTCTTGTTCATGAAACGACAACAAATTCACTTTTAGTGAATCATGCATAATCCTACAAGTCTTAACGATTCATTCGATACCCCGTCTCGATATGAATCTATGACTTGGAACATTTTTGAGATCACGACCTTTGAGACTGTTTCATGATTAATCGCACCCAATACTGAAGTGAATAGTCCCGTAGTCATGAGTGATCTCAGGGTTTCAACCAATCGCTTAAATGTGTTCGCGAAAGATGAAGATGGCCATTTGTTTATATTATGAATTCTCAATAAAATAAACAGATCGTATTAATTGATAAATCAAAGATTCTTTCAAGATAAAATAATGTTCCTATTACAAGCTATTTTGTTGGCTTGCAGGGCACTATCCTATCAATCTCCCACTTGCCCTAAAGCCAATCACAAACGTTTCTAAGACCCATCCTTGTCAGATGCTCTTCGAACACCTTTTGCGATAATGGCTTAGTTAGTGGATCAGCTACGTTATCCTTTGAGTCGACATGCTCCATTTGAATGTCTCTTCTACCTATGATCTCCCTGGTCACATGGTATTTCCTCAATACGTGTTTGGATTTGTGGTGTGATCTCGGCTCCTTCGCTTGAGCAATTGCCCCATTGTTGTCACAGAAGACTACTATGGGATTTGCAATGCTAGGTACCACATCCAGCTCTTGGATGAAGTTTCTCATCCAAACACTTTCCTTTGCTGCATCTGATGCGGCGATATATTCTGCTTCAGTGGTTGAGTCTGCAGTGGTCGACTGTTTGGAGCTCTTCCAACTCACCGCTGCGCCGTTGAGGCAAAATATATATCCAGAATTGGATTTAAAATCATCCACGTCAGACTGAAAACTCGAATCAGTGAATCCTTCGAGTTTCAATTCTCCACTCCCACCGTAGACTAAGAACATATCCTTAGTCCTTCTCAGGTACTTTAGGATAGCCTTTACGGCGGTCCAGTGTTCCTCCCCTGGATTCGACTGGTAGCGGCTCGTTACACTGAGAGCGTGAGCTACGTCAGGTCTAGTACATAACATTGCATACATTATGCTGCCAATGGCAGATGCATAAGGTATGAGAGACATTCTCTTTCTTTCTTCATCACTCGTAGGGCACATTGATTTAGAAAGATAGATTCCATGTCTCATTGGAAGCAATCCTTTCTTGGATTCTTCCATACTGAATCTCTTCAGTATAGTGTTAATGTACTGGGATTGGGAGAGACCTAACATCTTCTTCGATCTATCTCTATAGATACTTATGCCTAGTACGTAAGATGTGTCTCCCATATCCTTCATGGAGAATTGCGTGGACAACCACGCTTTCGTCTGCGTCAACGTTCTGATATCGTCTCCGATCAACAGAATGTCATCGACATATAACACAATAAATTGTAGCGAACTCCCATCGAATTTCTTGTACACACATGACTCATAAACGTTCTTGATGAAGCCATACCCCTTGACTGTCTCATCAAAACGTATGTTCCAGGTTCGGGACGCCTGTTTTAGGCCATAGATTGACCTTTGAAGTTTGCAAACCTTATGCTCACTTCCTTTAGATGTAAAGCCTTTTGGCTGTTGCATATAGATTTCCTTATCAATGTCGCCATTGAGAAAGGCGGTCTTTACATCCATTTGCCATATCTCGTAGTCATACCACGCGGCTATGGCTAATAGTATCCGAATGGATTTAGACATCGCTACTGGCGAGAAGGTTTCCTCATAGTCTATACCAGGCCTTTGAGAATAACCTTTTGCCACGAGGCGAGCCTTATGAGTTAAGACCTCTCCATTCATTCCTAGCTTGCGCTTGAAGATCCACTTGCAGCCTACAGGGATTGTTCCCTCAGGTGGATCAACCAAAGTCCATACTTTGTTGGAATGCATGGAATCCATTTCGGATTGCATGGCTTCCTGCCACGCACCCGAATCTATGTCTGACATAGCTTCTTCGTATGTCCTTGGATCAGTGTCCAATTGATCGTTTTCGTGAATAAAGCCATACCTTTCAGGCTCTCTACGAACTCGATCGGACCTACGAAGTACTGGTGTACTAGATGGTTCAACGGGTTCAGGATCAACTCCCACTGTTTGTGGGGATGGGTCCAGTTCCTGGACTTCATCAAGTTCTACGGATATCCCGCTTCTTTTAGTGAGGAAGTCATCCTCCAAGAAGTGGGCGTTCCTGGACACAAACATCTTTTGTTCCTTAGGTTCGTAGAACAGGTATCCAATGGATTCCTTTGGATACCCCACAAATTTGCACAAACTAGATCTACTATCTAGTTTATCTCCTTTCTTGTTTCTTACATAGGCAGGAGATCCCCATACTCGTAGATATGAGTATATGGGTGCTTTACCAAACCACTCTTGGTATGGCGTCGTTGGCACCGACTTTGAAGGTACAATGTTAAGTATCTTCGAAGCAGTTAATAGGGCTTGGCCCCAAAACGAAAAAGGAAGGTCAGCGAAACTCATCATGGAACGAACCATGTCTAACAAAGTTCTGTTCCTTCTCTCAGACACACCATTCAACTGCGGTGTCCTAGGAGGAGTTCGCTGAGAGAGAATTCCATTCTCTACAAGATAATCGAGGAATTCTTGACTTAAGTATTCACCACCTCGATCCGACCGAAGTGCCTTGATACTATGTCCAAGTTGATTCTCAACTTCCATTCGAAACTCTTTGAATTTATCAAAAGCTTCGGACTTATACTTCATCAGGTATACATACCCATAACGACTGAAGTCGTCTGTGAAGGTTATGAAGTATGAGAATCCTCCTCTCGCACTGATACTCAGTGGTCCACAAACATCAGTATGGATTAAATCCAAGGTTTCTTTGGTTCGCTCCGGTTTCCCAGTAAAAGGCGCTTTGGTCATTTTTCCCTTGAGACAGGATTCGCAAGTTGGGAGATCATCTAGGTTCTTTATTTCAAGAGCCCTAGAGGAGACCAACTTTTGAATTCTACTCTTGGAAATATGTCCAAGCCTAGCGTGCCAAAGTTGTGGATTGTTTTCATCTTGTTTTCTTTTCTTTGATTGAATGTGCATGACATTAGAATTAGCAGGTTCTAAGGAATAAAGACCATCTATCAAAGTACCACAAGCAT
The DNA here is from genome assembly GCA_003313485.2 of Penstemon barbatus. Lineage (NCBI taxonomy): Eukaryota > Viridiplantae > Streptophyta > Magnoliopsida > Lamiales > Plantaginaceae > Penstemon > Penstemon barbatus. Next base: position 27,933,273 of record CM064877.1, on the reverse strand, counting down.
AAGTAAAACCACATTTTATTATGCTAAAACTTCCATTTGAAATGGAAAAACAAAAACCATCATTATCCAACAAAGGAATAGAAATAATGTTTTTGATAATTGTCGGTACGTACAAACAGTCTTTCAAAACCAAAGAAAAATTTCCTATAACTAATTCAACGTCTCCTATGGCCTCTGCCGCAACCCTAGCTCCGTTTCCAAAGCGCAGGATTCTATCCCCGGGTTTAAGAGGCCTTACTGCTCCCATCACCTGCAAATCATTGCAGATATGAGAATCGGCTGCGGTGTCTAACACCCAAGATGCACAGTTAATAGAAATATTAACTTCAATAAAGAAAATACCTTTGACCGCCTCTTTCAGGTAGTCTGGGCAGTTCCTTTTTCAGTGCCCTGCTTTCTTGCAGTGGAAACATTCATCTTCTGGGCTTTTTCTTTTCTTCTCGACAACCTTCTTGGTTGTTTTAGAAGAGATTACTTTCTTCTTCTTTTTCCTGCCCTTCTTAGGCTTTGCAGCCTTGGGTTGCTCAGCAATCATGACAGACTTCTCCCTTTTCAGGGTTGATTCTGCCGTGACCAATAAATTGGTCAGTTCGTGTAGAGCGTGTGCTCTATCTTCCATGTTGTAGTTCAACACGAACTGATCAAATGAGCGTGGCAGAGTATGGAGGAGCAGGTCAGTGGAGAGATCAGCGTGCAGGTCTACCTCCAAGTTCTCCAGTTTTTTAACCAGATTAATGAAGCGCAAACAGTGATCTTTCACACTTGAACCCTCAGCCATTCTCAGATTGAATAATTCTTTTGTAGTCTTGAACCTTTCGGTCCTAGACTTCTCTCCAAATAGCTCTCGGAGATGAAGAATTATGTCAGCAGCATGCAACATCCTTGCATGCTGTTTCTGCAGCTCATTGGTCATTGATGCCAGCATGAGGCAACGAACCTGAATATCATCGTCGACCCACCTTTGATAGGTAGCTCGTTCCTCTTCCGAAACCCCTTCCGGAAGTGCACCAGGCATGGGTGCATCGAGAATGTAACCCCTTTTCTCGGAGTCGAGGACTATCCTCAGATTTCTAAGCCAGTCGATAAAATTTGATCCGTTCAGTTTGTTAGAGTCAAGGATGATAGCTAATGGATTCTTAGACATTTTTGCAGAATTGATCTACAAAAGTAAATGATAACGTTTAGCTGACTGATCTATATTAATACTTATAATTAACGATGTTGGACTTGTTATCGAAAAAGTTCTCCCACTATTTTCTCGAAACAATTACCCCTTTAATTGTTCGGGAAATCTAATCTCCTAGTAGGTCTTGACGTCCCAGCAGACATTAATTGCACCCACGACTCGTGGCCATACAATTAACTCCCCAGGTAGGTATACTTTTACCAATTGTGTTCCTCCACAACCTTCAAGCTATTTTGCCTCGGTCTTCGCACTTATCTAGCACTGCTACATCATAAGTGGTACTAATCGTTAAGTCTAACCCATCAATCATGATGAGCAACTGGCCCGGTCGTGAAGTCCCCGTAACTAGTTATCGGTCGATAATCACATCCCGACCAGTCCCCACCCTTGTCTAGTTTAGTTAAAAACGAGAATCAAGGAATTTCGTGCATTGTCCCTTTCTTCGCCTAGGGTGCCAGACTCTGGATCACCTTCAACGATAAGTAGACAACATACACTAGTCCCTATTGATGGAAGGCTTGGATCCTTAAAACATCATTTTAAATGTACCCAATATGACTTAATATTATTTTCAAGAGGGGATTTTCGGGTTTAAGAGTTTGAGGTAACTCTCCTCGAGATCTCACCGTTTCAGTTATGCATTATCTTTTATTTACGATCTAATTATAACTAGCGCGCATCACCATACAAGCTCAGATATAAATACGTAAATAAATACATACACACCTAGCATTTATGCTACCACAGTATGTTTTCGATCGGGAGCCTCCTATGCGGACCACCATCGAGCCAAAGACGATGGTCCTATTGGTCAATCTATTAGGTTTCAAAGAGACCTACTCTATTACACATTTTACCATGCATACATGGCCTTTAGTCTTCATGGGCTCCCACCTTGCTTGTAACGGGCCTCCATTCTAAACTAATAAAACAGTAAAGCCCTATCTATTACAATGGCTCAAAGTGGCCCAAAACTTAAGGCTCGCAGGCCCAATAAAACCAATAAGATAAAAATAACCAATCACATCTACCCTAAGGGTCAAGGCTCGGCGCGATCAAAAACCACGTAAACAATTTCACGTAGAGCAAGAAACAAGCAAAAACCCCTTTTCCTTATTTCTAATTATGTTTTAAAACAGCCTATTAAAACATTTAGATTCTAGTTTTAAAACCCCTTCTAAAACAATCCCTAACATCATTTTAAACCCCTTTAAAATGACCCTTTGATTCTCACTTTAAGTCCCTACTAATTATGATAAAATTGACTTTCCGGATTTACTAAACACCTTTAGTGCACAAAACAGTTTCTGTTTTTCAAGTTTGAAAAATTGCAGTTCGGCCCCTGAATTTTCGAAAATTACACTTTGACCCCTCAACTTTTGGAAATTACAAAATAGCCCCAAAATTTCCAGAATACGCAAATTGGACCAGAAAGCAGAAAATTGATAAAATTTCCAGAAACTTTTGTTTATTGCAAAACAGACCCCAGTTTTACGGAAAATAGCAAAAACACCCCTAACCTTTCGTAAATTGCAAAATGACCCAAAATTTGAAAAATTTCAGAATTTACAATTTGGTCCAGAATTGCATAAAAACAAAATTTCAATTTCTGTCCAGATTTATAAAAATCGCAATTTGCAAACAAGCCCTCCAATTTTCGGAAATTACATTTTAGGCCCAAAAACCGAAAAGTGCAAAAATCCGAACACTCAATATATCATAACAAGCAAGAATCAAATACCAGAACACAGCAATCATATATAAAACACATAAATTGATGCGTTCATGCCTTATTTATATGCGCATAATAACTAGGCTCTGATACCACTGTTGGGTTTTCGTGGGTATAATTGTCAACTACAACGGTGCGGAATTTAAAATTTTTATACACCACAACCCAGGGTTCTTATTAGCACATATAAATAAGTATGAATTCATTTCAGCACATATACTAAAACGAAAAGCTGGTAAAATTAACATTTTACCTCACCACAGGCAAAGGTGGTGGTTTCTCCGGTCTTCTTTTGGGTCACTAGAGCACCCCAAATGTTGTGCCTCTAGAGAATAGTCCACACCGGCTGGATCTGCAATCACTTTAATCCTCAGGCTCAGAACTAGGAGAAAAGCAGCTCAGATTCAAGAGTTGGATTTGGATCCAACTCTAGATGCAGAACGGAAGAGGGAGAGAGTTGCTGCACGGCCGATCTACAACCAGGGGCGGCGGCGGCGGCGGTTGCTAGGCGGCGGCGGCTAGGGTTTCTTGGGGAGGGGGCGGCGGCTAGTGAGGAGAGGAGATTAGGGTTTTGCTTTTTCCTTCTTGCTTAGGGTTTTGATTCTTGAAGACTCCTATTTATAGGAGAGTTCAAACCCTATCCCTAATCTTATCTCCTAGCTAATGGGCTATCAGATAAGTCTGGCCCAATCCCTTTCTATTTAATTATTCCTTTAATTAAATAGCCCAAGTCATTTAATTAACCACTTTAATTAAATGGCCCATTTATTTAATTAACACTTTAATTAAATAATCCAATAAATCTAATTAAAGATTCAATTTAATTAATTAGATAAATCTAATTAATTTCTCTCCAGGAATTATTCCTTTTAATTCCTTATCTTGATTTAACTACTTTAAATCATTTCGTTCTGCCACTGACTATCACAGTTCCAGCTTTTGTGTGTGACCCTCTAGGTTCACCATCAATTGGCCGCAGGCTCACATTTCTGTGATTTAATTAGTGAGCAATTAATTATTTAATTAATTGCTCCGATCAATCAAACTACTTTCAATTGACCACTCCAGAATTAATCCACTATTAATTCGGGAGTACCCACACCCCATGGTCGATGTCTAGCCACAAGCCCATGAGGCCCAACTTCAGGTGAATTGACTTTAGTGAACCTTAAACCTCTTATAAGTACCATGTACATACGGTCCCTCTAACGACTAATTTCCCGATCGAGACCTAGGGTGTGTGAATTGGTCGGCACCTCTAATCATCTCGATTCTGTACTTTCTAATTCAGGATAATACTTCCAGTGTGACTGCTAAATCTGGAAACCCCTTTCCAAATCCGTCACTGACCATGGCCATGGATTTCTCGGAATGTATAATCGAAGAATGTACAGGAAATTCCCTCATCCATTACAATGAGTCGGTAGATCCTATATTGATGCTAACCATCCGCGCATACGACTATACATACCCAACGTAGGCGCACAATGGACAGGCTATGTGCCCGGCTCCTAAATCAAAGTATGCACACCCGTATACCGAATTCGCCCTAGCACCTCAAGTCTAAGGACTAAATCGTACACTGTTATAAGTCTTGAGAGACATCCCACCACCGATATGCTTTTTAAGCACTTCCACAATGGGTCTCTCTGTTCGGGTCGTTCGATGCGTCCGATCCCCTATCGAACCACCTAGTCATATGCACTGACATTAACAATGTCTTGTTCATGAAACGACAACAAATTCACTTTTAGTGAATCATGCATAATCCTACAAGTCTTAACGATTCATTCGATACCCCGTCTCGATATGAATCTATGACTTGGAACATTTTTGAGATCACGACCTTTGAGACTGTTTCATGATTAATCGCACCCAATACTGAAGTGAATAGTCCCGTAGTCATGAGTGATCTCAGGGTTTCAACCAATCGCTTAAATGTGTTCGCGAAAGATGAAGATGGCCATTTGTTTATATTATGAATTCTCAATAAAATAAACAGATCGTATTAATTGATAAATCAAAGATTCTTTCAAGATAAAATAATGTTCCTATTACAAGCTATTTTGTTGGCTTGCAGGGCACTATCCTATCATTGTGTATGCCCCCGTAGGTTCACCACATAATTGGCCGTGGGTTATAATTAAATATTATTTAATTATTCGAGTAATACTTACTCTAAATCAATCGAACACTCTGTCGATTGACCATTCCAAAATTAGCACCCCTGCCAATTTGGGAATTCTCCCACACTCCACGGTCGATGTCCAGCCACAAGCCCATGGAGCCCAATCACTGGTGGATTAATTCAGTGAACCTTTTATCATTTGTAATTTTCATATACGACATAATCTCTTCATCGATCAATCTCCCAGTCGAGACTTAAGGGTATGGTCTTTCATCGGATTCCCTTCTCCTTTTGTCTTGACCTTATGTACTCTGATCTCGAAATAAATTCTCTTTGACTTAATCTTTATGAGCTACTTACATAAAGTCGTCAGATACCTTGGCCAAGGATTTTACCAGAACTAATTTCTCACAGAAATCCATAGGAGAATTTCCCAACCTATCAAGTCGGGTCAATGGATCCTTTGTTGATGATATGAATCTGCATCCGAGTTCATCTATACCCAATATGAGTCCACAGAGACTTTCTGGCGATCCCCAGTCAGTCGGAACTCATATGAAAGCATAGACGTTCTCGCACCAGATAAACCCTATCACCTCAAGTAGTTAGGGATTGTTCCTCGTATACTATTATAAATTTGGAATAACTTCAACCTCGATATGCGACTACCGCTTCCATGGTGAGTTATTTCCTAATTGGGGTATTCAGTGCGATTGTCATCCCAGCAAGCCACCCACTTATGTGTATCGACCATCCTAGTCACGCTCGTGGACCCCAGCGTTCTCCAGTTCATCGGAGTATACACAACAGTGAGAGTCTAACCGAATCCAACGATGTCCCATTTCGATTGGATTCTACGACTCTTGAATATGTTCTAGATCACGGCCTTGGAGATCAGTCCACGGGTTGTCCCATAGCCCTGTGATCTAAGGACTTCTATCCTTATGCGTAGATAATTATTACATAAGATAAAGATGACCATCTAATAAAGTGCATTTATTAATCGAAATTGAATAGTTCCGCATTTATTACAATAAATACTAGCCATACAGCTTGCTTGCAGGACACTATTTCTATCAACTGCTGCTTCCAGACCCACTCAAGGAATACCAAAGAAAATAACAAGAAAGCAGATGACATTTGTTGAGGAGCCTACGGAGCTGGAGAACTTAGTGAGGCAAAGCCCTCAAACTGCTAAAAGACCTGTTGGAGCTGAAGAGGCTTCTGTTGCTGAACAGATTGATGTGCAACAGATTACTCAGGCAAAACCAACAGTTGAGGTTGCTAAACCTCAAGATGATCCTGATGTGATGATCATCCAACCCATTGCAGCTGCACCTCTTGCATCTGCTGCTCCTAATCCTGCCCCAGCTGACAAGGGAAAGAGGAAAATTCTGATCAAGAGAAAGAAGATCTCTGCAGCTGACAAAAAGAAAAGGGAGGAAGCTGAGCAGAGAAAAAGAGATGAGCTCGAAGAAAAGAAGGCACTTGAACTAAGCAAGATTCAGGAGGCTAAAGATGAAGAAAGAAGGAAAATGTCTGAAGCTGAAAGAAAAGCAGTTGAGGATGCTGAGCTTGCTTTGGTTATTGAGCTAAGTAAAACAGATGCTCATGGACCAGTTCATGGTGGAGGCATCAAGATAAATGAAGCTGATGAAGGCAAACCAAAGAAGCCCAAGATGCCTGCTGGAGAAATCAAGCCAAAAGATAAATATGAAATCAGAAGAGCATTTGACATTGTCTATGCTGATAAAGAACTCTTCAAAAGGTTTGAAAAGACCTTGGCTTACTATGATCAGAAGTTAATGCTCAAGACTTTGTTCACCCATGAAAAGCCTAGATACATGAAGTGGAGAGATTATAGGCTGAACAAATCTGTTGCAGAACTTCAGAGTTGGAAGGAATTAGCTGATGAAGAACAATGGGTTCTAAATTGGCTAAGGACTGACTCTATACAAAAAGCTTTGGATCATCATTTTGTAAGGGATGCTATGCATCAATATGCAAAGGATTTTGCCTTAGAGGAAGCCAAAATCATCAAGAATACTTTGCCGGCTAAAAGAAGAAAATCTGATGATGCTGCTGAGAGGGCTATTAACATAGCTGTTATGATCACCTTGAAGAGATGGGCAGAAAGGTCAAGATATCAGCAAGGCTGTTCAAGTGAATTGCCTCAGCTGCCAAGCATTCAGCAGATCATATTTGGCAAAGAAGTTAAGGAGTACTGTGAAGTGCCCAAGGGAAATAACGCTTTTACTAATCCATGGATTATTGTTAGACAAATACGTCAAACAACTTCCTTCAATGATGATGGCACTATCACAAGTCTGGTTTATGATGATGTCACTGATGAGCACAAGAAAGCTGATGAACCCTTAGCACTTGAGTGGAATGCTAAGGCGACTAAAGCTGATCAGGAAACTAAGCTGGAAGATGTCCCTGTCCACCAGGAGACTGAAGAAAGGGAAGCTGACACTTCTGCTTCATCAGGTGATCAACATTCATCACTGATGGAAGCCTTCCAGCTGTTAATGGAAGATCAAATGAAGAAACTGGAAGAGAAGAACAGCCTGCAGTTGAACAAGTTAAAAGAAGAGTTGAAGGAAGAGTTGGCAGAATCCAACAAATCCCAACTGAAAAGTATTCATCTCCAAACTGCAGAAACTATCAAGGCATCCATAGATAGTTTACCCCTGCCAAAAGATCATTCAAAGCAGTTAGTGCAAAGCCTTGTTGAAATGAACAAAAACGTTGAAGATGTGAAGGCTGATGTAAATCACCTTCATAGTGCTTTACAAAGAGCTGAGCACAAAATAGCTGATCTAACTGCTAACTTCATCAAGATCAGTGAAGAAGAGAAGTCTGTCAATGTTGGGTTATTGCAGGAACTTCACAAAGCTGGAGATGTTATCCATGGAGAACTTTCAACCATGCAACTCAATATTGACTTCTTCAATGATCAAACTGACAACATCAGCACAACTCTCACTCATCTTACTGCAAGTCATGATGTAGTAAATCAGAATTTGAAAGCTTTATGTGCTACCATGAAGATTCCTATTGTTGCACTCAACCCTGCTGCTGAACCTGAAAATGTCACCAAGTCTGATGATGACAAAAAGGGGGAAGATAAAAGGGAAGAACCAACTAATGAAACCTCTGCTGCTAAAGCTAAAGAGACTGATGAAGCTGCTGAAGAGACTAAGGCTGCTGAAGAAGTTGGAAAGGTAGGAAGCAAAGAGAAGTCTAAAGAAGAGACTAAGGACAAAGCCAAATCTGATGAGGAAATGGCTGAAACCAAGGACTCTGCTGAAGATCAAACAGAGCCACTTACCAAGTACAAAAATATTGAATCAGCCAGGATAGCAATGGAGAAACTGAAGGAGCAGCAACTCAAAGAAAAAATGGAAGCTGCCAGAGCAAATATCCTTCAGGATGAAGAAGCTGATGAAGATGAAGAAGAAGAAGATGATGAAGAATCATCTTATGAGTATGAAGAAGTGCTAGAAGGATCTGATGAAGAAGCTGATAGTTAGAATATACAAATATGTTTGTAATCAGTTTACTTTATCTATCTTTCAGACATCTCATCTGATAAACTTGTACTTGTAATATTTTCCATATGTAAATGAAAGTCAAGTTTATTCCAACACATCTTTTCTATCTCAGAAAATTTTGAGGATTACAATCTTTAGCATAGGTATAACAGGTACTTAGCTGAAGTTTTGTCATCATCAAAAAGGGGGAAATTGTTGGATAAGGATGAAGATGAAGAGCACTGAAGACAATTTGTAAAGGGAGGTTTTGATGAATTCCAAAACTTCAAATCTGCTAAGTATGGATTAACTTAGCTGATATCCCTTTGAAGAATTTTTGACTAAGTATAGAAGATATCAGAAGAGTCAAAATTCAAGGTCCAAGGCTACTGATCTGCTGAAGGAAAGAAATCAGACTGGTGAAGATCAGCCGACTCAAAACAGATTTGTTCAACTTTGAGATCAGCTTAGTTCGCCATCAGACTTGTCCTTTCGTCAGCCAAGTAGAAAAGATCAAGAAGCCATTCCAACGGTAATAAATGCCCCTGGAAGTAATAAATGCAGAAGTACAAGGCTATTAAAGACAAATGATTGAACAAATGCTTCGCATCAACTGGATGCATTTAATGCTGCCTACAGGAAAGTACTGTTGACAGTACGGACAAACTGCAAAGAGCCGTTCGCGGAAATTAAGGACCAGTACTCGAGGTTTTTGAATTTTGTCTCTCTTCAACGGACATTTTTCAAACCTTAAGTATAAATAGCTGAAAGAGACGAAGAGAAGATATACAACAACTCAATCTCTGAGAAAATTTTCGAAGCATAACTCTTTAAGTCTCAAGAATAGCTCACTCATCAGCTTCGTCATTTGTTGACAAAAGCAGAGTTGAAGAACAACGATAAAATACATATTCTGAGTGATTTTGTAATCGTGAGTGTTGTGAGAAGTAGATATCCATCTTTGTGAGTGATATTACTTCGGAGAGTATGAGTTTCTGAGTGATTTCCTACTGCGCACTTGTGGCCTTTTCATTTGTTGATTGGCGCAAGCAGAGTATACTGTAAAATTTGTGATTATAGTATAACCCAAGATCTGAGTGACTTGGAAGAGTGGACTAAAGGATATTTAATCCATATAACCACTATAAAAATTCTGTGTGTTTTTACTTGCATATTTTCTGTTGCATAAAAACACTTTGATTTAACTGTTTGAAAAGTTTATAAGGAAAGGGGTTTTATAAAACTGGGGAACAAACTTTCAAACTACTAAGTTTACTTGTGAAAAACACTTTACAAATCCGCTGCAAGTACTCTAAGTATTGAAACCGATTTCAGCAAAATCAGCTAAGTAACTATCAGATTAGTGGTCACCAAAGCTGTTCAAAGATTTGTTCGCGATCAGCCAAGTAACTTATTGTTGTTAACAGCTTAGACTGTTTTAGTAAGAACTAAAGTTTTAAAGTTAAAAATTGTTAAAAAGTTTAGAGGTCTATTCACCCCCCCCCCCTCCCCTCTAGACCTCATCTGACCACTTGAGACCAACACAAACATTTGTGCAAATGTTCTTTGCCCCCCGTGCTTGGATATAATCCCAGATTCAAGAGCACAAGAGCAAGAACACGTTTGAAGGTTAAAATTTGAAAATCTAAAATTTGGGTATTTTTTTCGATCAAAATAATTAAAATTGAACCCTAAAAAGACATAATGCTAACTTTAAATGTTGATCTTCTTGTGTTCTTCTTGGATTTCAATGGAGTGGGTTTGAGAGATTTTTTTTTTTTTTTTTTTTTTTTGAGAAATGGAAGAATGTGGGTTGGAGAGAGAGAGAGAGAGAGAGAGAGGGGGAATGAAAAAGTGGGGTTTAATTTTCAGTTTTTAAAATTTTTGGGGATTGATTGATTAGTAGGGGTGAATTTTGTGTTTGTGAGTTTTGTAGGGTTTGATTTGTAGAGTTCGATTTTGAGTTTTAAAATTTTGCGGGGTTTCATCTGCAATTTGCTCGTAATAACTAATTAAGCTTAAAACTAATTAATTAACATACTTAACTAACTAATGAAATTTGGGCATTTTTTAAACTAAAATTTTAAGTGGAGTATCTTTAAAAATTAACTTTTAAAAAGATTATTTTTTAAATTCACTCGTATTAATCATAAGATTTTGAAAAAAAAACGAAAAAGAAAGGGAAAATAGGGTTGGGTCATTTTTAAAATTACAACACGTTAGGCCATCTCCAACCCGGGAGGGGGGGTGGGTGGAGATGGGCCTAGCCCACCACTCTCGGGTTGGAGAAGACACTGGGCGGTCCAAATCGACCGCCCAGGTCGATGGGTTGGGCGATTTATAGCCCAGCCCATCGCCCTCTTCCTGGGACGCGCTGATTAATAAATAAATATTAATAAATAAATTAATAATAAAAAAATTAAAAAAATTAAAAAAATTAACTACAAAACTTAACAATACATTATTTATTTAATTAACTAAAAATAAAAGTTACATTTAATTATAAAAATTGTTGTAGGTTTAATAACAATTTATTAAATTAAAGATGTAACATTATTAGATATAAAAATTTGCCATGAAAGTAAAATTAAAAAAAATTATAGTATAATAAAATTCTTATCCATTATTAATTTTGAAATTATATATTTGTCTATAAAATAATGATTTATTTAGCCACATTTAAAATTTGATTTGAAATATTTTAATTTTATTTAAACTCTAATATAGCATTAATGTTCAATGTATAATTGAGACAAAATGTAGAAATACAATTTTGCATTAAATTACTCCAAATACTTGTACACGTACGTGGATACAAATAACAACTTATATTATTATTATTATTATTATTATTATTATTACTACTACTACTACTACTACTACTATTATTATTATTATAGATAATATAGGTGAGAGTGGGGAAGTTTTTTTATTAATTAATTGGAGGAGATAACCCTATCGGTTGGAGACGATGCTCAAGGGGGTGCAGATTTTCCGGGGTGGAGATTGACACCCCAGGGTTGTGAATAGCCCTATGAGTTGGAGATGGCCTTAATAGGTCATTTCTATGAATTATTCATCTGACAAACCGAAAACACAAATAAATGCAATTTAGCACTCATTTTTGGTAGGGTCAACCGAACATGTCGTTAGCGGATAATTCTTGTTTAAGCCTGGCTTGGCCAAACCATCCAACCACTAAGTAAGTGTATTGCACTTTGATTGATCACTTTCCTCGAAGTTACATTCATTCCCAAAACACGTATATTACACTTGCCATGTAGTTACTTTGAGTTCGGTCAAACCCCATGTGGATAAGAATTGAACTCCAAATTAATTTTTATTTTGAGGGAAACATTTTCTTTTTAGGGAAACAAAAAAAAAAAAAAAAGAAAAAAAACACTTAAGAAAGGGCCCATTAGTTAGTGTCTTTCTCAAATCAAACACAACAATTTGTGTGTGTTTTCAAGTCAAAATAAGGGACAAAATTGTAAAATAATTATCCCATGATCCATTGCTATTTAATTGCAGGGCTAGGGGGTCCAATGCTTTATCTGCTAATAACACTTACGTGAGATTATTTTGGGTCGACTAGGTTGGAAATAGTGTCAACCAAGCACAAGATAAATCACCAATAACTTATTTTATGCTTATTTTACCAACCAAACAAGCACAAGAAATAGATCCAAACAATACTAAGGTGGTGTTTTCAATTGCTTGAACTTTTACATAGAGTAGAGATTCTTCAAAAATCACTTCAAAGTAGTTGAGAATAAAAAGTGGGTAGTGTTTGCATTTTAAGAGAAAAAATTGTATAAGTGGATAGTGTTTGCAAATTAAGAGGAAAAAAGAATACTAGAAGCTAAAAGCTATCTTTCATCAACTTTAGCTTTTCTGTACTTTTTAACTTATTTTTAGAGAAGTTAATTCATAAGCTAATTCTGAAAACACCATTATAAACACTTTTGAAGGAAAAAAGCAGAAAAGTGATTCTTTTAAGCCATTGAAAACACCACCTAACAGTGTGTTTGCAAATACTTCTAGAAAGTGCTTTTCAGCTTTTTTTTCTCGAAAAGCGGTTTTTCAATGTTTGCAAACTCTGCTTTTGCTTTTGCTTCTCAACAAAAAGCAGTTAGAAGCTGCTTTTGAAAAAGCATGTCATGACCTGCTTTTGGGGCTGATGGCATTCTTGTAATAAAATAGAAGCAGTTTTGTGACATTTATATCCTTAATATTTTCTCTTAATTTCAACAATACCCTATTTTTACTTTTCACAATTTTATTTATATTCTTGCGGGAAATGACTATAAGTTTTCGCTAATTATAAGTTTTTCTATAGTGGTAATTTTAAATTAGTTAGTCTTTTATGCTCAACTTGTTTATTTATTTATTTTTTGTTTGTTTGTTCTGATTTCACTAATATCTTATTATTAGTTTGATTTGTTTCTATTTTACTAAAATATTCATTCGGATTTGAATTAATTTAATTAATGATTTAAATAACCTTGATTTCTTCATATTTATTTGACAAAAACTTAGTTAATATTTAAGTGATTTTGTTTTATTCATTATAATTAAATATAAACTTACTTAATAATTTATAATAATATTGTTTGATCCTTTAATTTGGTAAAGTTTAGCCAATGGTTTACATATATAATCATAACATTGTTTGTTTTGATCTTAGTTGCTAAAAGACGTGTGTCTTACAAAAAGACGTTTTCAAAAATTAAACAAAGTTGATTTATGAACATGCCAAGTATAGAGTAAAATAGGGCTTGTAATAAAATTTATTTGAAATAAAATTAATGTAAGAACATGTCAAGTTAAGGGTAAAATAGGACTTGTAATAAAATTCATATAAAACGAAAGACTTACTATATTCTGCTTTTCAGAAATTGCAAACACCTACATAATTGCTTTAAGCTACTTTTTATCTAATTTTGCAAACACCTCATATTTTTTTTCTAAAAGTACTTTTTAATTAGTTTAATAAAAAACAACTGCTTTTCAAGATGGAGAAGCTATTGCAAACACCCCCTAAATTCTCAACGGTTCTCGAATTTCATATGATGGGAACATTCTGGAACACCCTCACTCTCTATAAGCCCTAGTAATAATAATACTATATGCAGGCATCATTATTCACTCTCACCAAAACCTTCACAAGAACACATTTCCCCTCTTTCCACATTTCTTCTTCATTTCTTATCCACACCAAGAAAAACCTCTCAAATCAAAACCCATCTTCGATTTTGTCTAAGAAATGGCTTCAACTAACGCTATCTCTACTGCCTCCATTCTCCCTTCCCCTTCCAAACAGGTACTAACCCCTCTACTCCTTTTTGTTTTTGTTTTTGGATAATTTCTTGTTTTATTTTTCCTAATTTCATTTCTGGGTTTTTTCTTTTTTGGTAGGGTGGGTTGAATAATAGGAGAGTTAATCAATTACAGCAGGGGCAGAAATTCGGGCAAAAGCAGTCAAATAATCGGTTCACTGTGAAGGCCAATGCTAAGGAAATTGCATTTGATCAGAAGTCGAGGTCTGGAATGCAAAATGGTATTGATAAGCTTGCCGATGCTGTTGGTCTCACATTGGGTCCTAGAGGTAATTATTTGATAGTTGCAATAATTTCATGTAATACTTTTGAACTAAATGGTGTATAGTGCCATTTCATATTTTTGTTTAGAGCTAAATGCAAAAACACCCCCTGCTATTTGCCTACTTAGCAAAACCCCCCTTGTAATTTTTATTAATAAAAATCACTGTGATCAGTGTTATTTTTTTAATAGCAAAAACAACCCATTTGAAAGTCCTTCAAAATTATGGGGAGGTAAGGGAGGTTATTGTCTATTTTTTTATGTGAAAGAGGGGGTTATTGCCAAATTTGAAAGTTAACATGGGTTTAATTGTCACTTTCTCAAGTGAAACAGGGGTGTTTTCGCATCTTTTGGCTGGGTATATCATTCATTTCGGTTTGGAGGGGTTATTTCTAATAAAAATTAGCACTTCACTGTTGAATATTCTCTTTGGCAAGCTGAGGTAGTAGGATGAGTAAAAGTGAGGTCTTTGATAAATGGACCAAATACTGTTGAACCGTTTACCTCAATGGTTAAGTAGAAATATGTAGTATTCATTTTCGTGATATTGTTGTATAAGAAGTTATTTTGTTATAGATATTTGATCATAATTTATCTGGAAGTTAATCTTAATAACTATTAATACAAATAAGCTTGTCTAAGCTGATTTAACTTATCAAATGTTAATGTGTATAATTCTGCACTTTCCACATATTACCTTGTCATCTTGGACGATATATATGAGATGCAACATGTTTGTGGTCCTATTATTTTAAGCGGTTAATGGAATTTTGGAGCTATAGTTGACCCCTTTGGCTTACAATGGTAGGCTATATAATAAATAAAGTTGGTCAACACAAAGGCTGCTGTAGTACCACATCTTTCCCCATCTTTGCATTTTTAAGGGTGATTTACGACTGGAGCACCCTGAGGTTTATGGTATTACACGGACTACCCCTGCTGATGTTTCAGATAATAACAAGAACCCCCTTTTTGGCTTAGGCTATTTACCAAAATACCCCTTAGAGCTTCAACATATGAATCCCCTAAATTCTGAAAGGTTGCTCTTGTAATTTCTAGAAGTACAGGGTTTTTTTTCCCTGTTATTACGGTTTACCTTAGGGGTCTGAGTGTAATAACCCTTTTTTAATGTGCTTAGTTTTATTTTCCCTGGTCTTATGCAGGAAGAAATGTTGTATTGGATGAGTTTGGCGCCCCAAAGGTGGTAAACGATGGAGTCACAATTGCACGTGCCATAGAGTTGCCTGATGCTATGGAAAATGCTGGTGCTGCTCTAATTAGGGAGGTCAGTTTATTAAGTTTATGTGCCTAAACTTGCAATTTTTTTATTGTTATTAAAGATTTAATTTTGTATGTGAAGGTTGCTAGTAAGACAAATGATTCTGCTGGTGATGGGACAACTACGGCTTCTGTTCTTGCCCGTGAAATCATCAAACTTGGCCTTCTTAGTGTTACCTCCGGTGCAAATCCGGTTTCTCTGAAGAAGGGCATTGATAAAACTGTGAATGGCTTGGTTGACGAGCTCGAAAGGAAAGCAAGGCCCATTAAGGGTCGAGATGATATCAAAGGTATTTTTTTTTCATTTGTAGCTAAATCTACGATTCAAATGAAGTTATTTGTAGAGATAAATGCAAAAACATCCTCTGTGTTTGGTCTAATTAATAAAAACCCCCATTTTGAAATTCCTTCTTAAATTGTAGGGAGGTTGTTATTGTCAATTTTTTAGTGAGCAAGGGGTTATTGCCAATTTTTAAAGTTAACGGGTTTTTTTTTAAGTAAACAGGGTTACTTTTGCATCTTTCGGTGGGGGTATACCGTATAATTATCATATTTCGCTAATAAAATTAGCATAGGGGAGGTGTTCGATGATAAAAATAAAACAAGGTTTTTTTTGCTAATAAGTCAAAGCACAGGGGGTATTTTTGTGTTTCACTCTTATTACTACTTACAATTCGATTTTGTTGCAGCAATTGCCTCGATTTCTGCTGGGAACGATGAGACCATTGGGGCAATGATTGCTGATGCAGTGGACAAGGTTGGACCAGATGGTGTCTTATCTATCGAGTCTTCTTCTTCATTTGAGACCACTGTTGATGTTGAAGAAGGAATGGAGATTGATAGAGGTTACATTTCCCCACAATTTGTTACCAATCCCGAAAAATTGATTGTTGAATTTGAGAACGCGAGAGTCTTGGTTACGGATCAAAAGATTTCGTCAATCAAGGACATAATTCCATTGCTAGAGAAGACAACTCAGTTGAGAGCGCCTTTACTCATCATTGCTGAAGACGTTACTGGAGAGGCGTTGGCTACACTTGTTGTGAACAAGCTTCGCGGCATATTGAATGTTGCTGCCATTAAAGCACCTGGTTTTGGAGAAAGAAGGAAAGCTCTTCTTCAAGATATTGCCATCTTGACTGGTAAGAGAATTATTTATTGAAATGAAACATCTGCATATATATAGGTTATATAGGTGTTATATGTGTGTTGTATGTAGGTATATATACAGAATGGTTTTAACAGGATTATATTATTCGATTTATTTTATAGCTTTAGTTGGTATTCGACTGGTTTTTGATCATCAGATTTTTCATTTAGAGCTAAATGCAAAAACAACTCCTGTGTTATTTTAATTAGCAAAAAACTCCGTTGTTATAATGTGCAAAAAATCCCATTTGAAATTCCTCACAATTCATTAGGGAGTATATTGTCAGTTTTTAAGAGAAAGTTGACAATTATACCCATGGCCTTAAAAATATCAATAGTCCCCCTATTAACTTTGAAAATTAGCAATAATCCCCCTGTTCCTGCAAAATATGTATTCTTTTGGGATTATTGTCAATTTTCAAAATTAAGAGGCGGGTTATTATAATTCTTTTTTTAAGTTAAGAAGGGTGTTTTGCATTTTTTTGGTTGGGTACAATTGTCATTTTTCCTGCAAAACATGTACTCCGGCATGGGTGAAGGGATTGTTTGCCAATAAAAATAACACAAGGATGTTCGCCAGTAAAAAACGTACAGGAGTTCTTTTTTACATTTCACTTGATTATCATAATCAAGATGTGCATATTTTTATGTTTCTATTCCAAAATCGTAGGAGCTGAATATCAGGCTAGTGATTTGGGATTGCTCGTGGAAAACACCGACGTGGACCAGTTGGGAATAGCAAGAAAGATAAAAATCACCAAGGACTCTACAACCGTCATTGCTGATGCTGCTTCAAAGGATGAACTACAGGCTAGAATTACCCAACTCAAAAAGGAATTGTCTGAAACCGATTCAGTTTACGACTCCGAGAAACTTGCTGAAAGAATCGCCAAATTGTCTGGTGGCGTTGCTGTAATTAAAGTCGGTGCTGCAACCGAGACTGAACTTGAGGACCGTAAGCTCCGTATTGAAGATGCCAAGAATGCAACTTTTGCTGCCATTGAAGAAGGCATTGTGCCTGGTGGTGGTGCTGCATTTGTGCATCTCTCGACTAATGTTCCTGCAATCAAAGAAAAGCTTGAAGACGCGGACGAGCGACTAGGTGCTGATATAGTACAAAAGGTAAAATTATATGATGTTTCTTTTGTTTTATTCACGAGTGAAATGCAGATATACCCCCTGTGCTTTGTGTAATTGGTAGAAATTTTCCTGTGCTATTTTAAGTAGCAAAAAAAACCCATCCCATATTTGCAGAAAAAATGACTATTATACCCCCTTCATAAAATATGAAAACACTCCTATATACTTAAATATTTGACAATAATCTCCCTTTCAACTTTGAAAATTTGCAATTACTCCCACGTTGTACTTAAAAAATTGACAGTAATAACTTACAAGGGTTTTTTTGCAATTAAAAACGGATGATTTTAGTTAGTAAAAATAATACATGGGTGGTTTTGCCAATTAGGTGAAGCACGGGAGTGTTTCTCCATTTTGCTCTCTTTTTTTCACTAGATAAAATGTGAATCAGTTTTATTTTTATTAGCAAAAACTCCTTGTGCTATTTTTTATTAGCACAAAAAAACCCAAACTCGGGTACATATATTGCAGTAATAAATATACACCCTCCATAAAATGCGAAAACACCCTTGTGCACCTAAAATATTGACAAGAATATCCATGTTAATTTTGAAAATTGATAATAACCCCTATTTACTTAAAAATTCACAAGAACCTCCCTATTGACTTATGAAGGAATTCTAGAGGCGGTTTTTTGCTAATAAAAAAAAAAAAACATAAGAAGATATTTTGCTAATAATAACAATACATGGGTGCTTTTGCCAAATAGGTGAAGCATGGAATATTTTTGCAAGCTCTTTTCTTTCACTTGGTAAAATGTGAATAAAATTTAATTTTTGCAGGCACTAGTGGCTCCTGCATCTTTAATAGCACAAAATGCCGGTGTTGAAGGTGAGGTGGTGGTCGAGAAAGTTAAGGAAGGTGAATGGGAGTTTGGTTACAATGCAATGACTGATGTTTACGAGAACTTGGTAGAAGCTGGAGTTATCGATCCAGCTAAGGTGACACGATGTGCACTGCAAAATGCAGCTTCGGTTGCTGGAATGGTGCTAACTACACAAGCGATTGTCGTGGAGAAACCCAAGCCCAAATCTGCTGCTGCTGGTGCAGCTGCTCAATCAGGCGTGGGGAGTTATTCGGTCTGATTTGGAAATTACACTACTCATTGTTGTAGGAATTCTTTTAGATGAATTTCTTGCCTATATGTGACAGGTTAGGAAGGAGGGTTAGACTTGTTATTTGGGAAATGTGATGCATTTTGAAATTGGTAATTTTGCGGTGAAATATCTCTTTAAAGCTAATGAAATAATTTTAATGGGTTTCCCAGCTTTCTTCTTGGTTAAATTTAGTTAATTATGATATCACCATTTAAAGATTGTAGTTGCTGCTTAAAATTTTACAAGAATATTTCCTTCACGAAATAAGTCAAGTTATTCAATTGAAATCCTAGTATGAATCTTCGTCGGAAGAGATCTTTGTATAAATGTTGTATAATATGTCGAACGAGCCTTAAATTCGAAATATTTGGGAGATCGAAAAAATAAATCTCTGGTATATTTCATATTTCTATGAAATGCTAATTATTATAACCAAGTTTCTGGTATTACCCTGCTGTTGAGTTCCTATGATGACAAGTTGATGAATTACAATATTATATTAGTTTACGAAGTTTTATTTTATATTAAATAACTCACTAAAAAACGAAGTTAATGAATTACAATAATTATTATTGTTTTATATGACAAATAAATAAATCTCAGCACTTGATCACTTATCTAAATTAGACGCTATATTAGAACATATACATTAAATATTTTTAAATATTAAATGAAATTTGATGGATAATTTATTAAATTAACATCAAGATAGGTCCAGACCAAAAATGCTGAACCCATCTATGTCATGTAACCCTATTTTCTCTTCATTTTATAAACCTAAAATTTCCACTCAATTTCCCTCCGTTGTGTGCTTAATTCAACTAGCAAGCATCTAATAAACACATGCAGCAGAGAGGGGGGAAATTGCATTGCATGCAGAGGGGATTTTTGCTATTTTTGTTGCTGGGAGAAAACGTAATATTGATTATTACGTTTTCTTAAAATAAAACAATCCAAACGACCCCACCTCACTTTAAGGGAGGAGCTGGTTCTTTTTGCGTACGTGAGCTGAGCTAAGTGGTCCACGTGGAGCTGACTGGACGTGACGTGGAAAGGCCCTTACTATAAATAGCTGCAATCACGAAAATGGCAAGTTAACACCTGAAATATTTGAGTTTCCTTCTTCATTTCTCTCTGTGATTAAACCCTTGATTGTCATTCCATTTGATCAAGTTCTATTCATCCTTCTTTCAGGTAATAGAGGGATTAGGAGCTTGGTTGGATCACGGTCGATTGAATTTAGTTTATTCCTGCGTGATTTGTTTTATTTGGATTGTTGAAATAGTTGTTGAATTCAGCTGGTGTAATTTGAACCATTAATTCATATTTTGATTGTGTTTCATTAAGAATTGGTGATTGGGTTGATCGGTTATATATTTGAATTGTGATTTTGATGTCTTAGTTGCTATATTATGTTTTTGATTTAAGTTGTACCAGTGGTCAACAGAGCACGGTTGTTCTTTGCGAAGTGAGTAATTGGGATGGCAGCAAACACTAGATCTCAGGATCTACAGAAGGAACTAGAGCAACTTAAAACTAGTTCAGCTGGGTTGGAGATGAAGGTGGATCAATGTATTGAGGATATGAGAAGAACCTTTGCTAAACTAAGAAGCTATAGAGTCAATGTGCAACGTGGGGATCCAGCTAATAATGAATCACCTAGAGGTATATCTTCAAACTTTGGTACCAATTCACAGCAGTTCAATATTAGACACAGTGTGAGAATTGATTTTCCTAAGTTTTCTGGATAAAATCTTAAAGACTGGATATATAGGAGTGAGCAGTTTTTTGATATGGATGAAACTCCTGATTTATCTAAGGTGAAATTAGCTGGGGTTAATATGGAGGATAGGGCACTGCATTGGCACCAATCTTATGTGAGAATGAGGAGAGAAGTCATACACTGGGAAGAGTATGTGGTTGCTCTACAACACATATTTGGATCCTTGATGTTTGAGGACCCTATGAGTGAGATAAAGAAGCTGATGCAGCTCACTTCAGTTCAAAACTACTTAGATGAGTTTGATGAGTTGCTAAACAAGGTGGATATACCAGAGCAATATGCTGTATGTTCTTGACATGTCTGAAGGAAGACATCGAACTCCCTATAAGGATGTTCAATCCTAGAACCTTGCAAATGGCTTATAGGTTAGCTAGGATGCAAGAGCAGACCAATCAACCCTGCAAACAGAAATCAACCCTTGCTTCCTACCCCAGTACCCAAAAATATACCATCATACAAACCTAACCCAAGGGGATAAAAAATGCTATCAACTACTGAAATGGATGAAAAGAGATCCAAAGGGCTATGTTTTTGGTGTGATGAGAAATATACCATGGGACACCTGTGTAGCAAAAGAAAACAAATATGGTTCATGGATTGTGATGACACTGAAGACATTACAGAACCACTGAAGGAACTAGAAGAGACAGAGGGGGAAAGATTGGAACAACCTTTGGTTTCAATGCATGCAATGATAGGGTTACATAACTTCAATACAATGAGGGTTACTGGTTCTTATGAAGGCAAACCAGTACACATTCTTATAGATCCAGAAAGAACTCATAGTTTCCTTGATATCAACATAGCCAAAAAACTGGGGAGTAAACTCAAAAAGACATCTCCACTCAGTATTGATGTTACTGAAGGGGGAAATATTTATAGTGAGTTTGTATGTAAGGGACTCAGCTGGACTATGCAAGGAGTTGCCTTCAACATTGATGTTATGGTTCTGGATTTGGGAGGGTTAGACTTAGTCCTTGGTGTAGAATGGTTAGTTTCACTTGGTACAATTGAATGAAATTTTAGTGAACTTTTTATGAAATTTACTATGAATGAGAAAAAGGTGCATTTGATGGGAAAATCTCCTAGTGTCAAGGTGGTGAAAGGCAGCAAGATGCAGAAAATTCTATCCAAGTCTGCTGAGTTGTCGATGATGAGTTTAAGTTGGGTGAAGGATGGGGAGACTTCCATTCAATGCACGAGTTTGAATACTACAGACACTAAATGAAGACCTTATGATCTACAACTGTTGTTAGGAGAATATGCAGATCTCTTTGCTGAACCCACTAGCTTACCTCCCCACAGAAGCCATGATCATGCAATAATTCTGAAAGAAGGTACCTCACCTATCAATGTTAGACAATATAGGTATCCTGCCATACAAAAGAATGAGATAGAAAAGATGATATCTGAGATGTTGAGTGCTGGCATTATTAGACCAAGCACTAGTCCTTACTCTTCTCCAATAGTATTGGTAAAAAAGAAAGATGGGTCTTGGAGGATGTGTATTGACTATAAAGAACTCAAAAGGGCAACTGTAAAGGACAAATTCCCAATCCCAGTTATTGAAGAACTCTTAGATGAGTTGCAAGGGTCTAAATACTTCACAAAATTAGATTTGAGGTCAGGATACCATCAAATCAAGATGAAGGACAATGATATAAGCAAGACTGCTTTTAGGACCCATCATGGCCACTATGAATTCATAGTGATGCAATTTGGATTGACTAATGCACCATCAACCTTTCAAAGTTTGATGAATCACATTTTTCAGGATGTGTTGAAGAAGGGAGTTCTGGTATTTTTTGATTATATCCTGATATACAGTCCTACATGACAGCATCATTTGAATCAATTGAGGGTTGTCTTTGATATATTAAGAGCTCACAAGCTATTCATCAAAGAAAGTAAGTGCAACTCTGCACAATCTCAAGTGGAATACTTAGGCTATATCATATCTGATCAAGGAGTGTCAGCTGATCAACAGAAAATCCAATTTATGCTTAACTGGCCTCTACCAAGTAATGTGAAAGAATTGAGATGTTTTCTAGGACTTACTGGGTACTACAAGCGTTTTGTGAAAGGAGACGGGGTCATTGCTAAGCCTCTTACTACTCTACTGAAAAAAGACATGTTCATCTCGACAGATGAAGCTACTGAAGCTTTCCATAAACTTCAACATTCTATGACTAATACCCCTGTGTTGGCTTTACCAGATTTCACTGAAGAATTCATAGTAGAATCAGATGCTTCAGGTACTGGTCTGGGAGCTGTGTTGATGCAAAAGAAGAGACCTATTGCCTATTTTAGTAAGGCATTGAGTGAAAGACATGCAGCACTTCCCATATATGAGAGGGAAATGTTGGCACTGGTGACTGCTGTGGAGAAATGGAGGCCTTACTTGATAGGTAAACACTTTTACATTCACAATGACCACCAAAGCTTGAAATTTCTTTTGGAGCAAAAAATTACTACACATGCACAGCAAAAGTGGCTTGTGAAGTTACCGGGATATGATTTCTCTATTGTATACAAGAAAGGGTGTGAAAATGTGGTAGCTAATGCCTTAAGTAGACAACATGTTGTAGACAGTGGGGCTATTAACACTATGGTTGTGGTCACTTCATCTTTAATCAACTGAATCAAGGAGAGTTGGATCAAAGATGCAAGACTTCATAATATTATCACCATGATACAGGCTTATTTCCCATTCAAAGCCTAGTTATACTTGGGTTCATGGACTGTTAAGAAGGAAGGAAAACTTGTAGTGGGAGATGATCCAGAGCTACAAAAAGAAATCATCAGACTGAACCATGATAGTGTGGAAGGGGGACAATCTGGAATGGTTAACACTCTTCACAGGATACAAAGGAACTTCTTTTGGAAGAAAATGAAGAATGCAGTTTACACTAATGTACAAGAATGTCCAACTTGTCAAACTTGCAAACTAGTCAACACTTTACCAAATGGATTGATGCAACCTCTTCCCATTCCAGATAGAGTTTGGACTGACATATCCATGGATTTTATTGAGGGTCTACCCAAGGTCCAAAGTAAGGATGTTATTTTGGTGGTAGTGGACATGTTGAGATATCTCGGTTGTCAAAACAACAAAAATGCAAAAATTAAAAATTTTCCGAGATACCCATCAGTCTCATGATACATAGATCTATCTTATATATGCGAAAATGTTGAATCAAGCAACAAAACATAAATAAAGGGGGTTATGCGATTTTACCTCACCACAGGCAAGGTGGAGGTAACCTTCGGCTTTGTTCTAGATTCACGGATAATGATCCAAGTGTCTCACCTCCAGAGCGTATCCACACCAGTTGGATTGTAGGGACACGTTCAAGTCGCAGGCTACGAACTAGATCTTGAAGGCTGTCAATGGAGGAATAGTTGGATCTACTTGCAGAGCAAGATCTAGGAATGGAAGAACAGGAGAGAGGGGCGGCGCACAGGGGTGGCGGCGCAGGACTAGGGGGAGGCTATGGTTAGGGGGCGGCTAGGGTTGTTTTAGTTCAAGAATGAGATTAACAAGATTAGGTTTTTCAACTCCTTCTTTGAGTCTTACTTAGACTCCTCTTATAAGCCTCCAACTTAACCTAGTCTTCCAAGACTTCTTCTGGGCTTTTAACTAAAGGCCCATGTCTTGCAAGTTCATTTAATTAACTCATTAATTAAACTAGCCCATATTAATTAATAAATTAATATCTCTCTTAATTAATTAATACTTTAATTAATTAGATCATCTAATTAATTAGTTTTCCAATTGAATTAACACTTTAATTCATTTATTGATTTAACTACCTTAAACCAATTATTTCCTTTTATGACTGTCATTATCCAATTGTATTGTGTGTGACCATCTAGGTTCACCATCAATTGGCAGCAGGCCCACGAACTCTTCGTGATTTAATTTACGAGCAATTAATTGCTCCGATCAATTAAACCCCTTTAATTGACCACTCCAGAATTAATCTCCCTTATCAATTCAGGAGTACCCACACTTCATGGTCGATGTCTAGCCACAAGCCCATGAAGCCCAACTTCAGGTGAATTGATATTTGTGAACCTCAACTCTTAAATTACCATGTACATACGGTCCTTCTATCGACTTAATTTCCCGATCAAGACTTAGGGTGTGTGAATTGATCGGCACCTCTAATTGTCTCGATAACTATACTTTCTAATTCAGGATAATAATCCAGTGTGACTGCTGAAACCCCTTTCCAAATCCGTCACCGACTGCGGCCGCAGATTCCTCAGATATATTATCTAAGAATCGTATAGAAAATTCCCTCATCCATTACGATGAGTCGGTAGATTCCATATTGGTACTAACCACTCGCATACACAACTATACGCACCTAACCTAGGCACGTTATGATTAGGCTATGTGACCTGTACCAGATCTAAGTACGCACACTCATGTACCGAATTAGCCCTAGCACCTCGAGTCTAAGGACTAAATCGTACACTATTATAAGTCTTGAGAAACATCCCATCATCGATATGCGTCATGCGCTTCCACAATGGGTTTCTCTGTTCGGGTCGTTCGATGCGTTCGATCCTCTATCGAACCACCTACTCATATGCACTGACATCAAAATGTCTTGTTCCTGAAACTCTACAAATTCACTTCATGTGAATCATACATATTCATACAAGTCTTGACGATTTCTACGAGTCTTTGTCTCATTTCGGAATCTATGACTTGGAACGTGTTTTAAGATCATGACCTTAAAGACTGTTTCATGATTGCACTCAATACCGAAGTGAATCGTCCCATAGTCAAATCTGATCTAAGGATTTCATCCAATCGCTTAAATGTATTCACGAGAGATGAAGTTGGCCATTGTTTATTCTATACATATATAAATAAACATGCGTATTATTTAAAGAATCAAAGATTGTTTTACAGAATAGACCTATTACAAGCTAAAGTGAATCGGCTTGCTGGGCACTATCCTATCAATCTCCCACTTGCCATAAAGAATTCACAAACGTTTCTAAGACCCATCTTTTCAAGATGTCCCTCGAACGCCTTTTGCGAAAGCGGCTTAGTTAGTGGGTTAGCTATGTTGTCTTCTTAGTCGACACGCTCCATGTGTATGTCTCCTCTACCAAGGATCTCCCTGATCACGTGGTATTTCCTCATCACGTGCTTGGATTGGTGGTGTGATCTCGGCTCCTTCGCTTGAGCTATCGCCCCATTGTTGTCACAGAAAACTACTACAGGCTCGGCAATGCTAGGAACTACATCCAGCTCTTGGATGGAGTTTCTCATCCAAACACTCTTCTTTGCTGCATCTGATGCTGCAATATATTCTGCTTCAGTGGTTGAGTCGGCAGTGGTAGACTGTTTGGAGCTTTTCCAACTTACCGTTGCCCCATTGAGGCGGAATATGTATCCAGAATTGAATTTGTAATCATCCATGTCAGACTGGAAACTCGAATCAGTGAATCCTTCAAGTTTCAGTTCTCCACTACCACCGTAGAACAAGAACATATCCTTAGTCCTTCGCAGGTACTTAAAGATTGCTTTTACGGCGGTCCAATGCTCTTCGACTGGATTTGACTGATAGCGGCTCGTTACATTTAGAGCGTGTGCTACGTTTGGTCTAGTACACAACATCACATACATTATGCTCCCTATAGCAGAGGCATAAGGAATGAGAGACATTTGTTAGGATTCGGTAAGATAAACAGTCCTAGGCACAACGGAATTTAAAATTTTTTAGGACCTCTTACGGAATCTTGCCAGGATACTACTCTAGGTGTATATATATGAATATTAAATAAAGGACAGTATAAACAGTTTACACGTTATGCCTGTCTCCTTGCAAATTCCAATTGGCAGACGAATTCAAGTTCCTCCCTCGAGTTGGTCGATCCTATGCCCTGCAGCAGAGCCCCACGTGTTGCGCCTCAATGGGTTGATACACCACAATTACACGAAATTTAATATACCCTGATCGGCTAGAACACAGGATATATTAAGATCTGGGTTTAGGAAACGAATTTGGAACAAGAACAAAAATCGAAAAATTTTTCCAAAGGAAGAATGGGTTCGGCCGATTTGAGCTTGGGGAGAGGGAGAGTGTTTTTTTTTTTACTCGGCTTTTTGGCTCTTAAAGTTGTGTGTATGAGATATGACATCAAGTCCCCTATTTATAGGTATCACATTAACCTAATCCTCTTTGGACTAGGACTCCAAGTCTCCTACATGGGCCATGGCCCTTTTAATTAGAAGACTAAGTCTTCCTAATTAATTCATGGCCCAGTTAATTAATTTGACCAGGCTTTATTTAATCTCCCAATTAAATAGCCCAATTAATTAACTACTCTCCCAATTAATTAAATTAGACTCCAAGTCTATTTAATTAATTCTTCCTATAATTAATTAAATCCAACTTAATTAATTAACCCACAAATTAAATTCCAATTTAATTTATAATCTTGATCCAATTCCAATCGGATCCAATTTGTTCCAATTGGGTCGACCCAGTCACCAATCGACCCAGTCGATTTTTCAGACTCAGTCGACCCAATCGACCCAGTCGACCCAGTTGTTTCCTTTTCCTTCGCTTTCGCTTCATGTGTATTGTGTATGCCCCCATAGGTTCACCACATAATTGGCCATGGGTTATAATTAAATATTAATTCAATTATTCAAGCATTAAATATTTTTAAATCAGTCGAACACTCTGTCGACTGACCATTCCAAAATTAGCACCCCTGCCAATTTAGGAATTCTCCCACACTCCACGTTCGATGTCTGGCCACAAGCCCATGGAGCCCAATCACTGGTGAATTAATTCAGTGAACCTTTTATCATTTACAATTACCATATACGCCATAATCTCTCCATCGATCAATCTCCCAGTCGAGACTTAAGGGTATGGTCTTTCATCGGTTCCCCTTTTTCTGTCTTGACCTTATGCATTCTGGTCTCGAAATAATTCTCTTTGACTTAATCTTTATGAGCTACTTACATAAAGCCGTCAGATACCTTGGCCGAGGATTTTACCAGAATTAATTTCTCATAGAAATCCATAGGAGAATTTCCCAACCTATCAAGTCGGCTCAATGGATCCTTTGTTGATGATATGAACCTGCATACGAGTTCCTCTATACCCAACATGAGTCCACAGAGACCTTCTGGTAATCTTCAGTCAGTCGGAACTCACATCAAAGTATAGACGTTCTCGCACCAGATAAATCCTATCACCTCAAGTATTTAGGGATCGTTCATCGTATTCTATTGTAAATTGGAATAACTTCATCCCCAATATGCGACTACCACTTCCACGGTAAGTTATTTCCTAATTTGGGTATTCAGTGCACTTGCCATCCCAGCAAGCCACTCACTTATGTGTATTGACTATCCCAGTCACGCTCGTGGACCTCAGCGTACTCCAGTTCATCGGAGTATACACAATAGTGAGAGTCTAACCGAATCCAACGATGTCCTATCTCGATTGGATTCTGCGACTCTTGAATATGTTCTAGATCACGGCCTTGGAGATCAGTCCACGGGTTGTCTCATAGCCCTATGATCTAAGGACTTCTATCCTTATGCGTAGATAATTATTACATAAGATAAAGATCACCATATAATAATAAAATGCATTTATTAATCCAATTGAATGGTCCTTTCAATTAAATGCAGCCAAAATAGTTGGCTTGCAGGACACTATTCTATCAACATTCTCATCTTTTCTTCGTCAGTTGTAGGGCACATTGACTTGGAATGAGAGATACCATGTTTCATTAGAAGCAATCATCTCTTGGAGTCTCCCATTTTGAATCTCTTCAAAATTGTGTTGATATATTGAGATTGGGAGAGACCCAACATCTTCTTCGTTCTATCCCTATAGATACGTATCTCCAATACGTAAGATGCTTCTCCCATATCTTTCATGGAGAACTGTGCGGATAACCGCGCTTTCGTCTGCGTTAACATTCCGATATCGTCTCCGATCAACAGAATGTCGTCGACGTATAAAACTATGAATTGTACCGAACTCCTACTATTCTTCTTGTACACACAAGGTTCAAATATGTTTTGATGAAGCCAAAAGCTTTGACTGTCTCATCAAATCGTATGTTCCAGGTTCGGGACGCCTGTTTGAGGCCATAAATTGACCTTTGAAGTTTACACACTTTGTGCTCGCTTCCTTTGGACGCAAACCCTTCGGGTTGTTGCATAAAGATCTCCTTGTCAATGTCTCCATTGAGAAAATGCGGTCTTTACGTTCATTTGCCATATCTCGTAATCATACCACGCGGCTATGGCTAGGAGTATCCAAATGGATTTCGACATCGCTACGGGAGAGAAGGTTTCTTCATAGTCTATTCCAGGCCTTTGAGAATAACCTTTCGCCATTAAGCGAGCTTTATGAGTTAATACCTCTCCATTCATTCCAAGCTTACGCTTGAAGATCCATTTGCATCCAACAGGGGTAGTTCCCTCAGGTGGATCGACCAAGGTCCAAACCTTATTGGAATGCATGGAATCCATTTCGGATTGCATGGCTTCGAGCCACGCACCCGAATCTATGTCTGACATAGGTTCTTCATAAGTCCTTGGATCACTGTCCAACTTCTCGTTTTCGTGAATGAAACCTAATATCTCTGGTTCCTTACGAATTCGATAGGACCTTCGAAGTATAGGTGTACTAGTAGGTTCAGTGAATTCAGGATCAGCTCCCACTGTTTGTGGGGATGGGTCCGATTCTTGGACTTCATCAAGTTCTACAATTGTCCCATTTCTGTTCGTGAGGAAATCATTCTCTAAGAAGTGGGCGTTCCTAGATACGAATGTATTACGTTCTTTAGGATTGTAGAACATGTATCTAATGGATTCCTTTGGATACCTCACAAATTTGCACAAACTAGATCTACTACCCAGTTTATCTCCTTTCTTGTTCTTCACATAGGCAGGAGATCCCATAATCGTAAGTACGAATATACGGGTGCTTTACCATACCATACTTGGTGCGACGCTGTTAGCACTGACTTTGAAGGTACTATGTTTAGTATCTTCGATGCAGTTAATAGGGCTAAGCCCCAAAACAAAAAGGGAAGGTCAGTGAAGCTCATCATGGAACGAACCATGTCTAACAAAGTTCGATTCCTCCTTTCAGACACTCCACTGAGTTAGGGCGTCCTAGGGGGAGTTCGCTGCGTGAGAATTCCATTCTCTTTCAGATAATCGAGGAATTCTTGGTTTAAGTACTCGCCACCGCTGTCAGATCGAAGTGCTTTAATACTATGTCCAAGTTGGTTCTCTACTTCCATTAGAAACTCCTTGAATTTCTCAAAAGTTTTGGATTTGTGTTTCATAAGATACACATATCCATAACGACT
Source organism: Penstemon barbatus (assembly GCA_003313485.2). Taxonomy (NCBI): domain Eukaryota; kingdom Viridiplantae; phylum Streptophyta; class Magnoliopsida; order Lamiales; family Plantaginaceae; genus Penstemon; species Penstemon barbatus. Next base: position 27,903,265 of record CM064877.1, on the reverse strand, counting down.
AAAGTCGTCAGTGAATGTGACGAAGTAGGAGAATCCTCCTCTCGCACTGACACTCAGTGGTCCACAAACGTCAGTATGGATTAAATCCAGTGTCTATTTGGTTCGCTCGGGATTCCCTGTGAAGGGTGATTTGGTCATCTTTCCTTTGAGACAAGATTCGCAAGTCGGGAGTTCATCTAAGTTCTGTATTTCAAGAGCCTTAGAGGAAACCAACTTTTGAATCCTACTCTTGGAAATATGTCCAAGTCTAGCGTGCCAAAGTTGTGGAGTGTGATTATCATATTTTCTTTTTCTAGATTGAATGTGCATGATGTTGGAGTTTATAGGTTCAAGAAAATATAGACCATCCATCAAAGTACCACAAGCATAAGTTAAACCACTTTTAATTATGCATAAAGATCCATTCTCAATGGAAAAATTAAAACCATCATTATCTAATAGTGGAATAGAAATAATGTTCTTAATTATAGTTGGTACGTACAAACAGTCTCTTAAAAGCAAAGTAAAATTCCGTATAACTAACTCCACGTCTCCTATAGCCTTAGCAGCAACTCTTGCTCCGTTACAAAAACGCAGGATTCTATCCCCGAGCTTCAGGTTTCTTACTGCTCCCATCACCTGCAAATCATTGCAGATATGAGAACCTGCTGCGGTGTCTAACACCCACGATGCACAGTTAATAGAAATATTAACTTCAACCAAGAAAATACCTTCGGCTACCAGTTTCAGGCAGTCTGCGCAGTTCCTTTTCCAGTGCCCTGCTTTCTTACAGTGGAAGAATTCGTCGTTGATAGAAATAGTGTCCTGCAAGCCAGCTGCATGGCTAGCATTTATTGTAAAAAATGAGGAACTATTCAATTTTGATTAATAAAAGCACTTTATTAAATGGTCAACTTTATCTTATGTAATAATTATCTACGCATAAGGATAGAAGTCCCTAGATCACAAGGCTATGGGACAACCCGTGGACTGATCTCCAAGGTCGTGATCTTGAACATATTCAAGAGTCAAAGAATCCAATCGAGATAGGACATCGTTGGATTCGGTTAGACTCTCACTGTTGTGTATACTCCGATGAACTGGAGAACGTTGGGGTCCCCGAGCGTGATTGAGATAGTCGATACACATAAGTGGGTGGCTTGCTGGGATGGCAAGCGCACTGAATACCCTTATTAGGAAATAACTCACCATGGAAGCGGTAGTCGCATACCGGGTTGAAGTTATTCCAATTTACAATAGTATACGAGCAACGATCCCTAATTACTTGAGATAATAGGGTTTATCTGGTGCGAGAACGTCTATGCTTTGATATGAGTTCCGACTGACTGGAGATCACCAGAAAGTCTCTGTGGACTCATATGGGGTATAGATGAACTTGTATGCAGATTCATATCATCAACAAATGATCCATTGACCCGACTTGATAGGTTGGGAAATTCTCCTACGGATTTCTGTGAGAAATTAATTTTGGTAAAATCCTTGGCCAAGGTATCTGACGACTTTATGTAAGTAGCTCATAAAGATTAAGTCAAAGAGAATTATTTCGAGACCAGAATACATAAGGTCCAGACAAAAATAAAAAGGGTGCTAATTTTGGAATGATCAGTCGACAGAGTGTTCAATTGATTTAGAGTAGATGTTTCTCGAATAATTAAATTATATTTAATTATAACCCACGGCCAATTATGTGGTGAACCTACGGGGGCATACACAATACACATGAAGTGAAAGCGAGGAAAAGAGAACAAACTGGGTCGACCGAATCGACTGGGTCGATTGGGTCGACCCAATTGGACCTAAAATGGATCCGATTGGAATTGGATCAAAATCATAAATGAAATTGGAATTTAATTTCTGAGCTAATTTATTAAGTTGGATTTAATTAATTAAAGGAAAAATTAATTAAAAAGATTTAGAGTCTAGTTTAATTAATTGGGAGATTAATTAGTTAATTGGGCTATTTAATTGAGAAATTAAATGAAGCCTAATTAAATTAATTAAGTGGGCCATGGATTAATTAGGAAGACTTGGTCTTCTAATTAAAGAGGGCCATGACCCATGTAGGAGAATTAAAGTCCTAATCCTTGATAGGACAGTGCCCTGCAAGCCAACGAAATAGCTTGTAATAGGATCATTATCTTGTCTTGAAAGAATCTTTGATTTATCAATTAATACGATCTGTTTATTTTATTGAGAATTCATAATATAAACAAATGGCCATCTTCATCTTTCGCGAACACATTTAAGCGATTGGTTGAAACCCTGAGATCACTCATGACTACGGGATTATTCACTTCAGTATTGGGTGCGATTAATCATGAAACAGTCTCAAAGGTCGTGATCTCAAAAATGTTCCAAGTCATAGATTCATATCGAGACGGGGTATCGAATGAATCGTTAAGACTTGTAGGATTATGCATGATTCACTAAAAGTGAATTTGTTGTCGTTTCATGAACAAGACATTGTTAATGTCAGTGCATATGACTAGGTGGTTCGATAGGGGATCGGACGCATCGAACGACCCGAACAGAGAGACCCATTGTGGAAGTGCTTAAAAAGCATATCGGTGGTGGGATGTCTCTCAAGACTTATAACAGTGTACGATTTAGTCCTTAGACTTGAGGTGTTAGGGCGAATTCGGTATACGGGTGTGCATACTTTGATTTAGGAGCCGGGCACATAGCCTGTCCATTGTGCGCCTACGTTGGGTGTGTATAGTCGTATGCGCGGATGGTTAGCATCAATATAGGATCTACCGACTCATTGTAATGGATGAGGGAATTTCCTGTACATTCTTCGATTATACATTCCGAGAAATCCATGGCCATGGTCAGTGACGGATTTGGAAAGGGGTTTCCAGATTTAGCAGTCACACTGGAAGTATTATCCTGAATTAGAAAGTACAGAATCGAGATGATTAGAGGTGCCGACCAATTCACACACCCTAGGTCTCGATCGGGAAATTAGTCGTTAGAAGGACCGTATGTGCATGGTACTTATAAGAGGTTTAAGGTTCACTAAAGTCAATTCACCTGAAGTTGGGCCTCATGGGCTTGTGGCTAGACATCGACCATGGGGTGTGGGTACTCCTGAATTAATAGTGGATTAATTCTGGAGTGGTCAATTGAAAGTAGTTTGATTGATCGGAGCAATTAATTAAATAATTAATTGCTCACTAATTAAATCACAGAAATGTGAGCCTGCGGCCAATTGATGGTGAACCTAGAGGGTCACACACAAAAGCTGGAACTGTGATAGTCAGTGGCAGAACGAAATGATTTAAAGTAGTTAAATCGAGATAAGGAATTAAAGGAATAATTCCTGGAGAGAAATTAATTAGATTTATCTAATTAATTAAATTAAATCTTTAATTAGATTTATTGGATTATTTAATTAAAGTATTAATTAAATAAATGGGCCATTTAATTAAAGTAGTTAATTAAATGACTTGGGCTATTTAATTAAAAGGACTAATTAAATAGAGGGATTGGGCCAGACTTATCTGATAGCCCATTAGCTAGGAGATAATATTAGGGATAGGGTTTGAACTCTCCTATAAATAGGAGTCTTCAAGATTCAAAACCCTAACCCAAGCAAAAAGAAAAACCCTAATCTTCTCTCCCTCACTAGCCGCCGCCCCCTCCCCAAGAAACCCTAGCCGCCGCCGCCTAGCAACCATAGCCGCCGCCGCCCCTTGGTTGTAGATCGGCCGTGAAGGCATCTCTCCCTCTTCCGTTCTGCATCTAGAGTTGGATCTAAATCCAACTCTCGAATCTGAGCTGCTTTTTTCCTAGTTCTGAGCCTGAGGATTAAAGTGATTGCAGATCCAGCCGGTGTGGACTATTCTCTAGAGGCACAACATTTGGGGTGCTCTAGTGACCCAAAAGAAGACCGGAGAAACCACCACCTTTGCCTGTGGTGAAGTAAAACTTTATTTTACCAGCTTTTCGTTTTAGTATTTGTGCTAAAATGATTCATACTTATTTATATGTGCTAATAAGAACCCTGGGTAGTGGTGTATAAAAATTTTAAATTCCGCACCGTTGTAGTTGACAATTATACCCACGAAAACCCAACAATCCTAAGAGGACTAGGTTAATGAGATAACTATAAATAGGTAACTTATAGTTATATTATACACACAACTCTAAGAGCAAAAACCAAGCAGAGGAAAAATTCTCTCTCCCCTCTCCTAGAAGAAATCGGCCAAACCCCCTCTTCCACTTTGGAAGAATTTTTCGATTTCTATTCGCTCCTAAGTCGTTCTTTAATCCTAGATATTAATATACCCTATGTTCTAGTCGATTAGGTTATATTAAATTTCGTGATATTGTGTTGTATCAACTCGTAGAGGCGCAACACGTGCGGCGCTATAAGAAGGCTTTGGATCGACCTACTCGAGGGAGACACACAACTTTGCTGAACCACTTGGATTTGCAAGGAGACAGGTATAATTTAGGACTAATTATTCTTGTCGTTATTATATTCATATATATACAACTAGAGATTATCCTGGCAAGATTCCGTAAGAGGTCCTATAAAATTTTAAATTCCGCTGTACCTAGGGCTGTTTATCTTACCGAATCCCAACAGTGGTATAAGAGCCAACTCTAGGCTTTGTATATATATGAATTTGCAAATTCTGTGTTATAAATCATATGTTTGATTTATGTATGGCTAGTTCTTTAACTTTGCATGTTTTAGGACGTAGATCTGTTAACTTTTAGAGTTAATGTAAAATTTTGATTCGAAAATTTTATCGTGTTAATTTTATTTTTGGATTAGGATTTAATTGGATCTGAATTTAATTAAATCAACAAGTAATCGAAACAAAAAAAAAATTTGGACCCAACTCGCGGTGGCACGTGGCGGTGCGCGGCTGGGCTGCCACCGCAAGCCTCTACCCACGGCAGCGTGCGAATAGCACGCTGGCCTCGCACGCGGCACTAGCCTACGGGCTGCTGTGCGCGGCTGCCTGCTACCGCGCGCGGCCACGCGCAACGGCGGCTGCAGCGGGCAGCGCACGCGTGGAATTCGTGGCCGCGCGTGTGCTGTCCACGTGGCAGTCTTCGATTGGCCTCGATGGTTGATTTTTTGGTTGGACTCTAATTCTGTCTATTTTGGAAATTCTGAAAATCTTAGAATTTTGGAAGATTAGGAAACTTGGAGTTTTTTGATAAGGTAGTTATCTTATTAGATTTAAACACTACCTTAATTAACTAATCTAGTCAAAATAGGATTATCTTGAGAATCTTGGAGATTTAGGAACATTGGGAAATTAGAGTTTTGGATAAGATAGGAATCTTGGAGATTTGGAAACTATCTTAATTAACCAATTTAAGTTTTGTAGATTACTTAGAACTCAAGTAAGAGTTAATTAATCTTAGAGATTAATTATTAATTTAAAATTAATTAACTTGGATAAATTTGGTGAATTAAAATTAAAAGAGCCGGTAAATTTACATTTATGCCATTATGTGAATTTATGCATGTTCTTGAGTGAATATGTGGATTGGTCGATTTTGCCCTTAAGCCCTATGTAGTTTTTGGTTTACTTATTTTATGGGTTGTAATTAAATGGGACTGATTGGTGCCCTTGCTTGCGCAAACAAATGTAATAGAATAGGACCATTTATTTTTATAAGTTAGACTTAGAATAGGCTTGGAGCCAAGAAGACCTCATGAAGACTTGGAGATCCACATGGAGGCCTATAACCTTGGAGGACATGGAGGCCCAATTCATTACATGGAGGTCCAATCAAGCTGGGTATTACAAGAAGGCCCATGATGTATGGGTTAGAAAATTGTAATAGTTAGGACATTTAATTTCCACCCTAGACTGACCAATTGATCCATCACATCGCTCGTGATGGATCGCATAGGATGGGCAATCGATCAATCATATCCTGCTAGGTGATGTATGTTTACTTATATTCTTTGATGTATGTCTTGCATGCTTAGAATAGATCACATAAACAAGATAAAGCATAATCTGATGAGACCTCGCACAAGAATACTAAAACCTCCAATTGAACCTAAAATTCAATTAGAATATTAAATCGAATAACGGGCGCATTAGAATAGTGTCTATGGTCCGAGCCTACCCAATTACTAGGTCTTAGGCATATTGTATGAATATATCTCGATGTCTCACGTGTCGTGGGTCGAGCTATAGGAAGATGATATGTCTATTGCCTCGATGCACGAGTTTAGTGCCAAGGGAGGGGATAACAAGGTTTTAGGCGCTGTCTCACGAGTCGTGGGGCGTCTAGGATTAAACTATTTATCTCCACGAGTATTGGACATGATTTAACGCTAGTAAGTATGGATGTCTCATGAGTCGTGGGTCCATATCGAAAAACGAGGCTAAATGAACTTAAGGGTTAGCTGCGATGGTTAACCGACGACGTAGTCGACCACCAAGTGAATCAAACAGTATGGCCAACGAGTCGTGGGTACTAGGAGATTGCATTTGGGCCTTAAGCCCGCTAGGATATTTTAAATTCCCGAAACTTATGTGGGGACATAAGATTTTGATTAAAATAGTGGGAGTAATTTACAAATAAAAACCATGTTTGTAAATTGTGCATTTTAAATTAATCTTTCGCATATTTATTTCTTCTATCGTCATTTTATAGAAATGATGTCAAAAGAGCTTAGAGCACTTAGAGATTTGTCCATGTCATCACTTGAACGCAATATTTTAACTGGACCCAACTTGCATTTCTGGACGCATGATTTGAATGGACTGTTTGAAGCTGAAAACATCTCATATGTTTTGTCTGTGCCACCACCCATTACTATTTCACATGATGTTCCTAATGAGCTCCGAAAAAGCATCACCAAATGGAAATTGGATGATGGCTTAACTCGTGAATACATGTTGGAATATATGTCACTTGATCTGCGTTCGCAACATGAGCATATGGCATCCGCAAAAGAGATTCTCTCGAATCTCAAATTCCTTTATGGGATTAGAGATGCTCGTCGCAGATTTGCGATCACGAGGGAACTCTTGCAAGCAAGAAAGAGAAGGGAAACTCCTGTCAGAATCCACGTACACAAGATGAGTCGAGTTCTGTCTGAACTCGATGATATGGGTGTCGTGATGGACAATGATTTCCGAGTGGATCTTATTCTACAATCTCTTCTAGATCATATGACCGATTCATCGCGGACTTGAATCTCCAGAGGCGAGAGATCACTGTGCATGTCCTGTGACAAATGCTCGAGGAACACGAGGCTTCTTTTGGAAAGAAAGCAAGGGTTGGCGAAAAGACTGGGCGGCGTTCAAAGTCAAAGAAAATGGAAACCAGAGCTCCTTACTGCACAAGGTCAAGGGAAAGAAGCGAAAAGCTTCTGCTGGTGAACAAAAATGTTTCTACTAAAAGAAACTTGGACACTGGAAGAGAAACTGCAAAGAGTTCTTGGAGAGCTCGAAATGTATATTCCTTGTTGAAGTTAATTTATCAATTAATTGTGCATCATGGGTGCTAGACACTGCTTGTGGTTCTCATCTTTGTAATGATTTATAGGTGATGGGAGCAACAAGGGCACTTAGGCCAGGGGATTGGATCCTGAGATTTGGCAATGGAGCTAGAGCTGCTGCCGAGGCCATAGGCGAAGCGGAGTTAGATTTAGGTGGTAATAAATTAGTCCTTAGGAACGTTCTTTATGTACCTGGTTTGGTGAAAAACATTATTTCTATTCATGTTTTGGATAATGAAAGTTTTAATTTTACGATTAACAAAGGTTCATTTTCGTTATTCATGAATGACAATTTGTTTTTCACTGGTACATTAAAAGATGGACTATATACCATTGAACCACCTAAGTTAGTTATGCATGTACAACAAAACAAAAGGAAACAAGATAATGAAATATCTGCCCAATTGTGGCACGCTCAACTTGGACATATATCTAAGTCAAGGATTCAAAAGTTAGCATCATCTGGCGCGATTGAAATCAATCGCATTGATGAAATGCCAACTTGTGAACCATGTCTAAAGGGTAAAATGGCTAAGGGAACCCTGAGCGAGCCAAGCAAACATTGGACTTAATACATACCGACGTATGTGGACCACTAAGAAAAAGCGCCCGAGGTGGCTAAGATTACTTCATCACTTTCACTGACGACTATAGTCGTTATGGCTTTGTGTTCTTGTTGAATGAAACACAAGTCTGAAGCCTTTGAGCGATTCAAAGAATTCAAGATGGAAGTAGAGAATCAACTTGGTCATACGATAAAGACTCTTCGTTCTGACCGAGGTGGAGAATTTCTTAGTAACGAATTTCTGAATTATCTTGTAGAGCATGAAATACTATCGCAGTGGACTCCTCCTGCAACACCCCAATTAAATGGAGTAGCAGAGAGAAGGAATCGAACCTTGATGGACATGGTTCGATCCATGATGAGTGCCACTGACCTTCCTCTTTCATTTTGGGGACATGCCCTCCTCACGGCAACGAGGATACTAAACACAGTACTTTCTAAATCCGTAGAAAAGACACCATACGAATTATGGTTTGCAAGGCACCCTCATACAAATTCATGCGCATATGGGGATCTCCAGCTTACATTAAAGCGCTAGTGGGAGATAAATTGGAAACTAAATCCACTTTGTGCAAATTCGTGGGGTATCCGGAAAACTCAATAGGATACGAGTTCTACGATCCTACAAGACAAACTACGTTTATCTCAAGGAACGCACACTTCTTGGAGAAGTATTTCTTGGTTGACAAGAAGGAAAACAACGTAGAACTAGATGAGGTCACTGTAGTTGAAAAGGCCGAAAAGGTCGATCAAGCTGACCCGTCACCACAGGCAGTGGGAGAACAAGAGCATGAAAGTGCACCAGAGAGTACACCGATACTTCGTAGGTCAGAAAGACAACGTAGAGAACTCGAGAGGTACTACGGCCTGCTGCATGAGACTGGACAGTCTCTAGCCGACCCAAGGACTTACGAAGAGGCTATGCTAGACATAGACTCGGGAAAGTGGCACGAAGCCATGGAATTCGAATTGGACTCCATGCACTCAAACAAGGTCTGGGCATTGGTAGATCCACCAGTGGGAGTGACTTCCGTGGGTTGCAAGTGGATCTATAAACGAAAGCTTGGAGTGAACGGAGAGGTAATAACCTACAAGGCATTACTAGTGGCAAAAGGATACACTTAAAGGCCATGCATCGACTTTGAGGAGACCTTCTCGCCCGTCGCAATGCCTAAATCCATTCGAATCTTGCTAGCCATAGCTGCATGGTATAACTACGAGATATGGCAGATGGATGTGAAGACTGCCTTTCTCAATGGGGACATTGACAAGGAGATCTACATGGAGCAACCAAAAGGATATGCATCCAAAGGAGATGAACACAAGGTGTGCAAACTCCAGAGATCCATTTATGGACTGAAGCAAGCTTCCCGAAGCTGGAACATCCGTTTCAATGAAACAATCCAAACTTTTGGATTCATCAAAAATGTGTTCGAACCTTGTGTGTACAAGAAGATCATGGGAGTACAGTTGAATTTTTGGTGCTTTACGTTGATGACATTCTTCTCATTGGAAACAATGTGAAAGTGTTGTCCGAAACTAAAGCATGGTTATCTACACAATTCTCAATGAAGGATTTGGGAGAAGCATCATTTGTACTAGGTATAAGGATCTACCGAGATAGATCAAAAGGACTGCTGGGCCTCTCCCAATCCCAGTACATAGATAAAATCTTGAAGAGATTTAATATGGAAGAATCCAAGAGAGGATTGCTTCCAATGAGACATGTAATTGCACTCTCTAAGTATATGGCCCCGAAGACGCCTGAGGAGAGAAACAATATTTCTCGATACCATATGCATCCGCAATAGGAAGCATAATGTAAGATATGTACTAGACCAGACGTAGTGTACGCTTTAAGCGTTACTAGTCGTTACCAGTCTGATCCAGGAGAGCAGCACTGGATAGCCGTAAAGGAAATTCTGAAGTACCTGAGAAGGACTAAGGAATAGTTCTTGGTATACGGTGGAGGAGAATTGAAATTGGAAGGCTATACAGACTCTAGCTTCCAATGTGATGTAGACGACTTCAAGTCGACATCTGGATACGTATTCTGCCTCAATGGTGGTGCGGTTACCTGGAAGAGCTCCAAGCAAGACACTACCGCAGATTCAACCACCGAAGCAGAATACATTGCCACATGTGATGTAGCAAAGGAAGGTGTTTGGATGAGGAACTACATCCAAGAATTGGATGTGATACCTATCATCACTGAGCCCATTACTATCTTTTGTGATATTAATGGGGCAATAGCGCAAGCAAAGGAGCCGAGATCTCATCAGAAATCCAAGCACGTACAAAGACGATACCACGTGATAAGAGATATCATTGGTAGAGAAGACATTAAAATGGAACATGTCGACTCAGAAGATAATACCACGGACCCGCTAACGAAGCCTCTGCCTCAAAGGAATTTGAGAAACATCTGCTTAAGATGGGACTCAAGAACATAAAAGACTGGCTTTAGGACAAGTGGGAGATTGATAGAAATAGTGTCCTGCAAGCCAGCTGTATGGCTAACATTTATTGTAATAAATGAGGAACTATTCAATTTTGATTAATAAAAGCACTTTATTAAATGGTCAACTTTATCTTATGTAATAATTATCTACGCATAAGGATAGAAGTCCTTAGATCACAAGGCTATGGGATAACCCGTGGACTGATCTCCAAGGCCGTGATCTAGAACATATTCAAGAGTTGTAGAATCCAATTGAGATAGGATATCGTTGGATTCAGTTAGACTCTCAGTGTTGTGTATACTCCGATGAACTGGAGAACGCTGGGGTCCACGAGCATGACTGGGATAGTCGATACACATAAGTGGGTGGCTTGCTGGGATGGCAAGCGCACTGAATACCCCAATTAGGAAATAACTCACCATGGAAGCGGTAGTCGCATATCGGGGTTGAAGTTATTCCAATTTACAATAGTATACGATGAACGATCCCAATGTGAAGAAGTAGGAGAATCCTCCTCTCACACTGACACTCAGTGGTCCACAAACGTCAGTATGGATTAAATCCAGTGTCTGTTTGGTTCGCTCGGGATTCCCTGTGAAGGGTGATTTGGTCATCTTTCCTTTGAGACAAGATTCGCAAGTCGGGAGTTCATCTAAGTTCTGTATTTCAAGAGCCTTAGAGGAAACCAACTTTTGAATCCTACTCTTGGAAATATGTCCAAGTCTAGCGTGCCAAAGTTGTCGAGTGTGATTATCATATTTTCGTTTTATAGATTGAATGTGCATGAAGTTGGAGTTTATAGGTTCAAGGAAATATAGACCATCCATTAAAGTACCACAAGCATAAGTTAAACCACTTTTAATTATGCATAAAGATCCATTCGCAATGGAAAAATTAAAACTATCATTATATAATAGTGGAATAGAAACAATGTTCTTAATTATAGTTGGTACGTACAAGCAGTCTCTTAAAAGCAAAGTGAAATTCCCTATAACTAACTCCACGTCTCCTATAGCCTTAGCAGCAACTCTTGCTCATTACAAAAACGCAGGATTCTATCCCCGGGCTTCAGGTTTCTTACTGCTCCCATCACCTGCAAATCATTGCAGATATGAGAACCTGCTGCGGTGTTTAACACCCACGATGCACAGTTAATAGAAATATTAACTTCAACTAAGAAAATACCTTTGGCTACCAGTTTCAGGTAGTCTGGGCAGTTCCTTTTCCAGTGCCCTGTTTTCTTGTAGTGGAAGCATTCGTCGTTGATAGAAATAGTGTCATGCAAGCCAACTGTATGGCTAGCATTTATTGTAATAAATGAGGAACTATTCAATTTTGATTAATAAAAGCACTTTATTAAATGGTCAACTTTATCTTATGTAATAATTATCTACGCATAAGGATAGAAGTCCTTAGATCACAAGGCTATGGGACAACCCGTGGACTGATCTCCAAGGCCGTGATCTAGAACATATTCAAGAGTCGTAGAATCCAATCGTGATAGGACATCGTTGGATTCGGTTAGACTCTCACTGTTGTGTATACTCCGATGAACTGGAGAACACCGGGGTCCACGAGCGTGACTGGGATAGTCGATACACATAAGTGGGTGGCTTGCTGGGATGGCAAGCACACTGAATACCCCAATTAGGAAATAATTTACCATGGAAGCAGTAGTCGCATACCGGGTTGAAGTTATTCCAATTTACAATAGTATACGAGCAACGATCCCTAATTACTTGAGATGATAGGGTTTATCTGGTGCGAGAACGTCTATGCTTTGATATGAGTTCCAACTGTATGGAGATCACCAGAAAGTCTCTGTGGACTCATATTGGGTATAGAGGAACTCGTATCCAGATTCATATCATCAACAAATGATCCATTGACCCGACTTGATAGGTTGGGAAATTCTCCTATGGATTTCTGTGAGAAATAAATTCTGGTAAAATCCTTGGCCAAGGTATCTGACGACTTTATGTAAGTAGCTCATAAAGATTAAGTCAAAGAGAATTATTTCGAGACCAGAATACATAAGGTCAAGACAAAAATAAAAGGGATACCGATGAAAGACCATACCCTTAAGTCTCGACTGGGAGATTGATCGATGGAGAGATTATGTCGTATATGGAAATTGTAAATGAGCTAAAAGGTTCACTGAATTAATTCACCAGTGATTGGGCTCCATGGGCTTGTGGCTGGACATCGACCGTGGAATGTGGGAGAATTCCCAAATTGGCAGGGGTGCTAATTTTGGAATGATCAGTCGACAAAGTGTTCAATTGATTTAGAGTAGATGTTGCTCGAATAATTAAATCATATTTAATTATAACCCACGGCCAATTATGTGGTGAACCTACGGGGGCATACACAATACACATGAAGTGAAAGCGAGGAAAATAGAACAAACTGGGTCGACCGAATCGACTGGGTCGACCGAATCGACTGGGTCGATTGGGTCGACTGGGTCTAAAAATCGACTGGGTCGACCCACTTGGAGCTAAAATGGATCCGATTGGAATTGGATCACGATCATAAATTAAATTGGAATTTAATTTGTGAGCTAATTTATTAAGTTGGATTTAATTAATTAAAGGAAAAATTAATTAAAAAGATTTAGTGTCTAGTTTAATTAATTGGGAGATTAATTAATTAATTGGGCTATTTAATTGAAAATTTAAATTAAGCCTAATTAAATTAATTAAGTGGGCCACGGATTAATTAGGAAGACTTGGTCTTCTAATTAAAGAGGGCCATGGCCCATGTTGGAGAATTAAAGTCCTAATCCTAAGAGGACTAGGTTAATGAGATAACTATAAATAGGTAACTTATAGTTATATCATACACACAACTCTAAGAGCGAAAACCAAGCAAAGGAAAAATTCTCTCTCCCCTCTCCTAGAAGAAATCGGCTGAACCCCCTCTTCCACTTTGGAAGATTTTTCGATTTCTATTCGCTCCTAAGTCGTTCTTTAATCCTATATATTAATATACCCTATGTTCTAGTCGATTAGGTTATATTAAATTTCGTGATATTGTGGTGTATCAACTCGTAGAGGCGCAACACGTGGGGCGCTATAAGAAGGCTTTGGATCGACCTACCCGAGGGAGAAACGCAACTTTGCTGAGCCACTTGGATTTGCAAGGAGACAGATATAATGTAGAACTAATTATTCTTGTAGTTATTATATTCATATATATACAACTAGAGATTATCCTGGCAAGATTCTGTAAGAGGTCTGATTTAACCGGTTTTCGTCGGGTTAATTGTATATCAGTGAATTTGTGATATTGGGGGTTTCAATATATATATTTATAGGGCTATGTTACTTTATTCCGGATGGATCAATTACAAAGAAAAGCAATATTCAAGAACAAGAAGTAAAACCACAAACAAAACTAAGAACACACCGATATCCAGGTAAAAAGCTCTGAATAATATTGAATATTATTGAATTATGCTGTAGTAAGCAGTCTTCAAAGGCGTATCTAGGAGTCGGTTTGTACAATCATTATGATGGGGGCTATTTCGCACCCTACATACTGTACTATCGACTAAAGACATTGAGATCAGTTCGACCAAATCAGGCTGTTCAAGATCATCTCATCGACCAGACCGAATACAGCTCTCTTCGATCAGAAGACAATATTCCGGACCCATGAAGGACATTTGGGCCGAGTCCTATTAGGACTATGTTTCCTTGTAACGCTAGGTTTAACATTGTATAAATACCTAGTTAATCATTGTATTAAACAACTACGAAATCCCTCAACTTCAAGAATACATGATTATACACTGCTTATTGCAGCACAACCGAATAAGATTCAATATTATTCATAGCTTTTGATCTCCATGTTAATGTGTTATTAGCTTTGTTCGTGGTTTTACTTCTTGTTCTTGAATATTGCTTTTCTTTGTAATCGATCCATCCGGAATAAAGTAACAGAGCCCTACTAAATATATACATAAATATCGTAAACCTCCCGATATCACTAATTCACTGATATTCAATTAACCCGACGAAATCCGGTTAAATCAGTTGGCGCCCACCGTGGGGCTAGGTTAATTATTCGATTGACACATGGCTCGCCCAAGGAAAAGCGCTCGTGTTGGAGCGAGAAGCAATACAACCACCGGCCATAACACATCGGAAGACATACAGGACAACAACGATAATAATGTTCCCAATACCGACGAGAATGTCCAAGATACACACCCCCGACAGCAGGGACCCCAAGGAGGCCTTCCCGGTGCCATACGGGAAGAACCAGAAGGCCCCGAAGTCCCCGTTCCTCTCCCTGGCGCTCAGGAGAAATTGCGACAAATAGCAATGCTTTTCAAATCACTCTCTCCAGAAGAATTACTAGTACTAGATCAAATTCCTCGAAACGTTACGGCTGCCAAGACAACCCCTGCTCCAGGAGTGCCAAGGCCAAACAAACGAACCTCTCAACAAGCTGACAGCCCAGCAAGTGAGCGACGCTCGCTACACAGCCCACAGCAGGTCAATTCTAAACCCTCCGATAACCATCCCCGAAGAAGACCTGGTCGAAGAATACCACAAGCGGGTCGCAGCGGACCGAAGGAACGAACAATCATCCCTATCGAGGATGACATAGATGTTGCAATCCCATATCGACCGCGAGCGACTCAATTCTCAGAAAGAGAAATTGAAAGGATGGTACAGGAGCGACTCGAACAACGCCTACGATCTGTTCAAAACCCATGGGCCCGGACTGCAGAACTCCAGGAAAGCCTTGCGGCTTGTTCTCCTTTCTGCAGGGAAATAAAAGAGGCACAATCCACGGGACAGGTCCCAGGTAGATTACCACAATATGATGGAACCACCGACCCGGATGATTATATCTTTAGCTTTACGAACATAATGAATTTGTATGCCCACATAACTCTGTGAAAACAGTATTATCAAGTCTATTTTCTTAACTCATTCGATTACGTTTATTAGAGTTTTGGTAGAATCTTAGGCAATTTTAGTTAGTTTTGTGTTTTGTCGCTTGAGTCATTGGTTTGATTATTTTGTGCATGAATTGAGGTATTTTCTTATATATTGTGTCATATTTGTAGGCCTAAGCTATTTTGGATCTAAGAACATGATTGGAAGTGAAGAACAACAAATTAAAGATCAAATGAAGTCAACTAGTGCAAGAACGAATAAGCTGCCAGAAATGCTATTTTGCACTCCGAGGACCATAACTCATTCAAGGAAGCTCCAATGAAGTTGAATTTCGACTATGATGTATAGGAATGAGTTAGCTACACCACATATTTTACGGATCTTGATTTGGAGTTCGGAGCTGAGAGTTATGACACTTGCAAAACTGTTGCGCAAATCTGTTGCGATTTTCAGCGGGCTTTTAAGGGAATTCTTGGGCCCAAAGTCTCCTACTTGGACTCAACTTGGTAGATTTATTTAAGAACTTCTAGGTCACGAAATTACACATCTTTGATCAGCTCTAAACATACTTTTCTCATAGAATACACCTACAACATCAAAGATCTACTTGGAGAAAGATTGAAGAAGAAAAGAGAGAAGTCTTGAAGATCACCCAAGCAAGAAGAACGCAATATTGAAGATCTTTATCTTGAATTCATCGTTTTGTCTATAAAACCACATGAACTCAGATTTGTTTTCCTTTATTTTTTTTCTTATATTTATCATGAATTAATTATTTATGATCTAGGGCTTTTATGAAACTATGTTACTTTGATTATTTTCAATAGATTATTCGTAGTTAGGGGCAATTCTTGTGTTTGATTTAATTTCGTTCTCTATGCTTGCAACTTGACTTATCACCTAGTTGTTAGATTTAATATTCTTTTCAAACTTGGAAAAGGGAGATTAGGATTAGATAGGAAATTGAATAGTAAATGACTCTTAGTATAGGAATATATTTAAGGCGTTTATACTCGTTACATGAGGTTCGTGTTTAATGCTTTGTGTTATTTATGAATCACCTAGGAATAGGATCGATTCGTATAATACATTAGGTTCTTACGTAATTCGGAAGATACATAGGAATATACTTGAATCCTCGGGTAGCACTCTTGTCACCACAATAATTACGCAAATCTCAATTGAGCAATCGATAGATAACATAGTGGATTATAACCCAATGTTTCTCTTCTCATTATTCGATCTCAATCCAAGTACTTAGGTTAGTTAATTCATTTAGTTAATCTAGTTTATTCGAACCTGAAAATATATTTGAATTTGGAATCAGTTAAAAGTAAATTAGGAATTGGAATTGGTAGATATTAGTCAAGTCCCTGTGGAGACGATACTCTTATACTTACTCTTTATTACTTGTTCGATACGTGCACTTGCGTTTATTTGCGTGTGTTAAATTCTGCAACAGGAGGCTAGATGGATCATTCTATTCCTCTTGCAGCATCTATGGTTGAGGGTTCCAGACATTCAAAAACTGGAAAAATGGTTCTCTCCAAATCTACCAAGACCACTGACAACCAACCCATTGAACAGAGAAATTCTCGTAAGAGGAGAAGGGATCAGGGCCATGATTCCGAAGACAATAGGGAGGATATTCCAGAAGTTCCTGACCCTACTAGAAACTTTCCTTCTGAGTCTACTTCTACTCAAGCTCAGGCATCTTCATCAACCACCGGAACAGGCTTAGGATATCCTCATATGAATCTCAGAACAGCGTATGGTATCCTTAGTTGCAAAACATGGCCTGAGCGTAATTATACTTGTCCCGTGATGAAGAAAAAGAAGCATTTCTATGATCACCAAGGCAAGAATCTTACGCAAGATGGCGACACAAATCATAAGGGTACTTTGGTTGAGATGGTGGAAAATCATCTCGAGGGGAGAAGAAATACTCTGCGGTCTTTAATTTCTTCATTCATTATCCATACCCCTTTTAATTAGCCAAATCATTTCTTTTCAGTCTGGAGCATTCATGGTGTCTTCTACGTATGAGTCAGCATTGCTAAATCAGCAATGCCAATTTATGGATGAAAATACCAAGATTCTTCTGCAAACGGTAGTGGAATTGGAAGAGAGGTTAGCAACAATTGGGTCTGCTACGTCCTCTTCCCATCAAACAGGTCCTAGCAGTAACACAAACATGGAGACAGACAATCCTCATATAATCAACACTGTCATGGAGGCCACTCGGGCTCAAGAGCGAGCAAACCAACTGGCCAAGGAGCTAGAAGATCAACAAATCAAACATGTAACCAGAGTTAGTGAGCTCGAGTCTCAGGTTGCAGGCCTTCGAGCTCGCCTCGCCGAACAGGATGAGGACGAAGATCTGGACGCTTTGATTAACAGGGCTAGTGTTGACCGAAGGAGAAGGTCATCAGGGAGTTCCTTGTGTCTCCGCTTCATACTGCCCTGGTGCATCAGAGGGTTGGACCGCTTTTGGAGAATACATTCAAGAAAGATGTTCATCAGTTAGTGGCCCACGAATTGATTGAAGATCCAAAGAAGGAGTACTTTGAAGCTCTCCATATTGGTAAAGATCGGAATGGCTAGGAGTATTCTCCTGAAGATATTCTAACAGTCGAGTACGAGCATCTACGTTTGGCACATTTGGTGAAGGAGCTTGGGGTTTCTTTGCCCGTGCCTCCTCCTGACAGGGACCCTCCTAATGTGGATGGTGAGGGTACCTCCGGCGCGAATCATGCAGATAGTCCTCGGGACAAGGAGGAGGAGGATGCAAATCACGAGGATACTAATGGCGAAGAACCTTGAGAAGAATATGAGGTTTAATCTAGGATGTGTTGTTTTGTAACCTTTTGTATAAGTTTTTGTATAATAAAAACTTTTTTGCTAACTTATTTTCTTTCTTCCCTTCTGCCTGTAATTCTTTAGATAATTTAGACATAAGTATTTTACATCATAATGTGTAATTTGTTTTCTTTTATCGGAATTATTTCATCGAGCTGATAAATCGATTTCATTAACTTCCTTTTTTGAATCTACTTTTCGCACCTCCTCCAGGGACCGTCCCGTCTTTTCCTTTACTATAAATACTGGGGTAAAAAGTTCTCACTATTTTACCGCGCGTCCCCACTCAGATATAATATTCTCAACTTGTTCGAGAAAGCCTTTCGATTTTCCAAATTTCGGAATAATTTTTTGAGAATGAGTTCCCTTTTTTCGAGTACCTTAAAACGTTCTTCGCGTGATCCCCCGAGGGATACTCTTCCAAAGAAGAAATCGTGTACTGGGGGTATTTCTTTCGAGCCTTCACAACCTACCAATTCCCGAGCCACTGCTAACTCGGATATTCCTTTGACTACCCCTCCAATTTCTTCGGCCACAACCCCTAACCCTTCGAGCACTTTAACTCGCTCGTCGACCATTCAACAAAATATCCCGTCGAGCTCCCCTCGCCTATTGAGCATCCCAAGATGGGCTTCTCTTGGACGAATAGCCTTTGGAGACTCTGTTTCTGGTGATCGATCTTCGGAGGTCAAAATCCCTACTACCGTTCCTTTTATCGAGCAAGGTCCTCAAGAACATGTTCAAATGGAGATCCTGAAAGGGAATTCTGCTGTTGACCTCACTAATGATCAGACAAGGGAGGTCAGTGGGAACGTACTGGTCGGGGGTGCCTCAGGAAGCCAAGACCAGTTTAACCAAACCTCGGATCCACCTTCGGGGGGCTTACTTGATAGGTCCATGGTGGACAATTTTACAAATTATCTGTTTACTGATGCCACAACCTCTATGCTCGTTTTTTCTGTTGAGGAGGCTGGAACTTCTTCACAGGGTCGGGCATATGCTCGTGTTGATACCTAGGTTGTTTATTCTGACTCGGGAAAGATCCGCCTGGCGAGTCTGAACCTGACAAGTTCTCCAGTGATGTTGGACGATCGTTGTCTTCGGGAGTAGGTTGATGATATTCTAGATTCCAACGATTCTCGTCCTGATGGGATCCTACCAAGCTCAGTTCTTCATGGGTTTTGTGATCCCGACCCCTTATCCTAGAATCTTGGATTTGGATCAATTCTTCCTGGTGAGCTGAAGAAGTATGAAGATCAGTCTTCTCTCCACCTGGTTCAATCCATTTTCAAGCACTTTGAGCAGGTACTCATTTTTGTTAATTTATCCTCGATGTACCATATTACGATTTTCCCACTAATTTATTTGCCTACTTTTTAGGCAAAACATCAAGTCCTGCAATTAGATCTTCAAAATGATGATTATTGGTTTAGTAAAGAAGCCTTGAAATCTCGGCTAGAGAGTGAGACCAATTCTCATCGGTCAGCTTTGCTCGAGAAGAAACTCCTTGCAAATGATGTTCAGAAGCTGCGTGCTGAAAAGGAGAATCTTGCTCGGACTATTGCATCTATGAAGTCGGAAAATGAGGCTCTATGGAAGGAGAGAGATGATCTGGCTCAGCTGAATCAAAACCTGGAGAACACAATCGGGTCTCGTGTTCAGGGTGCGCGAGATGATTGTCGACATGTAGCTTTTGACGATGGTTTCGATTGATGGGATAGTGCCCTACAAGCCAATATATTTAGCTTGTATTGGAACTATCATTATCTTTCTTTAGTATAAATGTAATAATACGCACGTTTATTTATACGAGTATAAGGATAAACAATGGCAAACTTCATCTCTCGCGAATACATTTAAGCGATTGGTTGAAACCCTTAGATTACATTAGACTATGGGACGATTCACTTCAGTACTGAGTGCAATCATGAAACAGTCTCAAAGGTCGTAATCTTAAAACTGTTCCAAGTCATAGATTCCGAACGAGACGGGGTATCGTAGGAATCGCCAAGACTTGTACGAGTATGCATGATTCACATGGAGTGAATTTGTAGCGTTTCATGAGCAAGGCATTTGAGGCCAGTGCATATGAGTAGGTGGTTCAATGGAGGATAGAACGCATCGAACGACCCGAACAGAGAAACCCATTGTGGAAGCGCATGTCGCATATCGGTGATGGGATGTTTCTCAAGGATTATAATAGTGTACGATTTAGTCCTTTGACTTGAGGTGCTAGGGCGAAATTCGGTGCATGAAAGTGCGTACTTAGATCTAGGTATAGGCCACGTAGCTTGGTCATAACATGCCTAGGTTGGGTGCGTATGGACATGTACGCGAGTGGTTAGTACCAATATGGAATCTATTGACTCACTGTAATGGGTGAGAGAATTTCCTATACGATTCTTAGATAATATATCCAAGGAATATGCGGCCGCAGTCGGTGACGGATTTGGAAAGGGGTTTCCAAATTTAGGAGTCACACTGGAATATTATCCTGAATTAGAAAGTATAGTTATCGAGACAAATTTAGAGGTGCCGATCAATTCACACACCCTAAGTCTTGATCGGGAATATTAGTCGATAGAAGGACAGTATGTACATGGTAATTATATGAGACGAGGTTCACAAGTATCAATTCACCTGAAGTTGGGCTTCATGGGCTTGTGGCTAGACATCGACCATGAAGTGTGGGTACTCCTGAGTTAATAGAGGAATTGATTCCAGGAGTGGTCAATTAAAGGTTGTTTAATTGACCGGAGCAATTTATTGTTCATAAATTAAATCACGAGGAATTCGTGGGCCTGCTGCCAATTGATGGTGAACCCAGAGGGTCACACACAATACAATTGGACGGTGACTGTTGAAAGGGATACAAAAGGAATTAATTGATTTAAAGGTAATTAAATCAATTAAATGAATTAAAAGTATTTAATTCAAGTGGGAGATTAATTAATTGGCTAACTTAATTAATTAAATACTTAATTGAGTTGCTAATTAATTATATAAAAGAAATAATAATTTAATTGGACTGGGCATTTAATTAAGTAATTAATTAAATGAAAAGGCTTGCAAGACATGGGCCTTTAATTAAAAGCCCATAAGAAGTCTTGCAAACCTAGGTCAAGAGGGAGTCTATAAAAGGGGATCTACTTGAGCTCAAAAGCTAACACCCTAAGTAGAAAACCCTAGCCTCTCCTCTCAACCTAGCCGCCGCCGCCACCAAGAGACGCCGCCACCTGCTGCCGTGGGCTGCTCTTGTGCCGCCGCCCCTCTCCCTTTGTTCCTCTGTGTTAGATCTTGACCTGTCAAGAGAATCTACACAATCCTGCTTCGACAAACCTCCTGAATCAAGTTCTGAGCCTAAGATCTTGAGGTGTTACCAGAATCCAATTGGTGTGGACTAACTTTGGAGGTGAGACGCTTGGATCACTTCTGTGAACCAGATCCAAATCCAGATCCAGAACTGAAGGTTTCCACCACCTTGCCTGTGGTGAGGTATATCGCAAAAACCCCCTTTGTTTAATTACTATGTGTGTTTTTGTTTCTTGCTTACGTATAATTAATATGGAGAATTAATATGGGACCTTGGGTGCTTCGAAAAATTTTAAATTCCGCACTGTCGTTGTTCTGACAATCGAGGCATCCCAACCACTATCCCAACAGTGGTATCAGAGCCAACTCCATCATTGCTATACGAAAAGCCTGAACATAATGTGTTTTCACCATATATGTTTAATTATGTATATGTAAACACGTGATAATTATGTTCTGTAAGTTGATTCTTACTTGTTATGACTGGATCTATGATTGGGTAAAACTGCATTTTTAGATCTGTGCCGTTTTTATAGTTTTTGAAAACTTCAGGACTTTTTGTGCAAGAAATCGCATATAGGGTTTTTGAGGGCTGAAAATTCGAAATTTTTGAAATGTGGAAATTTCAAAATTCTGGATTGTTTTTGCAAATCTGGTCGCACGGGTTTTGGGGTCAATTTGTAATTTCCGAAAGTTTGGGGACTATTTTGCAATTATCGAAAATTCAGGGAAAAATCGAAAAAAAAATTTCAGAATTCAAAATATTATTTTCTGGAATCTGCCCAAATCTGCCCAGGGGTGTTTTTGTAACTTTTTAAAAGTTTTGGGGTCAAAATGCAATTTTCAAAAGTTGAAAAACAGAATCTGAATTTGAGCAGAAAATTTATTTTTGTTTACCCGAATATTCATTTTGTCATAATTAGTAGTGACTAAAAAGTAAGAATCATAGGTAAAGGATGTTTGCTTGTTTCTTGCTCTATGTGAATTGTTTACGTGGTTTTCGATCGAGCCGAGCCTTGACCTTAGGTTAGATGTGATTGGTTTAATTTATTGTTTGGTTTTTATTGGGCCTGCGAGCCTATTATGTTTTTTGGGCCACTTTGAGCCTTTGTAATAGAATAGGGCTTTACTGCTTTCCTAGTTTAGGATGGAGGCCCGTTTACAAGCAAGGTGGGAGCCCAAGGAGATATGAAGGCCATGTATGCATGGTACATTGTGTAATAGCATAGGGCTTCATGAGAACCCTTTAGATTGACCAATAGGGCCAACATCATTGGCTCGATGATTGCCCACATAGGAGGCTCCCGATCGAAAACATATTGTGGTAGTATGCATGCTAGGCTTGTATGGCTTTTATTTATTTTGTCGATTTATATTTAGCTTGTATGAGATGCGCGCTAGAATCTAGATCGTAATAAAAGATAAAGCATAACTGAATCGGTGAGATCTCGAGGAGAGTTAGTATAACTTTCAAAACCAGAAATTCCCCTCTCGAATTAAATATTAAGTCATATTGGATTAAAATAAAATGAAGTATTTATATAAATCCAAGCCTTCCATCAATAGGGACTAGCGTATGTTGTCTACTTATCGATAGAGGTGATCCAGAGTCTGGCACCCGAGTCGAAGAAAGGGACAATACGCGAAATTCCTTGGCTCTTGTTTTTAACTAAACACGACAAGGGTGAGGACTGGTCGGGATGTGAGGATCGACCGATAACTAGTTACGGAGAACTCACGACCGGGCCCGTTGCTCATCATGATTGATGGGTTAGACTTAACGATTAGTAACACTTATGATGTAGCAGTGCTAGATAAGTGCGAAAGCCGAGGCAAAATAGCTTGAAGGTTGTGGAGTAACACAATTGGTAAAAAGTATACCTACCTGGAGAATTAGTTGTATGGCCACGAGTCGTGGGTGCAATTAATTGCTGCTGGGACGTCAAGACCTACTAGGAAATAGAATTTCCCGAACAATTGAAGGGGTAATTGTTTCGATAAAATAGTGGGAGAACTTCTACGATAGAAAGTCCAACCTTCGTAGATTATAAGTATTATTCATTAACTAGTCCACTAAATGTTTGTCTTCTCTTTAGATACTGAGATATCTGTAATTATCAATTTTACTATTTATCCTCGACCAATAAAAAACCTTGAGAATTGTCTTAAATTCCAGAAATGGGAATGATGTTCTTAAACGACAAGCCTATGCCTTATGCGCTTCCGAGATAAGTCAAAAAGAGAAACGAATCACCCGTAGAATATGGGAATATTAATGATCGTTTTCTCCTATAAAGATTAATCTAAAAAATGAAACGAATCACCTATAAGTATGGGAATCATATTGATCGTTTCCTCAAATAAGCATCAAGATTGAACGAGCTATGGAAGCAACATGAGGAGCATGTCTGAAGCTTCCACCTCAAAAGGCCCGTTTTGAGGACCAGTCTTTTGAAACAAACCTCCACCTCAAAAGGCTTGTTTTGAGGAGTAGTTTTGAATCGATTTGATTCGAGACTTCTAAGGAATCGTTTCAAAACTCGAGAATAAATGAAGGGACTAGTGTCAAAGATCACTGTATTTGTTTTATCAATCTAGTTGAAAACTGGATCAATTAAACGTAGGCCTGCAAGTGATCTTAACATTAACTTCCTCCTAAATTCTCCTCCCGCTCATTCAAATGACTCTTGAAATACACTGATCTTATTTGATAAGTTGATCACATTTCATGAATCAACCAAAGTACTGGTTAAAGGCAAATAGGATAAACCTGTCATGATCGTTTACACTTCATGGACTGCGAAGTCAAAGAAGAGTAAAATGAAGAAGAATTTATTCTCTTCTAAATTCGACCATAAAGGTAGTCAAAAGAACGCAAGTAGCCTAAAAATCGAATTATCCCACTGGATCTAAGAAAGGCACTGATATGTTTAATTGATTAGATGATCTAATTAATTAAGTAACGTTTCAATTAAAGGGTTAATTAAAAGGAAAAGGAAAGCAATTAAAGAAGTTAATTGAAAGGAAGTAAATTAATTGAATTAAACCATTGACTCAATCCTATTGAATTAATGTGTGAAGTTCAATTAATACAAAGATAATAATCCATAACTTTGGTACGCTAGACTTGGACACATCTCCAAGAGTAGGATTCAAAAGTTGGTTTCACCTAAGTTTCTTGAAAAATAGAACTTGGATGAACTTCCAACCTGCGAATCATGTCTCAAAGGAGATATGACCAGATCTCCCGTCACAGGGAATCCAGAGCGAACCAAACAAAATCTGGATTTAATCCATGAATATGGATCACTAAAAGTTACTGTGAGAGGAGATTACTCATACTTCGTACTTTTTACTAATGACCTTGGTCGTTAGTGAGAAATGAATCTAATGAGATACAAATCCGAAAAACCTTTGAATATTTTCAAGGTATTTCAATACGAAGTAGAGAATCAAAAAAGACAAAGTATTACTCGATCTAATCGAGGTAGCAAATACTTGTCAAGGATTCCTCAATTATCTCATTGAGAATGGGGTTCTCATACAACAAACTCCTCCTAAGACGTCACGACTTATTGAAGTGTCTAAAGAGATGGAATCTAACATTGTTTAACATTGTTCGATCCATATTGAGTTTTGTTAAGCTTCCTTATGCATTCTAGGAGTTCGTCCTCCTGACTGCATCGAAGATACTGAGCAAAGTACCTTCAAAGTTCGTGCCTACAAAGCTTTACCAAGAAAGGTATGGCAAAATACCTCTATGCTCTTACCTCTGAGTATGGAGATCTCCTGCCGATGGTAGAAACGAGAAAGGAGATAAATTGGCTAGTAGATCCAATCTGTATATAATTGTGGGGTATCCAACGAAAATCATTGGATACCTGTTCTACGAAAATGAGAAACAATAGTTTCTCCTAGATACCCATTCCTCTGTTGATGAATCTCTCGTCAAAGGAAATGGAAACGTCATGGAACTTGATGAAGTCCAAGATTTGGACCCGTCCCCTCAAACAGTGGGAGTTAATCCAGAATTTACTGAACCTACTAGTACACCTACTCTTCGAAGGTCTGATCGAATTCGTAAGGAGCCAAAGCGATTTGGTTTCATTCACGAAAACGAGAATGTGGAAAGTAATCCAAAGACCTATCAAGAAGCGATGTCAGACATAGACTCGGGTGCGTGGCTCGAAGCCATGCAAACCGAAATGGATCCCATCCATTCCAACAAGGTATAAACCTTGATTGATCCACCCAAGGGATTTATCCCTATAAGTTGGTTATAAGTTATAAATGGATCTTCAAACTTGGAATGAATGGAGAGGTGTTGCCTCTAAGAATTGACTAGTGGTAAAAAAAAAAAAACAAGGCTATTCACAATGTTCTGTAACAGACTTTGATGAAACCTTTTCTCCATTAGCAATGTCTGAATCCATTTAGATTCACATTTGTTCTGATGAGATAGTCAAGATATTTGACTTCATTAAAACGAGTATGAACCATGAGTGTACAAAAGGATTAGTGGGAGCGCGATGAAGCTCATATTTTATATGTCGATAATGTTTTGACTATCTGGTATGATATCAGAATGTTAGCACAGACGAAAGCATGGTTGTCCATGCAATTCTCCATGAAAGATTTAGGAGAAGCATCTTGCCTATTGGGATACGTATCTATAGAATAGATCGGAAAGAGATGCCGACACTCTCTAAATCTAAGTACATAGAATCAATACTGGAAATATTCAGTATGAAGAATCCAAGAAAGGATTGCTTCCAGTGAGACACTGTATCCCTTGTTCCAAAATTGATGTGCCCTACATCAAATGAGAATAAAGGAGAATGTCTCAAATACCTTATGTTTCAAACAAAAGGTCGCATGTGGCATGCTTTACTATGTACTAGACCAGACGTAGAACTTGCTCAAGTATCGCGAGCAGTTGCTAGTCAAACTCCAGTGAAGAAGTACTGGACCACCGTAAAAGATATCCTTAAGCTCTTGAGAAAGACTAAGGATTTGTTCTTGGTCTACGGTGGTAGTGGAGGATTATAATTCGAAGGATTCACTAATTCGAATTTTCAGTCTGATGTGGATGAATTAAGAACATCCATTTTTGGATACATATCTTGCATCAATGGGGTAACGGTGAATTTGAAAGGGTTCCAAGCAAATCACCGTAACCATCTAAACCACTGAAGCAAGATATATTGCAGCATTAAATGTAGCATTAAATGCGGCTTAAGAAAGTGTTTGGATATAAAACTTCATCCTTCGGTTGGATGTAGTGCCTAGCATTGCGAAGCTCATGATTATCTTCTATGATAACATTGGAGCTATTGCTAAAGCAAAGCATTCGAGATCTTACCAGAAATCTAAACACAACTGAGAGAAAGGTACCATTTGATTAGAAAAATCATTGGTAGAGTTAACGCGCATAATGGATCGCGTCGACTCAGAAGACAACTTAGCGGATCCACTAAAGGAGGCTATATCATGAAATGAGTTCGAAGAACATCTTTAAAAGGATGGGTCCTAGAAACGTTTGTGATTGGCTTTAGGGCAAGTGGGAGATTGATGGGATAGTGCCCTACAAGCCAATATATTTAGCTTGTATTGGAACTATCATTATCTTTCTTTAGTATTGATGGGGGCTATTTCGCACCCTACATACTGTACGGATTGACTAAAGAACATGAGATCGGTTCGACCAAATTAGACAGTTCGGGATCATCTTATCGACCCGGCCGAATACTGCTCTCTCCGACTAGAAGACTATATTCCGGACTCAAGAAGGATATTTGGGCTGAGTCCAATTAGGACTATGTTTCCTTGTAACGCTAGGTTTAGCATGATATAAATACCTAGTTAATCATTGTATTAAGGGTCTCCGAAAAACTCTAGATCACAAGGCAAATACGCCATTGAATTCAGCATAAACTCCACAACTCACTATTATTCAATAAAGAAAAGAGCTTTCTCTTCATTTTTGTGTATTCTTCGCGTTGGTTTAAGTATTTACTTTTTGTTCTTAAGATATTGTTTTTCCTTGAGATTGATCCATCCTAAATAAAGTAACAGAGCCCTATAAAATATATATATATTGAAAACCCCCAATATCACAAATTCACTGATACCATTAACCCGACGAAATCAGGTAAAATCAGTTGGCGCCCACCGAGGGGCTAGGTTAATTATTCGATCGACACATGGCTCGCCCAAGGAAAAGCACTCGTATCGGAGCAAGAAGTAACACAACCACCGGTCATAACGTATCTGAAGATCTACAGGATAACAATGATAATAACGCTCCCAACGTCAACGAGAATTTGCAGGATACCTACCCCCGTCAACAGGAAACCCAAGGAGGTCTTCCCGGTACAATACGGGAAGAGCCGAAAGTCCCTGAGATCCCCGTCCCTCTCCCGGACGCTCAGTAGAAACTGCGACAAATAGCGATGCTATTTAAATCACTCTCTCTAGAAGAATTACTCGTACTTGATCAAATTCCACAAAACGGTAGGGTTGCCAGGGCAACTCCTGCTCGAAGAGCACCAAGGCAAAACGATCAAGCATCTCAACAAGCTGACAGCCCGCCAAGCGAGCGGCGCTCCCTACACAGTCCGCATCAGGGAAATTCCAAACCTTCCGATAACCATCCCCGAAGAAAACCAGGACAAAGAAAACCACAGGCGGAGCGCAGTGGGTCCAAGGAACGTACAATAATTCCTATCGAGGATGACATAGATGATGCAATCCCAGATCGACCACGACCGACTCGATTTTCGGAAAGAGAAATTGAAAGGATGGTGCAGGAGCGACTCGAACAACGCCTACGATCTGTTCAAAACCCGTGGACCCGAACCACGGAACTCCAGGAAAGCCTTGCGGCCTGTTCTCCCTTCTGCAGAGAAATAAAAGAGGCACAATCCATCGGACAGGTCCCGGGTAGACTACCCCGATATGATGGAACCACCGACCCAGATGATTATATCTTTAGCTTCACAAATATAATGAACTTGTACGCCCACTCTGCGGAATTCACCGCCAATTTAATGGTGACCACATTCGAAGGACTCGCATTGGACTGGTTCGCCAAACAACCTGCCAACTCCATATTCAGTTTCCGGGAATTATGCAATAAATTGACGCAGCAGTTTGCCAGTCAGAAGAGGCAAAAACTCCCGATGAGCTACTTAGGAACCATACACCAACAAGAGGGAGAATCCCTAAGAAACTGGTTGGCGAGATTTAACGTGGAGTTACTCAAAATCGATTCTCCAAATATCGATTACATAATTTCTATTCTCTTCGACCTCACGAAGAATAGGCAGTTCGGAAATGCCCTCAGTCGAAAACAACCAAGAACGTTTTCCGACATCATGAGCTTGGCATCTAAATATATGACCCAAGAAGAGATGAATTCCTTTAAGGATAAAAACAAAAACAAAGCCACAACTTCAGGCTCCAAACGGCATGACAGGATTCCTGCCCAAAGATCCGTGGATTATGAGCAATCTTTTAGAAAAGGCAACGTTTTCCAGCGATTGGAATACAACAAAGCCGACCAAGAAAGGCGACCTAATTTCTACCAAAGACCAAGAAACCCCGAACTACCGATCAGAGGCAGGGTGAATCAAGTGGAACACCCAAGGTTAAATGCTCCGATGGAAGAAATATTGGAAGTTCTAGAAAGAAATAACTGGATCCCCGAAGCGAGGAAAATCGCTCAGCCCAGACCAGGGTCTCGAAACTACGACCTATACTGTAAGTACCATAGGGCACACGGACATCGAACGGAAAATTGTTTTCACCTTAAAAGAGAAGTTGAAAAACTAATCTGATTTAACCGGATTTCGTCTGGTTAAAGGGTATCAGTGAATTTGTGATATTGGGGGTTTTCAATATTTATATATATTATAGGGCTCTGTTACTTTATTCCGGATGGATCAATCACAAAGAAAAGCAATATTGTAAAAACAAGAAGTAAACATACAAACCAAAGTAAAGAACACACCAATATGAAGAGAAAAAGCTCTTTCTTTCTTGAATAATATTGAGTTGAGCTGTTTTAGGCAGGATACAATGGCGTATTTGCCTTATGATTCAGAGTTTTCGGGAGTTGTTTAATACAATGATTAGCTAGGTATTTATATCATGCTAAACCTAGCTTTACAAGGAAACACAGTCCTAACAGGACTCGGCCCAAATACCCTTCTTGGGTCCGGAATATAATCTCCTAGTCGAAGAGAGCTGTACTTGGCCGGGTCGATAAGATGATCCCGAACTGTTTGATTTGGTCGAACCGATCTCATGTTCTTTACTCGATCCGTACAGTATGTAGGGTGCGAAATAGCCCCCATCAGTACTCCCTCACTTCTTCGAGCGTATAGATAATAGAAGCTCGTGGAAGTAGATAATTCTTTACGACTGTTCGTTTTCTATGAATGGAGCCTCGTTAAAAACCTTTCTTAAGAAAAAACCCAATGGGAAAAAATCTTAAGTAAGGAAAAGAGTGCTACATATCATAGATAGTCATTTTCTTTGTCCGATTATGAATCGCCGCGCGTCTATTCTGGAGGCTCTTCATTTCCTTCCGTTTTTTGGCGGGAATGTGATTAATTGTGACGAGTTCGAAACGTCTTTTCCCATCTTAGTATAAATAGGTGACCTTTGAGTTCGTCATTTTTCCTTTAGACTTACTTACAGTTCGTAGTCATAATCTTGCTTAGTCGTTCGTCATATAAAGTTTTTCCTTTTATCGACTTTCATCCTTCGAGAGTCTGAGAATATGGCTTCTTTGAGAAAATCTTCTTCTTCCTCGAGGGAGAATGTTGCTCCTAACAACGAAGAGGAGTTGCGCTCTAATCTTTTGGGCGGACAATCTGCCATTTCTGACTTCGTTGTTCCTATAGAAGATACATTTAAGGTACAGATCCTTTCTGATACAGAGGTTGCTGCCCGAGCCAAAAAGGGCAAAGGTACTGCTCCTCAGATTTCTGATCCAATTGAGGACCTTGCTTGCGCTTATACAGTGGATACTTTTCCGGAGGTTGTGAACAATTATGCAAAATATTTCCCGGAGGGTTCCGAGATAATCCTTCCTTCCCCTTCTGATAGGGTTACTTCTCCCCTGGAAGGATGTCGTGCCTTTTATACGGCTCACTTCAATAGCGGCCTCCGTCTTCCGTTGTCCCCCCTTTTTCTTGACATCTTGAGAATATTTAGTGTGTCCTTGACACAATTAGTTCCAAATTATGTGGCTTTCCTGGTTTGCTTTTATGTTCTGATGATCGCGAAAGGGTTTAAACCTTCCTTTCGTAATTTTACGCAACTTTTCCGGTTCAATATTTCTAGTTCCTCTAATTGTGGGTATTTCTTCGCCAGTCAGAGACCTAGTCGAGCGATCTTTGACGCCCCTGTTTCTAGCAATCCTTTTTGGAAATCTCACTTTTTCTTTGTTCGCCCCCAACCTCATCTTCGTTCGGTGGATTGTTCGACTATTCCCTTCTCGTGGGATCATGATTTCAAATGGGTATATGGAGGTCGCTTACCGACTGGTGAATTCATTCCTGACGATGCTCAGTTTATTGCTGAAATCCCTGATATGCGTGTAAACAAATATCAGAGTGCTCTTCTGATTGGGGAAACTTTCCTTCGTAAAGCAGGATTGAGTGTTCATACTTTTCCAATCAATTCATCATTAGTGATCTTACGTGATTTCGTTTGTTCGATCAAGGGTGGATCGTGGTGCGATAATAACAATATGAAAATGATAGCAGAGATCAATAGTGATTGTATTCGATTTAAATGAGTACAAATACAAATATTTGGGTCCTACTCGAGCATTAATGGATGCCGTACAAGCTAGAGGGCGAAATACATATGATTGAAACTATGCTATATTTCCCAAGTGAGTCCGAGCTGCAGTCTCTAAGCTAGAGCACCTGGGAAGTTCTGTCCGGTGTCATAAATGCATGGGGTATTTATAGCTGAAATCGGGGTCTAGGTGATCCATCCGCAGGCATGCAATTCTCGGCCCATAAGATTGGATCAAAGCTCGGCCCAACAGTAAATTTGGATCCAGGGCCGTCTGTACTTATGGTACCCGGGCATCGGGGTCGAACTCGGTCTTCCGAGATAAGTACTGTTCGATCTCGCATGATTGTAGAAAAGGCAGAGCCTAAAATATCCCTCATCAATACTCCCCCACTTCTCGAGCGTAAAGTGAAGCTTGAGCTCGAAGAAGTATAGATTGTCTAGACCAATGAGGGGGAATGAATCAATCTCGGCATAGCTTCGGTTATGCCTCGTTAAAAACCTAATTCGGAAAAACCCATTGGGATAAAAACCGAATTAGGGAAAAAGAGTGCATACTTAAGAAACCATGTAGTGATGCCGTCCAGACATTATCCTTGTCGTTCGTTGTCGGAACAGGAGCTTGTGATTTGGATATTTCATCGCCACTTTAATGAAGAGGTCTAGTTGAACCTTATTATCCCATGGTCGGTGAGAAAATATGGAGCGAACACCTCCTCAATGCGTTCGTTTGTCGCGTGGGTCTTTAATTTAGGAATTCCGGAAAGTATAGGGGCCGTAAGTGTAAATCTTCAAAAGTATGATTTTAACCTTACCTTGAGGGAGTTCAATCGTCGTGGTTACTCGGGGACCGATTTGCAATTTCCCATTTTGTTCCCGCATATATAGTTATACGGAGGATCGCTGTTCATCCAAGATTCTGAGAAAACTTTAGATCGGAGCAGACAGATCGATAAGTGAGTTCTAGCAGCCTTTTTCGAGCAGTCTTCATATATTTGTTATGTCAAGCTCTGTAGACTTGAAGGGAAAATCTCCTTTAAAGGAGAATGAGGCCGATAATCGGAAAGAGAAAGAAGTTGTAGAAGCTCGATCTTCCTTATTATTGTAATTTCGAACTCTTTTGTAACTGTTTGGAATGTCACGAATGAGATATTTATTTCTCTTATAATCCTTACTTGTTATCCTGTGGAATTGCTTTCGTATACTATCATCGAGCATCAATTTCTCTGTCTCAAAAATACAAACAAGCGCTATTCTTTACCAACTTTGATAAATATTTAGATGATAGATGACAACCGACATTCCTCAATTTTGAATATAACCTGTAGAAGGCTTTTATTCCCCCGTCAAATACATAATAATTAAGACATCGAATAGAAGAATCCAAAATAATCTTTGAGTAACAATTTTAATCTGAGGGGCCAAATTCCCTAGTCGGACAAATAATCGTGAAGTAATAATCGAAATAGGGTCTTGATCGATCTTGAATAATAATAATTTTTTGATCTAAGGGTCATAGCAACGGCTATGAACAATCATGGAGAAATAATAGAATAGAATGCTGGTTGATCTTGGATAATAATCGATATGAGGGGCATAGCAACGGCTTTCACCCTTAGTCGTGTCAGAGCATTTTTAGCTCGAGGGTCATAGCAGAGGCTTTCACCCATTTAGTAATTTCGATCTAAGGGGCATAGCAACGGCTTTCACCCTTAGTCGTATCAGAGCATTTTTAGCCCGAGGGTCATAGCAGAGGCTTACACCCATTTAGTAATTTCGATCTAAGGGGCATAGCAACGGCTTTCACCCTTAGTCGTATCAGAGCATTTTTAGCCCGAGGGTCATAGCAGAGGCTTTCACCCATTTAGTAATTTCGATCTAAGGGGCATAGCAACGGCTTTCACCCTTAGTCGTATCAGAGCATTTTTAGCCCGAGGGTCATAGCAGAGGCTTTCACCCATTTAGTAATTTCGATCTAAGGGGCATAGCAACGGCTTTCACCCTTAGTCGTATCAGAGCATTTTTAGCCCGAGGGTCATAGCAGAGGCTTTCACCCATTTAGTAATTTCGATCTAAGGGGCATAGCAACGGCTTTCACCCTTAGTCGTATCAGAGCATTTTTAGCCCGAGGGTCGTCACCCTTTTTTATTCTTTTCGATCCAAGGGGCATAGCAACGGCTTTCACCCTTGGTTGATTTTCGAGGGTCGTAGCAACAGCTTTCACCCGTTTTTAATAGTAGATGGAGACGAGAAAATATTGATCAATAGATGAACCGAGCTCGATAATATATGAAGGAGATGAATGAATATGAATCTTGATGAGATTAGTTTCCACTGAATATATAATCTTGATCGAAACAAATTTTGTTGAGATAATATTCTTCTGCAATCACGAGAAAAGACGAATCATAGCGAAACCACCAACAGTGAATAACCTTAGGGCTTGATAGGAAGACGTTCTGGGGGGAGAACGATTCAGAATGTAATTACCCGATAATCTGGGCGTTCGCCCTTTTGTCTTCGGAAGATTGTAAATAAAGTTAGTCTGCGAATCCGATGAAGATTCTCTACTCGGAGCTAGGTTATTTCGAGTAGACTATGGGAGAGGGAATCGGAAATTTCATAGAATTGTAGAAAGTAAATGTAGTCTTCTGTAATATATTAGTTTGTACTATGTCTGAAATGTATCTTTCCTGTTTTCCTTCTGAACTCTTGTATTATTTAGTGAAATTTATGAATGGAATTTTCCCCTTTCTTTGTCGATAGAAATAAAGATAATCAGGTACTTTTATTTCTCGTGACTTCGACCATATATATCTGAGATTAGCGACGAAATACCCGAACAATGGTTTCTAAGAATATTAATGTCTCGGTAGATTTGAGATTAATAAAGAACTTATTGTGATTGATCCTTGCTATCGTCGAGTTTTCGAAGACCGTCGAATTCCTCAGTTCGTTAGTTTCGTCCGAATAGATTAATCGTGGCTTTTCCGATTTGAACACCTCTGATTAGTTATAAAATAGCGATTTCATACCTAGAGTAACAAGTGCACGGGGGTCGATCTTCCAGACAAATATCCCTGATCTTCGCACCATTTAGGAGTACGATGGTAAATGAAACCACTGTTTGAACGAAAGTTTCGAATAAACCCTTCGTTGTATATGATTGGATTGTATAACCTGTTAACCAAACAGGACCCTATTTCTCGGGAAACGTATCGGTCAGTTCATTTAATACAGATATCCTAACCGTCCGCGGTCCGTTGTTTTAGCCGTTGATTCAAAACCCTTCACTACTATAAATAGGTCCCTTCATACATACGAAATTCCTTATTCTTTCCTTTATACTTCCTCCGATCATTATGGGTCGAGATTTAAACTTGATCCCTATTCTCTCCAAAATAAAGGAGTTTGAGATTAGACTTAGAACCCTGTTTTTCGATCTCATCTCCTTTAGCATAAGCTTTTTCGCTTAGAATATCGACAGGCAAAGGAAAATGCGCCTAGAATACCGGCAGGCAACCTGTTTTCCCAGACATATCTTGTCTGGTGCGGGTTAGAATTCCGTTATTCTGGCGTTGTATCTGATCGGGCAGCTGGTTATCCTGAGAGGAGTTCTTTAAATCTGAAGCACCAGCTTCCTCGAGGGCTTTCTTACGAGATAGTTCCTTCGAGTTCCCTTGGAGTGCCTCTGCTGAGATAACCCTTTGCTGCTCCGGTTCGAATTAATCTGTAAATAATGATTGAGTGTCTCAATCATTGTTTACAGATGAAGACCTAAGGTCGGTCTGAAGCCTTGGAGTGGAGCTGTGAGCCAACCTTTATCCTGTTCGTAGAGGGCTGTGTGACAGGTGGCGAGCGACCGCCTATGAAATTCAGTGCTGAGTTCTGCATCTGGAGCGATCTTAGGGAATGAAGACCGAGCTTGAAACAAGATAGACACATTCGAAGGTGTTGTAATAGGGTAGTAGTGATTGTATTGTACTTCCTGAGCTCGAATTATATTCCAGGCTTTACTTTGTAACTTGTTTGAAGAATTTTAATGATAAAGCTTCGTTTCTGATCGAATTTCATTACTTGAATTCCTTTATTGGCCAGAATGATTTTGCCAATATTCGACCATTAGCTCGAAAATTTTTCTAATCGGTTGCTGTTGTCCGAATACTCAACTTATCCCAACTGACTTGAGAAAACTAGAGATAGCCAACAAGTAATGTATAGAGATCAAGTGATTGATCCCTTAAATAACTGATTCGAAAAATTTATTTTTGAAGTTAACAAATACGAAGATCGGAAAAATAAATTCCGACCGTTAATAATAAGCTGCAACTCCATAGGTCTTCTAAGCCTTTGACATTAACCGGCGATCGAGTGAGCGGAATTA
Source organism: Penstemon barbatus (assembly GCA_003313485.2). Lineage (NCBI taxonomy): Eukaryota > Viridiplantae > Streptophyta > Magnoliopsida > Lamiales > Plantaginaceae > Penstemon > Penstemon barbatus. Next base: position 27,867,465 of record CM064877.1, on the reverse strand, counting down.
ATTCTACGTTAATCAGTTGCGGACGATATCTATGCAATCTCTTATTCGCTTATGGGAATGGATCCTCCGCGGAAAATAAACCCATTGACGAAATAAATGAGCTATGCAACTATAGTTTAAGCCACTAATCTTAAGCTCGGAAATCCATCGCATAAGTCATATTTTCGTCCTCGAAATGACGAACGCGCCAACGGTCGGAGTATCGTCTTGGATATTGAATAGCAGAGTTTTTGTCTAATAAGGCTATCTGCCGATATACATGTTTCTCCTCGTAGTAGGCATATTTCGATCTAATACTCGAATAGGGCCCCTCGGTGGGCGCCAATTGATCTTACGTGATTTCGTTTGTTCGATCAAGGGTGGATCGTGGTGCGATAATAGCAATATTAAAATGATAGCAGAGATCAATAGTGATTGTATTCGATTTAAAGGAGTACAAATACAAATATTTGGGTCCTACTCGAGCATTAATGGATGCCGTACAAGCTAGAGGGCGAAATACATATGATCGAAACTATGCTATATTTCCCAAGTGAGTCCGAGCTGCAGTCTCTAAGCTAGAGCACCTGGGAAGTTCTGTCCGGTGTCATAAATGCATGGGGTATTTATTGCTGAAATCGGGGTCTAGGTGATCCATCCGCAGGCATGCAATTCTCGGCCCATAAGATTGGATCAAAGCTCGGCCCAACAGTAAATTTGGATCCAGGGCCGTCTGTACTTATGGTACCCGGGCATCGGGGTCGAACTCGGTCTTCCGAGATAAGTACTGTTCGATCTCGCATGATTGTAGAAAAGGCAGAGCCTAAAATATCCCTCATCAATTAGAATCACTGGGTAAGCATTTCTCTTTAATTTAGTGTTACGATAATATTTTCTTATATAGAGAAACTAACTTTTAATTTGTTTCTTGTTCAGCTCAAATGGTAGAAAATTCTCGACATTTTTCAAAGGGAAAGATGGTGTTATCCAAATCCTCTAAGTCTATAGAGAACAACCCGATCGAGCAGAGAGCTTCTCGGAAGAGGAAACTGGAGTTGAGTCATGAGTCCGAGGAGAATGGAGAGGAGTCTCCAAATTCTTCACAAGATTCCCCTGTTCGTCAAGGGACTGGCCCTGGTTATCCCCCTCTTCAGCTTAGATCATCCTTGGGAATTCGCGGATGTCGTAGTTGGTCGATGCCTCATCCTAGCGATAACCCGGTGGGGAGAAAAAGGAGCTATTATGGTCGTTCTGGCAATGATCTTTTTCTACCTGGCGACAGTCATCCGAAACCTACTTTGGTTGAAATGATCGAAGATCATTTAGAGGGGAAGAGAGCCGCTGGTTATTCCGAGAAAGATTCACTTGTCCATGACGAAAGTGAGAATGCGGTTGACAAGGCGACTCGCGTTCTCTTATCCGGGGTTTTTACTCGTGATTTGAACAAACTTTTCCGCAAGGATCCTCTGGAGAAATTTCAGCGAGCTTCTCTTTATGCTGAAAAGGTAATTTCTGTTGAGCTTGCTTTATAGGATATTCTTTACTCCAAAGATATTCTTGCTAACTCATTTCTTGTTTTGCCCCTTTGCTTTTTCAGACTAAGACTTGTTTAGCCTCATACGCATACGAAACTGCACTCTGGAAACAGCAATGTGAGTTTCTAGATGAGAAAAATAAAGCTCTTCTTCGTAAGTTTTCTGGTTAAGAGGTTGGTCCCTCAACATCTTCTTCCGTTCCTGTCGTAGAGTCTCGTGCTACCGGGACTGAGGATCAAGAGATCATAAATAGGGTGATGGAGGTTTCTCGTGCTCAAGAGCAGGCCAATCAAATGGCTAAAAAGTTAGAGGAATTCCAGTTACAGAGCACGGCTCGAATTAGTGAGCTAGAATCCCAAGTATCAAGTCTTCAATCTTCATTAGAGGAGTATGAAAATGATGTCCCTCTTAGTGGACTTAGGGATCGATACGGTAGGAACCCTGATGAAAGAGTTATCCGCGAATTCCTTAACTCTCCTGTTCATACGGCGTTGGTGTATCAGATGGTCGGTCCTCTTCTGTAGAGTACTTTCAAGAAGGCGGTTCATCAGCTGGTCGCCTTAGAGATGATCGACGACCGTCGAAAGGAGTATTTTAAGGCGGCGCACATTCGGTTGAATCGTTATGGTGAAATTTATTCTCCTTCCGAGCTTCCAGATGTCGTATATCAAGGTTTTCCTTTGGCTCACCTTGTCGAAGAATTCGGAAAACCATTGCCGATTCCTCCTTCTGATGTTAACGATGAGCTTGATAATACTTTTATCGATCCAGAAGACGAAGAAGAAGAAGAAGATGACATTGGCACGTCCGAGAACGTCGGTAGTGAACAGAGAATCTCGGATAGCGACCAGGCTTCTTGAAATAGTGATTTTTGAAATAATCTTTGTAATTATTTACCCGTAGGTTTAATTGTAATTTTACCTTTTCATTCCTTTGTACGCTAAACGTTTCGTATTCTGACAGTCGTGTCTTTTCATTTTCGCCGTAATAATTCAGACAAGTCATTAAGTTTGCCGTAATCATTATGCGTGTGTCTTTTCCAATTCTAGCGTTTGCTCCAAGGTCAGTTTTTCTATTTCGCGCCCTTTCTTTAGGTCTGTAGCGTCTTTTCGTGTAGTATAAATACTAAAGGTAAAAACTTGACTTGTTATTTACCGTTATACTCGTCACTTTTAATAGAATACTCTTTCTTTGGCTAGTCGATAAACTTTCTCGTTACTTACTTTATACTTTTCAATAATTCTATCATGAGTAATCTTTTCGGCAATACTTCGAAACGACCTTCTCGTGAGAGCGCTAGGGATAATAGATCCAAAAAATCTCGAAGAGATGGGCCGTCGATGGAGCCTCCTCGTTCGTCCCCAATAATTAGGTCGGTGATTGATACTCGTGTTATTCCTTCCGAACCTTTTTCTGTAGTAAACTCGTCGTTTTCAGAACCAATCTTTTCTTCTTCCACTCAAGTAGGAAGTATGCCTTCCCCTGGTCGGGTAGCTTTTGGCGATATGTCCAATGAGGAACCGACTTATAATATACCTGTTACTTCAAGTGCTTCTTCCTTCGAGCATGTTTTTCATGGAGGGGATTTTGCTATTTCCCTTCCTTAGTCTACTTCTACTGCCCCAATCGCCAGCGAAGGGCAAGTTGGTGATGGTTTTTTTGTCAATCCTTCCACAACACAATCTATTTTGCAGGATTGTCCTGACTATTTATTTCATGATACCACGGTGATGACTACTTCTTTTGAATCTGGAGGACCTTCTGGGGGTCGGTTTGGGTCGAGGTCTGGTCGTCGAACCGTTATTTCTGCTTCGGGCAAGGAGACCTCTGTTAGCCCCAACGAGAGAGATTCTCCTCGTCTGTTAGATGATCGAAGCATCTTTGAGCAAGTTAAGGATATTATGTTGTCAGAGACTCCACGTTCTGATGGTGTCCTTTCTAATAGTGAATTGCCTGGCTCAGTTGAGCCTGATGCTTTGTCTTGGGATCTGGGTTAAGCACTTTTTTGCCTGGTGAGCTGAAGAAGCTTGAGGGTACCTCCAATGTACGCCTTGTTCAGTCGCTGGTGAAGATATGTGAACAGGTGGACGAATCTTTTCATTATTTTATTTGTTTTAATTTTTGACTTCCTTCTTACATAAGAATTGTTTTCTTTTTCCAGGCTAAGTACTTTGCACTCCAGCTGGGTGTGCAAAACGATGATTTGTGGAAAAATAGAAGTGCTTATCAACGTCAGTTGGAGTCTGAAAAAGCTAAAGCTGCAGGGCTGACGTTGCAACTTCAGCTTGCCAGAGATGATCTCCAAAGATTGGAGGCTGATAAAGTTGTTCTTGAAAAAGAGAAATATGATTTAGTTCAGGCTGCTGCCCTCGCAGAGGAGTCTCGACAGCGGTCTTATGAGGAAGGTTATGACGCAGGCTATCTCAAGCGTCAGGAGGAGTTGATGGCGTTTGCTGGCAACTTGACTCCTCGGATGACTGTTTCTAGTAGTCGACCTGCTGACCGTTCTTCTCAGTGATCTTTTTTTTTTTTTTTTTCTGCCCAACTTTTGTGTATTTGTTCGGGCTGAAATTTTTGTAATGGGGGAAGTACTAAATTGGAAATGATGACCTTTTTGAGGCAGATTCTTGCCTTGATCGATTTTTTTTCTGTAGATATACTTTGTTATGCTCATTTTGCCTTTATGCATAAATATAATCATCATGAAATAATCAGTATAGATTAGCATACTTATCTGAAATTGATCTTTGCGGAGAATAGTCAGGATAGATAAACGTTAGCTTGATCTTGCTTGGTCACTGTTCGAGTAAGTGAATGGTATAATGTTTGCTCTGCAAATCAAGTCTTTTGTTGATCAACCCAGTATAGTCCCTTGGATTATATGCACCAACATGTTTTATGTCAAAATTTAGACAATAGGTCATTCATATCGACAATAGTTGTTAAGGAACGCTCATCATCTTTGTCGATGTTCAATCTATGCCCTGTATTTTTGTCTTTTTGTGATCTAAATCTTATATAAGGAGGCTATTGCCCCTTTTGTTGAACTCCGTTTTTCTTTTCATCAGACTAAGGAAAAATATCCCTTTCAGTATCTTCAGAGCTTCATGTATCCCAGCATTAATTTTGAACTATATGTTCCTCAATTGGTGTATCATTACGTCATTTCTTTGATATGGGAGGAATTGGAAAATGTAGAAGTCTTTGGCAGATCTGATCTGTTCAGACCTCCTTCAGCAATTCTTTGGTATGTTAGGCAGTGACTTCTTTGCAGTTTCGAATAAGGAGGACTATTCTCCTGATTTCTATGTCAGATATCTTGGACTCCAAAGGAGTTCTTGTATGGCTCAGTTAATGGTTACCCATATGATTTATGAGGCAGTGACGGCCTTCGCATGGTGGAGGATTTATCTTTTATCGAGCAAGTAATCTTTTCACGACGATCTTAGACTTGTATGCCTTTGTTTGTGGAATCTAGGTTTTCGGGTAATCGACCATCATGTATGATCGTACCGGTCTATCTGGTCCGAAGCTCCTTTAGATCTGTTTGTGTTATTTCGATGATCGCTTCGATCTACGTCGCTCTTGTTGTCGACTGCTTGAGTTAATTAGATAGTGTCGTTCCAACTTATTTGCATTTATTACGGGGAGTCAAAAGGTCGCATTTTCGTCCCTTGATCAAATACTTTTTCAGCCGTTGGATTGCTTAGGTCTATCCCTATAAATAGGGAAGTGACTTGCATACTTCATTTGCAATTTCCCAAAGAGGATGGAGATCTCAGTTTCCTTAGATTTTATTCTGCCTTCAGATCCCATAATATTCAAAAAGTCACATTATCGTGATTCATTTTGTAATAGCTTGATTATCTTCTACCTTGTACTGACGGGTCCCATGTCAGCCCTACCTTGTACTGACGGGTCCCATGAGGCCTCAGTTTTTGTCTTCATCAATTAGAGGTCCGTGGTTTCTGTTTGCACATGGAGGGTTCATATTTGCCAGTCACCCCCGCTCTTGGATGTCACCTCAGGAGTGATAGACCACCGGGGTGGCTGGTAAACTTACCGTTTCACGACGGCCCCGAAGAGATACTGCTCTAGAGTAAAATGTTTTATATTTAATGTAAAGGCAGTATCTTCTTGCGGGTGAATGAGCATTGCCGGTTATCTGGCTGGTAATGTTCATTTCGTCTGGAAGAACATTTGATCTTCAGAGCCTGGCCATCGAACTAAAGAAGTCGACCATCCTGAGCAGCATGCTTCTTAGGTTGTTTATCATAATCGAAGAGGTACTAGGGAGGAGATTGATGTTTCCGTGGACATTATCGTTAAGATTGCCGATCTTAGAGGATCATTTCATCTAAATCATTGTAACGATCTTTAAGTAGTATGTAGACCTTTGTAATGTAGGATTTTTGTATGTAACTGATTTGATGAATAAAATATTACTTTTATCCCTTGCATCTTCTTTGTCGTTGATTCTGTCATAATTTTTATTTACGAGGAGCAATTTCCGAGCAGATGGATTCATACTTAATTCATCTTCAAAACTTTTAGGAGTATTAGCAGTTCTTTCTGATCGTTAGGAACAGATCGAGGAGTGTTCATTGAGCGGATCAATGTTTACTCAACTTGTTTGATTAGACTTAGATCGAGGAGTGTTTATTGAGCTGATCAATGTATACTCAACTCTTTTTTGATTAGACTTAGGTTTTTAACCCAAAAGCCTTTTAATCGTCATAAGTAAATCGTTGAAAATATATCGAGGAGTGTTTATTGGGCGGATCAATGTATACTCGACTCTTCTATAATTTAGACTTAGGTTTTTATCACCTGAAATCTTTCTGATCGTTGTAAAATATATCGAGGAGTTTTTATCGAGCGGATCGATGTTTACTCAACTCGTTTTGTTTAGACTTAGGTTTTTAGTACCTGAAAGTCCTTTTGATTTGATTAGACTTAGATCGAGGAGTGTTTATTGAGCTGATCAATGTATACTCAACTCTTTTTTTATTAGACTTAGGTTTTTAACCCAAAAGCCTTTTAATCGTCATAAGTAAATTGTTGAAAATATATCGAGGAGTGTTTATTGAGCGGATCAATGTATACTCGACTCTTCTATAATTTAGACTTAGGTTTTTATCACCTGAAATCTTTCTGATCGTTGTAAAATATATCGAGGAGTTTTTATCGAGCGGATCGATGTTTACTCAACTCGTTTTGTTTAGACTTAGGTTTTTAGTACCTGAAAGTCCTTTTGATCGCTGAATATATATCGAGGAGTGTTTATTGAGCGGATCAATGTTTACTCAACTCGTTTATAACTTAGACTTAGGTCTTTAATACCAAAAAGTCTTTTTGATCGCTGAATATATATCGAGGAGTGTTTATTGAGCGGATCAATGTATACTCGACTCGTTTATAACTTAGACTTAGGTTTTTAATACCAAAAAGTCTTTTTAATCGCTGAATATATATCGAGGAGTGTTTATTGAGCGGATCAATGTATACTCGACTCGTTTTTGTTTAGACTTAGGTTTTTAATACCAAAAGTCTTTTTTAATCGAACGGACGAGAGTTTTTATTGAGCGGATCAATGTATACTCGACTCGTTTTGATTTAGACTTAGGTTTTTAATACCAAAAGTCTTTTTTAATCTTCGTGAATAATGGACGAGGAGTTTTTATTGAGCGATCAATGTATACTCGACTCGTTTTTATTTAGACTCAGGTTTTTAATACCAAAAGTCTTTTTTAATCTTCGTGAATAACGGACGAGGAGTTTTTATTGAGCGGATCAATGTATACTCGACTTGTTTTTTTGGTCGGATTGGGGAGTGTTTATTGAGCTGATCAATGTATACTTAACTCCTTTTGTCCCAATCTCAACCAATATGATAGTAGAATTCAAGGAGTGTTTACCGAAACAATCGTTTATAGAAATTGCTAAAATCTTTAATAATTGAACAGTAGGCTAAGGCCTTTATTACAAAGACTAAAACTCAATGAAATAAAATAAAGTAGCATAATCTGCAAAAATTTATTTACCATAGTATTTTCTAAGGTTGACTGCATTCCAGGTTCTTGGTAAGGCTGTTCCATCCAAGTGTGCAATTTTGTATGAACCTTTCTTTCCTACGCCAACGACAACATAAGGTTCATCCCAGTTTTGTTGTAACTTTCCCACATGCTTGGATACTTCTACCTTTTTCAAGACCAGGTCTCCTTCTTTGAAGGTTCGGATGCGTACTTTTTGATTGTATGCCTTTTCCATATTTGCTTTAGTGGCTTGCAAGCGTACAGCGGCTTTTTCTCTTAAAGCTTCTGTTAAGTCGATATCATTTTCTCTTGTCTTTTCGTTTTCAAGATCGTCGAACATCTCGATTCTTGGCGTTGGGATTAGAGTTTCAATAGGGATAACAGCTTCCGACCCATATACCAAGCTAAATGGGGTTTCCCCAGTCGAGGTCCTGACTGTAGTCCGATTGGCCCAAAGTACTCCTGGGAGTTCATCAAGCCATTTTCCTTTGGCCGCTCCTAATCTTTTTTCCAAGGATTTTATTATTTCTCGGTTTGCTACCTCGGTCTGTCCGTTCGCTCTAGGATGCCCGACGGAAGTGAAATTTTGTTGAATCCCAAGTTTTGAACACCATTCTATTACCTGTTTTCCCGCGAATTGGGTTCCATTATCAGAGATTAGGATCCTTGGGATGCCAAATCGACAAACTATGAATTTCCATAGGAAGTTGATCACTTGGAATTGAGTTATTCGTGCGAGGGCGATGCATTCTATCCACTTGCTGAAATATTCTACCGCGACCAGGACATAAGCTTTCTTGGATCTAGCCGCTGGGAACGGTCCCACGATGTCCATTCCCCATTGATCGAAAGGCCAACATACCGGGATTGGGTGCATGTTTTCTGCTGGTCGATGACATACATTAGCATGGACCTGGCAGTGATGACATTCTTGGACATATTGAGCGGCATCTTTATTGATTGTCGGCCAATAATAACCTGTTCTGAGGCATTTTAAAGCCAATGCCCTCGATCCGCTGGGATTTCCTGCGTCTCCTTCGTGTATTTCTCGTAGTATATCGGAGGTTTGTGCTTTAGAGACGCATTTTAGAAGAATTCCTGATACTGATCTTCGGTAGAGTTTTCCTTCTATTAGTGTATATTTTGGAGCTCGATACCTTATTTTTCGAGCTTCATTCTGGTCGGGCGGTAGTTTTTCCTCTTGAAGATAGTCTATCATTGGGGTCATCCAGTTTTCTTCGGCTTCTTCGATTTCCATTATATCGACTACCGGTGTTTCATCGATATCGATTGCCGGCATATTAGAGATCAACCAGTTGATCACCCGTTCGGTCTTTCCGTCATGGGATCCTGTGAACTTAGATAGTTGATCGGCCCATTTGTTTTCCGAACGTGGAATGTTCTGTATACCGAAGCTTTCAAATTTCTCAGCTAGCGTCTTCACTTTGGCGAGGTATTTGACCAAATTGAATTCCTTAGCCTCGTATAGGCCCTCTATTTGTCTTTGTACTAACTCTGAATCGGTTAATACTTTAAGCCTCTTTATGTTGGCTTTGATCGCCATTTCCATTCCTGCGATTAACGCTTCATATTCTGCTTCATTGTTCGTTACGACGAAGTCCAATGTTATCGCATAATTTAAATCTTCTTTATTTGGTCCGGTGAAGTTGATTCCGGCGCCTCCTCCTTCTCGGCATGAAGCACCGTCGACATGCATTAGCCAAGTTTGATCTTCTATGATCAAGACATCGTCGTTGAGGCTGCTCGATGATTCAGTTGCCCGCGTCGTTGTTTCCAATAGAAAATCAGCCAACACTTGGGCCTTAATTGCGATTCTTGGTTTGTAGTCGATTTCGAATTGGCCGAGTTCGATCGCCCATTTGATTAGTCTTCCGGAGGCTTCCGGTTTTGCTAAGACTTGTCTTAGTGGTTGATTCGTTAAAACGATGATTTTGTAGGTTAAAAAGTAGGGTTGAAGTTTTCGTGCAGCCACTACTAAGGCCAGGGTGAATTTTTCAATTTCCAAATAATTCTTCTCCGCCCCTTGCAATAATTTGCTTAGATAATAGACAGGCTTATGTTCCGAGCCTTCTATCTTAATTAGTACAGAACTAATGGCCGCTTCGGAGATGGAGATGTAGATATACAATGGTTCTCCTTCCGTTGGTTTGGCCAACATCGGGGGTGTTGTCAAATATTCTTTGAGTTGTTCGAAGGCTCGACCGCATTCTTCGGTCCAAATGAAGTTTTTTGCTTTTCGGAGAGTTTGGAAAAATGGCAAGCTTCTGTCTGCTGATTTTGATATGAATCTGCTCAATGCTACGATTTTCCCAACCAAGCTTTGTACTTGAGAGATGGTTTTGGGAGGTCTCATTTCTGTTATGGCTCGAATTTTCTCTGGGTTGGCTTCTATTCCTCGCTGGTGTACTAAATATCCCAAAAATTTTCCTGACTTAACACCGAAAGTGCATTTCGCGGGGTTTAACTTCATACGGTATTTTCTTAAGATCTGGAAACATCGATCAAGATGTTTTACGTGATCCGCTTCGTTC
>CM064877.1:27599059-27857351 GCA_003313485.2 Penstemon barbatus | reverse complement strand
GACTTGAAGGGAAAATCTCCTTTAAAAGGAGAATGAGGCCGATAATCGAAAGAGAAAAAAGTTGTAGAAGCTCGATCTTCCTTATTATTGTAATTTCGAACTCTTTTGTAACTGTTTGGAATGTCACGAATGAGATATTTATTTCTCTTATAATCCTTACTTGTTATCCTGTGGAATTGCTTTCGTATACTATCATCGAGCATCAATTTCTCTGTCTCAAAAATACAAACAAGCGCTATTCTTTACCAACTTTGATAAATATTTAGATGATAGATGACAACCGACATTCCTCAATTTTGAATATAACCTGTAGAAGGCTTTTATTCCCCGTCAAATACATAATAATTAAGACATCGAATAGAAGAATCCAAAATAATCTTTGAGTAACAATTTTAATCTGAGGGGCCAAATTCCCTAGTCGGACAAATAATCGTGAAGTAATAATCGAAATAGGGTCTTGATCGATCTTGAATAATAATAATTTTTTGATCTAAGGGTCATAGCAACGGCTATGAACAATCATGGAGAAATAATAGAATAGAATGCTGGTTGATCTTGGATAATAATCGATATGAGGGGCATAGCAACGGCTTTCACCCTTAGTCGTGTCAGAGCATTTTTAGCTCGAGGGTCATAGCAGAGGCTTTCACCCATTTAGTAATTTCGATCTAAGGGGCATAGCAACGGCTTTCACCCTTAGTCGTATCAGAGCATTTTTAGCCCGAGGGTCATAGCAGAGGCTTACACCCATTTAGTAATTTCGATCTAAGGGGCATAGCAACGGCTTTCACCCTTAGTCGTATCAGAGCATTTTTAGCCCGAGGGTCATAGCAGAGGCTTTCACCCATTTAGTAATTTCGATCTAAGGGGCATAGCAACGGCTTTCACCCTTAGTCGTATCAGAGCATTTTTAGCCCGAGGGTCATAGCAGAGGCTTTCACCCATTTAGTAATTTCGATCTAAGGGGCATAGCAACGGCTTTCACCCTTAGTCGTATCAGAGCATTTTTAGCCCGAGGGTCATAGCAGAGGCTTTCACCCATTTAGTAATTTCGATCTAAGGGGCATAGCAACGGCTTTCACCCTTAGTCGTATCAGAGCATTTTTAGCCCGAGGGTCGTCACCCTTTTTTATTCTTTTCGATCCAAGGGGCATAGCAACGGCTTTCACCCTTGGTTGATTTTCGAGGGTCGTAGCAACAGCTTTCACCCGTTTTTAATAGTAGATGGAGACGAGAAAATATTGATCAATAGATGAACCGAGCTCGATAATATATGAAGGAGATGAATGAATATGAATCTTGATGAGATTAGTTTCCACTGAATATATAATCTTGATCGAAACAAATTTTGTTGAGATAATATTCTTCTGCAATCACGAGAAAAGACGAATCATAGCGAAACCACCAACAGTGAATAACCTTAGGGCTTGATAGGAAGACGTTCTGGGGGGAGAACGATTCAGAATGTAATTACCCGATAATCTGGGCGTTCGCCCTTTTGTCTTCGGAAGATTGTAAATAAAGTTAGTCTGCGAATCCGATGAAGATTCTCTACTCGGAGCTAGGTTATTTCGAGTAGACTATGGGAGAGGGAATCGGAAATTTCATAGAATTGTAGAAAGTAAATGTAGTCTTCTGTAATATATTAGTTTGTACTATGTCTGAAATGTATCTTTCCTGTTTTCCTTCTGAACTCTTGTATTATTTAGTGAAATTTATGAATGGAATTTTCCCCTTTCTTTGTCGATAGAAATAAAGATAATCAGGTACTTTTATTTCTCGTGACTTCGACCATATATATCTGAGATTAGCGACGAAATACCCGAACAATGGTTTCTAAGAATATTAATGTCTCGGTAGATTTGAGATTAATAAAGAACTTATTGTGATTGATCCTTGCTATCGTCGAGTTTTCGAAGACCGTCGAATTCCTCAGTTCGTTAGTTTCGTCCGAATAGATTAATCGTGGCTTTTCCGATTTGAACACCTCTGATTAGTTATAAAATAGCGATTTCATACCTAGAGTAACAAGTGCACGGGGGTCGATCTTCCAGACAAATATCCCTGATCTTCGCACCATTTAGGAGTACGATGGTAAATGAAACCACTGTTTGAACGAAAGTTTCGAATAAACCCTTCGTTGTATATGATTGGATTGTATAACCTGTTAACCAAACAGGACCCTATTTCTCGGGAAACGTATCGGTCAGTTCATTTAATACAGATATCCTAACCGTCCGCGGTCCGTTGTTTTAGCCGTTGATTCAAAACCCTTCACTACTATAAATAGGTCCCTTCATACATACGAAATTCCTTATTCTTTCCTTTATACTTCCTCCGATCATTATGGGTCGAGATTTAAACTTGATCCCTATTCTCTCCAAAATAAAGGAGTTTGAGATTAGACTTAGAACCCTGTTTTTCGATCTCATCTCCTTTAGCATAAGCTTTTTCGCTTAGAATATCGACAGGCAAAGGAAAATGCGCCTAGAATACCGGCAGGCAACCTGTTTTCCCAGACATATCTTGTCTGGTGCGGGTTAGAATTCCGTTATTCTGGCGTTGTATCTGATCGGGCAGCTGGTTATCCTGAGAGGAGTTCTTTAAATCTGAAGCACCAGCTTCCTCGAGGGCTTTCTTACGAGATAGTTCCTTCGAGTTCCCTTGGAGTGCCTCTGCTGAGATAACCCTTTGCTGCTCCGGTTCGAATTAATCTGTAAATAATGATTGAGTGTCTCAATCATTGTTTACAGATGAAGACCTAAGGTCGGTCTGAAGCCTTGGAGTGGAGCTGTGAGCCAACCTTTATCCTGTTCGTAGAGGGCTGTGTGACAGGTGGCGAGCGACCGCCTATGAAATTCAGTGCTGAGTTCTGCATCTGGAGCGATCTTAGGGAATGAAGACCGAGCTTGAAACAAGATAGACACATTCGAAGGTGTTGTAATAGGGTAGTAGTGATTGTATTGTACTTCCTGAGCTCGAATTATATTCCAGGCTTTACTTTGTAACTTGTTTGAAGAATTTTAATGATAAAGCTTCGTTTCTGATCGAATTTCATTACTTGAATTCCTTTATTGGCCAGAATGATTTTGCCAATATTCGACCATTAGCTCGAAAATTTTTCTAATCGGTTGCTGTTGTCCGAATACTCAACTTATCCCAACTGACTTGAGAAAACTAGAGATAGCCAACAAGTAATGTATAGAGATCAAGTGATTGATCCCTTAAATAACTGATTCGAAAAATTTATTTTTGAAGTTAACAAATACGAAGATCGGAAAAATAAATTCCGACCGTTAATAATAAGCTGCAACTCCATAGGTCTTCTAAGCCTTTGACATTAACCGGCGATCGAGTGAGCGGAATTAATTCTACGTTAATCAGTTGCGGACGATATCTATGCAATCTCTTATTCGCTTATGGGAATGGATCCTCCGCGGAAAATAAACCCATTGACGAAATAAATGAGCTATGCAACTATAGTTTAAGCCACTAATCTTAAGCTCGGAAATCCATCGCATAAGTCATATTTTCGTCCTCGAAATGACGAACGCGCCAACGGTCGGAGTATCGTCTTGGATATTGAATAGCAGAGTTTTTGTCTAATAAGGCTATCTGCCGATATACATGTTTCTCCTCGTAGTAGGCATATTTCGATCTAATACTCGAATAGGGCCCCTCGGTGGGCGCCAATTGATCTTACGTGATTTCGTTTGTTCGATCAAGGGTGGATCGTGGTGCGATAATAGCAATATTAAAATGATAGCAGAGATCAATAGTGATTGTATTCGATTTAAAGGAGTACAAATACAAATATTTGGGTCCTACTCGAGCATTAATGGATGCCGTACAAGCTAGAGGGCGAAATACATATGATCGAAACTATGCTATATTTCCCAAGTGAGTCCGAGCTGCAGTCTCTAAGCTAGAGCACCTGGGAAGTTCTGTCCGGTGTCATAAATGCATGGGGTATTTATTGCTGAAATCGGGGTCTAGGTGATCCATCCGCAGGCATGCAATTCTCGGCCCATAAGATTGGATCAAAGCTCGGCCCAACAGTAAATTTGGATCCAGGGCCGTCTGTACTTATGGTACCCGGGCATCGGGGTCGAACTCGGTCTTCCGAGATAAGTACTGTTCGATCTCGCATGATTGTAGAAAAGGCAGAGCCTAAAATATCCCTCATCAATTAGAATCACTGGGTAAGCATTTCTCTTTAATTTAGTGTTACGATAATATTTTCTTATATAGAGAAACTAACTTTTAATTTGTTTCTTGTTCAGCTCAAATGGTAGAAAATTCTCGACATTTTTCAAAGGGAAAGATGGTGTTATCCAAATCCTCTAAGTCTATAGAGAACAACCCGATCGAGCAGAGAGCTTCTCGGAAGAGGAAACTGGAGTTGAGTCATGAGTCCGAGGAGAATGGAGAGGAGTCTCCAAATTCTTCACAAGATTCCCCTGTTCGTCAAGGGACTGGCCCTGGTTATCCCCCTCTTCAGCTTAGATCATCCTTGGGAATTCGCGGATGTCGTAGTTGGTCGATGCCTCATCCTAGCGATAACCCGGTGGGGAGAAAAAGGAGCTATTATGGTCGTTCTGGCAATGATCTTTTTCTACCTGGCGACAGTCATCCGAAACCTACTTTGGTTGAAATGATCGAAGATCATTTAGAGGGGAAGAGAGCCGCTGGTTATTCCGAGAAAGATTCACTTGTCCATGACGAAAGTGAGAATGCGGTTGACAAGGCGACTCGCGTTCTCTTATCCGGGGTTTTTACTCGTGATTTGAACAAACTTTTCCGCAAGGATCCTCTGGAGAAATTTCAGCGAGCTTCTCTTTATGCTGAAAAGGTAATTTCTGTTGAGCTTGCTTTATAGGATATTCTTTACTCCAAAGATATTCTTGCTAACTCATTTCTTGTTTTGCCCCTTTGCTTTTTCAGACTAAGACTTGTTTAGCCTCATACGCATACGAAACTGCACTCTGGAAACAGCAATGTGAGTTTCTAGATGAGAAAAATAAAGCTCTTCTTCGTAAGTTTTCTGGTTAAGAGGTTGGTCCCTCAACATCTTCTTCCGTTCCTGTCGTAGAGTCTCGTGCTACCGGGACTGAGGATCAAGAGATCATAAATAGGGTGATGGAGGTTTCTCGTGCTCAAGAGCAGGCCAATCAAATGGCTAAAAAGTTAGAGGAATTCCAGTTACAGAGCACGGCTCGAATTAGTGAGCTAGAATCCCAAGTATCAAGTCTTCAATCTTCATTAGAGGAGTATGAAAATGATGTCCCTCTTAGTGGACTTAGGGATCGATACGGTAGGAACCCTGATGAAAGAGTTATCCGCGAATTCCTTAACTCTCCTGTTCATACGGCGTTGGTGTATCAGATGGTCGGTCCTCTTCTGTAGAGTACTTTCAAGAAGGCGGTTCATCAGCTGGTCGCCTTAGAGATGATCGACGACCGTCGAAAGGAGTATTTTAAGGCGGCGCACATTCGGTTGAATCGTTATGGTGAAATTTATTCTCCTTCCGAGCTTCCAGATGTCGTATATCAAGGTTTTCCTTTGGCTCACCTTGTCGAAGAATTCGGAAAACCATTGCCGATTCCTCCTTCTGATGTTAACGATGAGCTTGATAATACTTTTATCGATCCAGAAGACGAAGAAGAAGAAGAAGATGACATTGGCACGTCCGAGAACGTCGGTAGTGAACAGAGAATCTCGGATAGCGACCAGGCTTCTTGAAATAGTGATTTTTGAAATAATCTTTGTAATTATTTACCCGTAGGTTTAATTGTAATTTTACCTTTTCATTCCTTTGTACGCTAAACGTTTCGTATTCTGACAGTCGTGTCTTTTCATTTTCGCCGTAATAATTCAGACAAGTCATTAAGTTTGCCGTAATCATTATGCGTGTGTCTTTTCCAATTCTAGCGTTTGCTCCAAGGTCAGTTTTTCTATTTCGCGCCCTTTCTTTAGGTCTGTAGCGTCTTTTCGTGTAGTATAAATACTAAAGGTAAAAACTTGACTTGTTATTTACCGTTATACTCGTCACTTTTAATAGAATACTCTTTCTTTGGCTAGTCGATAAACTTTCTCGTTACTTACTTTATACTTTTCAATAATTCTATCATGAGTAATCTTTTCGGCAATACTTCGAAACGACCTTCTCGTGAGAGCGCTAGGGATAATAGATCCAAAAAATCTCGAAGAGATGGGCCGTCGATGGAGCCTCCTCGTTCGTCCCCAATAATTAGGTCGGTGATTGATACTCGTGTTATTCCTTCCGAACCTTTTTCTGTAGTAAACTCGTCGTTTTCAGAACCAATCTTTTCTTCTTCCACTCAAGTAGGAAGTATGCCTTCCCCTGGTCGGGTAGCTTTTGGCGATATGTCCAATGAGGAACCGACTTATAATATACCTGTTACTTCAAGTGCTTCTTCCTTCGAGCATGTTTTTCATGGAGGGGATTTTGCTATTTCCCTTCCTTAGTCTACTTCTACTGCCCCAATCGCCAGCGAAGGGCAAGTTGGTGATGGTTTTTTTGTCAATCCTTCCACAACACAATCTATTTTGCAGGATTGTCCTGACTATTTATTTCATGATACCACGGTGATGACTACTTCTTTTGAATCTGGAGGACCTTCTGGGGGTCGGTTTGGGTCGAGGTCTGGTCGTCGAACCGTTATTTCTGCTTCGGGCAAGGAGACCTCTGTTAGCCCCAACGAGAGAGATTCTCCTCGTCTGTTAGATGATCGAAGCATCTTTGAGCAAGTTAAGGATATTATGTTGTCAGAGACTCCACGTTCTGATGGTGTCCTTTCTAATAGTGAATTGCCTGGCTCAGTTGAGCCTGATGCTTTGTCTTGGGATCTGGGTTAAGCACTTTTTTGCCTGGTGAGCTGAAGAAGCTTGAGGGTACCTCCAATGTACGCCTTGTTCAGTCGCTGGTGAAGATATGTGAACAGGTGGACGAATCTTTTCATTATTTTATTTGTTTTAATTTTTGACTTCCTTCTTACATAAGAATTGTTTTCTTTTTCCAGGCTAAGTACTTTGCACTCCAGCTGGGTGTGCAAAACGATGATTTGTGGAAAAATAGAAGTGCTTATCAACGTCAGTTGGAGTCTGAAAAAGCTAAAGCTGCAGGGCTGACGTTGCAACTTCAGCTTGCCAGAGATGATCTCCAAAGATTGGAGGCTGATAAAGTTGTTCTTGAAAAAGAGAAATATGATTTAGTTCAGGCTGCTGCCCTCGCAGAGGAGTCTCGACAGCGGTCTTATGAGGAAGGTTATGACGCAGGCTATCTCAAGCGTCAGGAGGAGTTGATGGCGTTTGCTGGCAACTTGACTCCTCGGATGACTGTTTCTAGTAGTCGACCTGCTGACCGTTCTTCTCAGTGATCTTTTTTTTTTTTTTTTTTCTGCCCAACTTTTGTGTATTTGTTCGGGCTGAAATTTTTGTAATGGGGGAAGTACTAAATTGGAAATGATGACCTTTTTGAGGCAGATTCTTGCCTTGATCGATTTTTTTTCTGTAGATATACTTTGTTATGCTCATTTTGCCTTTATGCATAAATATAATCATCATGAAATAATCAGTATAGATTAGCATACTTATCTGAAATTGATCTTTGCGGAGAATAGTCAGGATAGATAAACGTTAGCTTGATCTTGCTTGGTCACTGTTCGAGTAAGTGAATGGTATAATGTTTGCTCTGCAAATCAAGTCTTTTGTTGATCAACCCAGTATAGTCCCTTGGATTATATGCACCAACATGTTTTATGTCAAAATTTAGACAATAGGTCATTCATATCGACAATAGTTGTTAAGGAACGCTCATCATCTTTGTCGATGTTCAATCTATGCCCTGTATTTTTGTCTTTTTGTGATCTAAATCTTATATAAGGAGGCTATTGCCCCTTTTGTTGAACTCCGTTTTTCTTTTCATCAGACTAAGGAAAAATATCCCTTTCAGTATCTTCAGAGCTTCATGTATCCCAGCATTAATTTTGAACTATATGTTCCTCAATTGGTGTATCATTACGTCATTTCTTTGATATGGGAGGAATTGGAAAATGTAGAAGTCTTTGGCAGATCTGATCTGTTCAGACCTCCTTCAGCAATTCTTTGGTATGTTAGGCAGTGACTTCTTTGCAGTTTCGAATAAGGAGGACTATTCTCCTGATTTCTATGTCAGATATCTTGGACTCCAAAGGAGTTCTTGTATGGCTCAGTTAATGGTTACCCATATGATTTATGAGGCAGTGACGGCCTTCGCATGGTGGAGGATTTATCTTTTATCGAGCAAGTAATCTTTTCACGACGATCTTAGACTTGTATGCCTTTGTTTGTGGAATCTAGGTTTTCGGGTAATCGACCATCATGTATGATCGTACCGGTCTATCTGGTCCGAAGCTCCTTTAGATCTGTTTGTGTTATTTCGATGATCGCTTCGATCTACGTCGCTCTTGTTGTCGACTGCTTGAGTTAATTAGATAGTGTCGTTCCAACTTATTTGCATTTATTACGGGGAGTCAAAAGGTCGCATTTTCGTCCCTTGATCAAATACTTTTTCAGCCGTTGGATTGCTTAGGTCTATCCCTATAAATAGGGAAGTGACTTGCATACTTCATTTGCAATTTCCCAAAGAGGATGGAGATCTCAGTTTCCTTAGATTTTATTCTGCCTTCAGATCCCATAATATTCAAAAAGTCACATTATCGTGATTCATTTTGTAATAGCTTGATTATCTTCTACCTTGTACTGACGGGTCCCATGTCAGCCCTACCTTGTACTGACGGGTCCCATGAGGCCTCAGTTTTTGTCTTCATCAATTAGAGGTCCGTGGTTTCTGTTTGCACATGGAGGGTTCATATTTGCCAGTCACCCCCGCTCTTGGATGTCACCTCAGGAGTGATAGACCACCGGGGTGGCTGGTAAACTTACCGTTTCACGACGGCCCCGAAGAGATACTGCTCTAGAGTAAAATGTTTTATATTTAATGTAAAGGCAGTATCTTCTTGCGGGTGAATGAGCATTGCCGGTTATCTGGCTGGTAATGTTCATTTCGTCTGGAAGAACATTTGATCTTCAGAGCCTGGCCATCGAACTAAAGAAGTCGACCATCCTGAGCAGCATGCTTCTTAGGTTGTTTATCATAATCGAAGAGGTACTAGGGAGGAGATTGATGTTTCCGTGGACATTATCGTTAAGATTGCCGATCTTAGAGGATCATTTCATCTAAATCATTGTAACGATCTTTAAGTAGTATGTAGACCTTTGTAATGTAGGATTTTTGTATGTAACTGATTTGATGAATAAAATATTACTTTTATCCCTTGCATCTTCTTTGTCGTTGATTCTGTCATAATTTTTATTTACGAGGAGCAATTTCCGAGCAGATGGATTCATACTTAATTCATCTTCAAAACTTTTAGGAGTATTAGCAGTTCTTTCTGATCGTTAGGAACAGATCGAGGAGTGTTCATTGAGCGGATCAATGTTTACTCAACTTGTTTGATTAGACTTAGATCGAGGAGTGTTTATTGAGCTGATCAATGTATACTCAACTCTTTTTTGATTAGACTTAGGTTTTTAACCCAAAAGCCTTTTAATCGTCATAAGTAAATCGTTGAAAATATATCGAGGAGTGTTTATTGGGCGGATCAATGTATACTCGACTCTTCTATAATTTAGACTTAGGTTTTTATCACCTGAAATCTTTCTGATCGTTGTAAAATATATCGAGGAGTTTTTATCGAGCGGATCGATGTTTACTCAACTCGTTTTGTTTAGACTTAGGTTTTTAGTACCTGAAAGTCCTTTTGATCGCTGAATATATATCGAGGAGTGTTTATTGAGCGGATCAATGTTTACTCAACTCGTTTATAACTTAGACTTAGGTTTTTAATACCAAAAAGTCTTTTTTAATCTTCGCGAATAATGGACGAGGAGTTTTTATTGAGCGGATCAATGTATACTCGACTCGTTTTTATTTTGACTCAGGTTTTTAATACCAAAAGTCTTTTTTAATCTTCGTGGATAACGGACGAGGAGTTTTTATTGAGCGGATCAATGTATACTCGACTCGTTTTTATTTAGACTTAAGTTTTTAAAACCAAAAGTCTTTTTTAATCTTCGCGAATAATGGACGAGGAGTTTTTATTGAGCGGATCAATGTATACTCGACTCGTTTTTATTTAGACTCAGGTTTTTAATACCAAAAGTCTTTTTTAATCTTCGTGAATAACGGACGAGGAGTTTTTATTGAGCGGATCAATGTATACTCGACTCGTTTTTATTTAGACTTAGGTTTTTAATACCAAAAGTCTTTTTTTAATCTTCGCGAATAATGGACGAGGAGTTTTTATTGAGAGGATCAATGTATACTCGACTCGTTTTTATTTAGACTCAGGTTTTTAATACCAAAAGTCTTTTTTAATCTTCGTGAATAACGGACGAGAAGTTTTTATTGAGCGGATCAATGTTTACTCAACTCGTTTTTATTTAGACTTAGGTTTTTAAAACCAAAAGTCTTTTTTAATCTTTGCGAATAATGGACGAGGAGTTTTTATTGAGCGGATCAATGTATACTCGACTCGTTTTTATTTAGACTCAGGTTTTTAATACCAAAAGTCTTTTTTAATCTTCGTGAATAACGGACGAGGAGTTTTTATTGAGCGGATCAATGTATACTCGACTCGTTTTTATGGTCGGATTGAGGAGTGTTTATTGAGCTGATCAATGTATACTTAACTCCTTTTGTCCCAATCTCAACCAATATGATAGTAGAATTTCAAGGAGTGTTTACCGAAACAATCGATTTATAGAAATTGCTAAAATCTTTAATAATTGAATAGTAGGCTAAGGCCTTTATTGCAAAGACTAAAACTCAATGAAATAAAATAAAGTAGCATAATCTGCAAAAATTTATTTACCATAGTATTTTCTAAGGTTGACTGCATTCCAGGTTCTTGGTAAGGCTGTTCCATCCAAGTGTGCAATTTTGTATGAACCTTTCTTTCCTACGCCAACGACAACATAAGGTCCATCCCAGTTTTGTTGTAACTTTCCCACATGCTTGGATACTTCTACCTTTTTCAAGACCAGGTCTCCTTCTTTGAAGGTTCGGATGCGTACTTTTTGATTGTATGCCTTTTCCATATTTGCTTTAGTGGCTTGCAAGCGTACAGCGGCTTTTTCTCTTAAAGCTTCTGTTAAGTCGATATCATTTTCTCTTGCCTTTTCATTTTCCAGATCATCGAACATCTCGATTCTTGGCGTTGGGATTAGAGTTTCAACAGGGATAACAGCTTCCGACCCATATACCAAGCTAAATGGGGTTTCCCCAGTCGAGGTCCTGACTGTAGTCCGATTAGCCCAAAGTACTCCTGGGAGTTCATCAATCCATTTTCCTTTGGCCGCTCCTAATCTTTTTTCCAAGGATTTTATTATTTCTCGGTTTGCTACCTCTGTCTGTCCGTTCGCTCTAGGATGCCCGACGGAAGTGAAATTTTGTTGAATCCCAAGTTTTGAACACCATTCTATTACCTGTTTCCCCGCGAATTGGGTTCCATTATCAGAGATTAGGATCCTTGGGATGCCAAATCGACAAACTATGAATTTCCATAGGAAATTGATCACTTGGAATTGAGTTATTCGTGCGAGGGCGATGCATTCTATCCACTTGCTGAAATATTCTACCGCGACCAGGACATAAGCTTTCTTGGATCTAGCCGCTGGGAACGGTCCCACGATGTCCATTCCCCATTGATCGAAAGGCCAACATACCGGGATTGGGTGCATGTTTTCTGCTGGTCGATGACATACATTAGCATGGACCTGGCAGTGATGACATTCTTGGACATATTGAGCGGCATCTTTATTGATTGTCGGCCAATAATAACCTGTTCTGAGGCATTTTAAAGCCAATGCCCTCGATCCGCTGTGATTTCCTGCGTCTCCTTCGTGTATTTCTCGTAGTATATCGGAGGTTTGTGCTTTAGAGACGCATTTTAGAAGTATTCCTGATACTGATCTTCGGTAGAGTTTTCCTTCTATTAGTGTATATTTTGGAGCCTGATACCTTATTTTTCGAGCTTCATTCTGGTCGGGCGGTAGTTTTTCCTCTTGAAGATAGTCTATCATTAGGGTCATCCAGTTTTCTTCGGCTTCTTCGATTTCCATTATATCGACTACCGGTGTTTCATCGATATCGATTGCCGGCGTATTAGAGATCAACCAGTTGATCACCCGTTCGGTCTTTCCGTCATGGGATCCTGTGAACTTAGATAGTTGATCGGCCCATTTGTTTTCCGAACGTGGAATGTTCTGTATACCGAAGCTTTCAAATTTCTCAGCTAGCGTCTTCACTTTGGCGAGGTATTTGACCATATTGAATTCCTTAGCCTCGTATAGGCCCTCTATTTGTCTTTGTACTAACTCTGAATCGGTCAATACTTTAAGCCTCTTTATGTTGGCTTTGATCGCCATTTCCATTCCTGCGATTAACGCTTCATATTCTGCTTCATTGTTCGTTACGACGAAGTCCAATGTTATCGCATAATTCAAATCTTCTTTATTTGGTCCGGTGAAGTTGATTCCGGCGCCTCCTCCTTCTCGGCATGAAGCACCGTCGACATGCATTAGCCAAGTTTGATCTTCTATGATCAAGACATCGTCGTTAAGGCTGCTCGATGATTCAGTTGCCCGCGTCGGTATTTCCAATAGAAAATCAGCCAACACTTGGGCCTTAATTGCGATTCTTGGTTTGTAGTCGATTTCGAATTGGCCGAGTTCGATCGCCCATTTGATTAGTCTTCCGGAGGCTTCCGGTTTTGCTAAGACTTGTCTTAGTGGTTGATTCGTTAAAACGATGATTTTGTAGGTTAAAAAGTAAGGTCGAAGTTTTCGTGCAGCCACTACTAAGGCCAGCGTGAATTCTTCAATTTCCAAATAATTCTTCTCCGCCCCTTGCAATAATTTGCTTAGATAATAGACAGGCTTATGTTCCGAGCTTTCTATCTTAATTAGTACAGAACTAATGGCCGCTTCGGAGATGGAGATGTAGATATACAATGGTTCTCCTTCCGTTGGTTTGGCCAACATCGGGGGTGTTGTCAAATATTCTTTGAGTTGTTCGAAGGCTCGACCGCAATCTTCGGTCCAAATGAAGTTTTTTGCTTTTCGAAGCGTTTGGAAAAAGGGCAAGCTTCTGTCCGCAAATTTTGATATGAATCTGTTCAATGCTACGATTTTCCCGACCAAGCTTTGCACTTGGGAGATGGTTTTGGGAGGTTTCATTTCAGTTATGGCTCGGATTTTTTCCGGGTTGGCTTCTATTCCTCGTTGGTGGACTAAATAACCCAAAAATTTTCCTGACTTAACACCGAAAGTGCATTTCGCGGGGTTTAACTTCATACGGTATTTCCTTAAGATCTGAAAACATCGATCAAGATGTTTTACGTGATCCGCTTCGTTCATACTTTTGACCAACATGTCGTCTACATAGACTTCCATTAACTCTCCGATTAACTCTTTGAACATTAGGTTTACTAACCTTTGGTAAGTAGCCCCGGCATTTCTTAAGCCGAATGGCATCACTATAAAGCAATATACTCCCTGCTCGGTTATGAACGCGGTCTTCTCTTGATCCCGCTCGTCCATGTATATTTGATAAAACCCTTGGAAGGCGTCCATCATGCTGAATATTGCGAAGCCAGCGGTCGAGTCGACCAATAAGTCGATCCTTGGGAGGGGGTATGGGTCGCGCGGGCATAATCTATTAAGGTCGGTAAAGTCATTGCACATCCTCCATTTGTTGTCCTTTTTATCCCCTTTTGCTACTAGCACAACATTACACAGCCATTCTGAGAAGTGTATTTCTCGAATTTGTTTTGCTTCAAGTAGTCTTTCTACCTCGGCTTTGATAATTTTATCTTTTACTGGGCCATGATTTCTCTTCTTTTGTCTGGCAGGTTTTGCCATAGGATCAATTTTTAGGGAATGTTTGATTACTCGAGGATCAATTCCTTCAATGTCATTCGCGCTCCAGGCGAAGACGTCGACATTATCTCTGAGGAAGTTAATTAACATTACTTCCCCTTCCTTGCTCAATTCAGTACCTATTCTTGTCGTTTTAGAAGAGTCCCCTTGTACTAGAATTATATCCTTATGTTCTGAGGGTTTTAAGGCTAAATCTAGCGGTTCTTTTCCCTTTTTGTCTATTCGATCAGTAATGGGGATTTCAACCTTGTTTCTAACAAGATCTCCTTCAAGTTTTCTTTTGCTCAGAGTGATTGATTTTGGATGTTCTTTCAAGGTTAACGAGGTGCTGTAGCAATCCCACGCCATACAGTGATCATTCGTTATTTCTCCGATACCTCTATCGGTCGGAAACTTTATCTTTTGGTGATAAGTAGAGACAACGGCTCGGAATAGGTTGAGGGCAGGTCGTCCCAATATTGCGTTATAAGCGAAGGGAGTTTCTACCACTAGAAATTTCACTAGCTTCACCGTCCGGTGCGGTTTCTTCCCGAGTGACACACTTAAGGTTTTCGTTCCGCTGGGGATGATCTCGGACCCTCCAAAGCCTACTAACGGCGTAGCTACTTTCTGTAGGTTTATCTGCCCCAAGTTCATTTGGGCTAAAACCTCCCGGGAGATGATATTTGCTGAGCTTCCATTATCAATTAGGATTCTTTTGACATTATAATTCGCTATTTCTAACGACACCACCATCGGGAAATCGGGGTTATCCTCTTTTGTGTCCCAAATGATGTTTTTAGGTACTTCGCCCTCGTTAAAGCTGATCGGCTGGTGGTTCGACGTCTTGTTTTCCAGAGTCCATATTTCTTTTGGGTATTTTGAGTTTCCAATTATGGATCGGGCTGTCCTTCGTCGGGCGTTACGACTATCTCCACCCGCGGGTCCCCCGGATATTGTATGGATAGTCCCATTGATCTGGTCGTGGTTCAACTCCTGTGTAGGTCCACGCTCGGGTGACCTTCGACGAGAACTCCTTCTTTGATTATTATTCCGAGGGCTGCTACTTCTTTCCCTTTTGCGGTTATCTCGCTCTAGGTATTCGTCCAGTTTTCCTTGTTCAATCAGTTTTTCAACTTCTCTCTTAAGGTGAAAACAATTTTCCGTTCGATGTCCGTGTGCCCTATGGTACTTACAGTATAGGTCGTAGTTTCGAGACCCTGGTCTGGGCTGAGCGATTTTCCTCGCTTCGGGGATCCAGTTATTTCTTTCTAGAACTTCCAATATTTCTTCTATTGGAGCATTTAACCTTGGGTGTTCCACTTGATTCACCCTGCTTCTGATCGGTTGTTCGGGGTTTCTTGGTCTTTGGTAGAAATTAGGTTGCCTTTCTTGGTCGGCTTTGCTGTATTCCAATCGCTGGAAAACGTTGCCTTTCTTAAAAGATCGTTCGTAATCCACGGATCTATGGGTAGGAATCCTGTCATGCCGTTTGGAGCCTGAAGCTATGGCTTTGTTTTTGTTTTTATCCTTAAAGGAATTCATCTCTTCCTGGGTCATATACTTAGACGCCAAGCTCATGATCTCGGCAAACGTTCTCGGTTGTTTTCGACTGAGGGCATTTCCGAACTGCCTATTTTTGTGAGGTCGAAGAGAATAGAAATTATGTAATCGATATTTGGAGAATCGATTTTGAGTAATTCCACATTAAATCTCGCCAACCAGTTCCTCAAGGATTCTCCTTCTTGTTGATGTATGGTTCCTAAGTAGCTCATCGGGAGTTTTTGCCTCTTCTGACTGGCAAACTGCTGCGTCAGTTTATTGCATAATTCCCAGAAACTGAATATGGAGTTGGCGGGTTGTTTGGCGAACCAGTCCAACGCGAGTCCTTCAAATGTGGTCACCATTAACTTGGCGGTGAATTCGGCAGAGTGGGCATATAAATTCATTATATTCGTGAAGCTAAAAATATAATCATCCGGGTCGGTGGTTCCATCATATCGGGGTAGTCTACCCGGGACCTGTCCAATGGATTGCGCCTCTTTTATTTCTCTGCAGAAGGGAGAACAAGCTGCAAGGCTCTCCTGGAGTTCCGCGGTCCGGGCCCACGAGTTTTGGACAGATCGTAGGCGTTGTTCCAGTCGCTCCTGCACCATCCTTTCGATTTCTCTTTCCGAGAATCGGGTTGTTCGTGGTCGATCTTGGATTGCATCGTCTATATCATCCTCGATAGGGATTATCATACGTTCCTTGGAGCCACTGCGCCCCGGCTGTGGTTTTCTTTGTCCTGGTTTTCTTCGGGGATGATTATCGGAGGGTTTAGAATTGCCCTGCCGCGGACTGTGTAGTGAGCGTCGCTCACTTGGCGGGCTGTCAGCTTGTTGAGAGGTTTCATCGTTTTGCCTTGGCGTTCTTTGAGCAGGAGTCGCCCTGACAGCCCTAACGTTCCGCGGAATTTGATCAAGTACGAGTAATTCTTCTGGAGAGAGTGATTTAAAGAGCATTGGTATTTGTCGCAGTTTCTCCTGAGTGCCCGGGAGAGGAACGGGGATCTCGGGGACTTCCGGTTCTTCCCGTATCGTACCGGGAAGACCTCCTTGGGTTTCCTGCTGACGGGGGTGGGTATCCTGCAAATTCTCGTTTGTGTTGGGAGCGTTATTATCGTTGTTGTCTTGTATGTCTTCCGATGTGTTATGGCCTGTGGTTGTATTACTTCTCGCTCCAATACGAGCGCTTTTCCTTGGGCGAGCCATGTGTCGATCGAATAATTAACCTAGCCCCACGGTGGGCGCCAACTGATTTAACCGGATTTCGTCTGGTTAAAGGGTATCAGTGAATTTGTGATATTGGGGGTTTTCAATATTTATATATATTATAGGGCTCTGTTACTTTATTCCGGATGGATCAATCACAAAGAAAAGCAATATTGTAAAAACTAGAAGTAAACATACAAACCAAAGTAAAGAACACACCAATATGAAGAGAAAAAGCTCTTTCTTTCTTGAATAATATTGAGTTGAGCTGTTTTAAGCAGGATACAATGGCGTATTTGCCTTATGATTCAGAGTTTTCGGGAGTTGTTTAATACAATGATTAGCTAGGTATTTATATCATGCTAAACCTAACTTTACAAGGAAACACAGTCCTAACAGGACTCGGCCCAAATACCCTTCTTGGGTCCGGAATATAATCTCCTAGTCGAAGAGAGTTGTACTTGGCCGGGTCGATAAGATGATCCCGAACTGTTTGATTTGGTCGAACCGATCTCATGTTCTTTACTCGATCCGTACAGTATGTAGGGTGTGAAATAGCCCCCATCATAATCGAACAAGGAAAACTAGACGAATACATAGATCGAGATAACCGCAAAAGGGAAAGAAGTACGAGCCCTCGGAGTAATAATCAGAGAAGGGGTTCCCGTCGAAGATCGCCCGAGCATGGTCCTATGCAGGAGTTGAACCACGACCAGATCAATGGGACTATCCATACGATATCCGGGGTACCCGCGGGCGGGGACAGTCGTAACGCCCGACGAAGGACAGCCAGATCCATAATTGGAAACTCAAAATACCCAAAAGAAATATGGACTCTGGAAAACAAACCTTCAAACGACCAGCCGATCAGCTTTAACGAAGGCGAAGTACCTAAAAACATCGTTTGGGTCACAAAAGAGGATAACCCCGATTTCCCGATGGTGGTGTCGCTAGAAATAGCAAATTATAATGTCAAAAGAATCCTAATCGACAATGGGAGCTCAGCAAATATCATCTCCCGAGAGGTTTTAGCCCAAATGAACTTGGGACAGATAAATCTACAGAAAGTACCTACACCGTTAGTAGGGTTTGGAGGGTCCGAGATCGTCCCCAGCGGAACAATAACCTTAAGTGTATCACTCGGGAAAAAACCGCACCGGACAGTGAAGCTAGTGAAATTTCTAGTGGTAGAAACACCCTTCGCTTATAACGCAATATTGGGACGACCAGCTCTCAACCTGTTCCGAGCCGTTGTCTCTACTTATCACCAGAAAATAAAGTTTCCGACCGATAGAGGTATCGGAGAAATAACGAATGATCACTGTATGGCATGGGATTGCTACAGCACCTCGTTAACCTTGAAAGAACATCCCAAATCAATTACTCCGAGCAAAAGAAAGATCGAAGACGACTTCATTAGAAACAAGGTTGAAATCCCTAGTACTGATCGAATAGACAAAAGGGAAAAGAACCGCTAGATTTAGCCTTAAAACCCCCAGAACATAAGGATGTAATTCTAGTGCGTGGGGACTCGTCCAAAACGACAAGAATAGGTACTGAATTGAGCAAAGAAGGGGAAATAATGATAATCGACTTCCTCAGAGATAATGTCGACGTCTTCGCCTGGAGCGCGAATGACATTGAAGGAATTGATCCTCGAGTAATCAAGCATTCCCTAAAAATTGATCCTTTGGCAAAACCCGCCAGACAAAAGAAGAGAAATCATGGGCCGGTAAAAGATAAAATTATCAAAGCCGAGGTAGATAGACTACTTGAAGCAAAACAAATCCGAGAAATACACTTCTCAGAATGGCTATGTAATGTTGTTCTAGTAGCAAAAGGGGATAAAAAGGACAACAAATGGAGAATGTGTAATGATTTTACCGACCTTAACAAATTATGTCCACGCGACCCATATCCTCTCCCAAGGATCGACTTGTTAGTTGACTCAACCGCTGGCTTCGCGATATTCAGCATGATGGACGCCTTTCAAGGATTCTATCAAATATACATGGATGAGCGGGACCAAGAGAAGACTGCATTCGTAACCGAGCAGGGAGTATATTGCTTTATAGTGATGCCATTCGGCTTAAGGAATGCCGGGGCTACTTACCAAAGGTTAGTAAACCTAATGTTCAAAGAGTTAATCGGAGAATTAATGGAAGTCTATGTGGACGACATGTTGGTCAAAAGTATGAACGAAGCGGATCACGTAAAACATCTTGATCGATGTTTCCGGATCTTAGGAAAATACCGTATGAAGTTAAACCCCGCGAAATGCACTTTCGGTGTTAAATCAGGAAAATTTTTAGGCTATTTAGTACACCAACGAGGAATAGAAGCCAACCCAGAAAAAATCCGAGCCATAACTGAAATGAAACCTCCCAAAACCATATCCCAAGTGCAAAGCTTGGTTGGGAAGATCATAGCGTTGAACAGATTCATATCAAAATCTGCGGACAGAAGCTTGCCCTTTTTCCAAACGCTACGAAAAGCAAAAAACTTTGTTTGGACCGAAGAATGTGATCGAGCCTTCGAACAACTCAAAGAGTATTTGACAACTCCACCGATGTTGGCCAAACCGATGGAAGGAGAACCATTGTATATCTACATCTCGATCTCCGACGCAGCCGTTAGTTCAGTACTAATAAAGATAGAAGGTTCAGAACATAAGCCTGTCTATTATTTAAGCAAATTACTGCAAGGGGCGGAGAAGAATTATTTGGAGATTGAGAAATTCACTCTGGCCTTAGTAGTGCCTGCACGAAAACTTCGACCTTACTCTTTAACCTACAAAATAGTGGTTTTAACAAATCAACCGCTAAGACAAGTCTTAGCAAAACCGGAAGCCTCCGGAAGACTAATCAAATGGGCGATCGAACTCGGCCAATTCGAAATCGATTACAAACCAAGAATCGCAATTAAGGCCCAAGTGTTAGCTGATTTTCTATTGGAAACACCAACACAGGCAACTGAACTATCGAGCAGCCTCAACGACGATGTCTTGATCATAGAAGATCAAACTTGGTTAATGCATGTCGACGGTGCTTCATGCCGAGAAGGAGGAGGCGCCGGAATCAACTTCACCGGACCAAATAAAGAAGATTTGAATTATGCGATAACGTTGGACTTCGTTGTAACAAACAATGAAGCAGAATATGAAGCGTTAATCGCAGGAATGGAAATGGCGATCAAAGCCAGCATAAAAAGTCTTAAAGTATTAACCGATTCAGAGTTAGTACAAAGACAAATAGAAGGCCTATACGAGGCTAAAGAATTCAATATGGTTAAATACCTCGCCAAAGTAAAAACACTAGCTGAGAAATTTGAAAGTTTCGGCATACAGAACATTCCACGTTCGGAAAACAAATGGGCCGATCAACTATCTAAGTTCACAGGATCCCATGACGGAAAGACCGAAAGGGTGATCACCCGGTTGATCTCTAATACACCGGCGATCGATATCGATGAAACACCGGTAGTCGATATAATGGAAATCGAAGAAGCTGAAGAAAACTGGATGACCCCAATGATAGACTATCTTCGAGAGGGAAAACTACCGCCTGACCAGAATGAAGCTCGGAAATTAAGATATCGAGCTCCAAAGTATACACTTGTAGAAGGAAAACTATACCGGAGATCGGTATCAGGAATTCTTCTGAAATGCGTCTCTGAATCACAAACCATTGATATTCTACGAGAGGTAAATGAAGGAGACGCAGGGAATCACAGCGGATCAAGGGCATTGGCTTTAAAATGCCTCAGAACAGGTTATTATTGGCCTAGCATCAATAAAGATGCCGCTCAGTATGTCCAAGAATGTCATCACTGCCAAGTCCATGCTAATATATGTCATCAACCAGCAGAAAACATGCACCCGATCCCGGTATGTTGGCCTTTCGATCAATGGGGAATGGACATCGTGGGACCATTCCCAGCGGCTAGATCCAAGAAAGCTTATGTCCTGGTCGCCGTAGAATACTTCAGCAAATGGATAGAATGTATCGCCCTAGCTCGAATAACTCAGTTCCAAGTGATCAACTTCCTATGGAAATTCATAGTTTGTCGATTTGGCATCCCAAGGATCCTAATTTCTGATAATGGAACCCAATTCGCGGGAAAACAAGTAATAGAATGGTGTTCAAAGCTTGGGATTCAACAAAACTTCACTTCGGTCGGGCACCCTAGAGCGAACGGACAAACCGAAGTAGCAAACCGAGAAATAATAAAATCTTTGGAAAAAAGACTAGGAGCGGCCAAAGGAAAGTGGCTTGATGAACTCCCAGGAGTACTTTGGGCAAATCGAACCACAGTCAGGAGCTCGACCGGGGAAACCCCATTTAGCTTGGTATATGGTTCGGAAGCTGTTATTCCTGTTGAAACTCTAATTCCAACACCAAGAATTGAAATGTACGATGATCAGGAAAACAAAAAGACAAGAGAAAATGATATCGACTTAACAGAAGCTTTAAGAGAAAAAGCCGCTGTACGCCTGCAAGCCACTAAAGCAAGTATGGAAAAAGCATACAATCAAAAAGTACGCATCCGAACATTCAAAGAAGGAGACCTGGTCTTCAAAAAAGTAGAAGTATCCAAGCATGTGGGAAAGTTACAACAAAATTGGGATGGACCTTACGTTGTTATTGGCGTAGGAAAGAAAGGTTCATACAAAATTGCACACTTGGATGGAACAGCCTTACCAAGAACCTGGAACGCTGTCAACCTTAGAAAATACTATGGTAAATAAATTTTAGCAGATTATGCCGCTTTGTTTTATTTTATTGAGTTTTAAATCTTTGTAATAAAGGCCTTAGCCTACAGTTCGATTATAAAAAAAAAATCTTAGCAATTTCTATAAATCGATTGTTTCGGTAATCACTCCTTGAAATTCTACTATCATATTGGTTAAGATCGGGACAACAGGGGTTAAGTATACATTGATCCGCTCAATAAACACTCCTAGACCCGACCATACAAACGAGTCGAGTATACATTGATCCGCTCAATAAAAACTCCTCGTTCATTATTCACGAAGATTAACAGACTTCAGGTACTAAAAACCTAAGTCTAAACAAAACGAGTTGAGTAAACATCGATTCGCTCGATAAAAACTCCTCGATATATTTTTCAACGATTGAAAGACTTTCGGTATTAAAAACCTAAGTCTAAAGAAAACGAGTCGAGTATACATTGATCCGCTCAATAAAAACTCCTCGTTCATTGTTCACAACGATTTAAAGACTTTTGGTAATAAAAACCTAAGTCTATATTATAACGAGTCGAGTATACATTGATCCGCTCAATAAAAACTCCTCGTTCATTATTCACGAAGATTAACAGACTTCAGGTACTAAAAACCTAAGTCTAAACAAAACGAGTTGAAGTAAACATTGATCCGCTCAATAAAAACTCCTCGTCCGTTGTTCACAACAATTTAAAGACTTTTGGTAATAAAAACCTAAGTCTATATTATAACGAGTCGAGTATACATTGATCCGCTCAATAAAAACTCCTCGTTCATTATTCACGAAGATTAACAGACTTCAGGTACTAAAAACCTAAGTCTAAACAAAACGAGTTGAAGTAAACATTGATCCGCTCAATAAAAACTCCTCGTCCATTGTTCACAACGATTTAAAGACTTTTGGTAATAAAAACCTAAGTCTATATTATAACGAGTCAAGTATACATTGATCCGCTCAATAAAAACTCCTCGTTCATTATTCACGAAGATTAACAGACTTCAGGTACTAAAGACCTAAGTCTAAACAAAACGAGTTGAGTAAACATCGATCCGCTCGATAAAAACTCCTCGATATATTTTTCAACGATTGAAAGACTTTCGGTATTGAAAACCTAAGTCTAAAGAAAACGAGTCGAGTATACATTGATCCGCTCAATAAAAACTCCTCATTCATTGCTTACGAAGATTGAGAGGCTTTTGGTATAAAAACCTAAGTCTAAATTATAAACGAGTTGAGTAAACATTGATCCGCTCAATAAACACTCCTCGAAATATATTCAGCGATCAAAAGGACTTTTGGTATAAAAACCTAAGTCTAGATTATAAATAAGTTGAGTAAACATTGATTCGCTCAACAAACACTCCTCGAAATATATTCAGCGATCAAAAGGACTTTTGGTATAAAAACCTAAGTCTAGATTATAAACGAGTTGAGTAAACATTGATCCGCTCAATAAAAACTGCTCGATCTACTCATGACGATTCAAAAAGACTTCAGGTATAAAAACCTAAGTCTAAATTATAAATAAGAGTTGAGTAAACATTGATCCGCTCAATAAACACTCCTCGATCTATTCCTAACGAGCTAAAAGATCTGCTAATACACCTAATTCTTGAAGATGAATTAAGTATGAATCCATCTGCTCGGAAAATGCTCCTCATAAATTAAAATTATGACAGAATCAACGGCAAGGAAGATGCAAGGGATAAAAGTAATATTTTATTCATCAAATCAATTACATACAAAAATCCTACATTACAAAGATCTACGCACTACATAAACACCGTTACAATGGTTTAGATGAAATGATCATTTAGATCGGCGATCTTCACGACAATGTCCATGGAAACACCAATCTCCTCCCTAGTACCTCGTCAATTATGATAAACCACCTAAGAAGCATGCTGCTCAGGATGGTCGACTTCTTTAGTTCGATGGCCAGGGACGGAAGATCAAATGTTCTTCCAGACGAAATGAGCATTACCAGCCAGATAACCGGCAATACTCATTCACCCACAGCAGATACTGCTTCTACATAAGGAGTTGGCATTTTACTCTGAAGCGGCATCTCGCAAGGATTGTCAAGATCAGCACATGTACCAGCCCACCCCGGTGGTCTATCACCCCGGAGGTGACATCGAAGAGCAAGGATGAGTGGCAAGTATGAACCCTCCATGTGCAAACAGAAACCACGGACCTCAAATCTGTGAAAACAACATTTGAGGCCTCATGGGACCCGTTAGAACAAGGTAGGGCTTCCATGGGACCCGTCAGTACAAGGTGGAAGAACATCAAGCTATTACAATGTGAATCACGATAATGTGACTTTTTGAATATTATGGGATCTGAATGCAAAATAAAATCTAAGGAGACTGAGATCTCCATTCTTTTTGGGAAATTGCAAATGAAGTATGCGAGACACTTCCCTATTTATAAGGATAGATCTAAGCAATCCAACGGCTGAAAAAGTATTTGATCAAGGGACGAAAATGCGACCTTTTGACTCCCCGTAATAAATGCAAATAAGTTGGAACGGCACTATCTAATCGACTCAACCAGTCGATAACAAAAGCGACGTAGATCGAAGCGATCATCGAAATAACACAAACAGATCTTAAGGAGCTCCGGCCCAGATAGACCGGTATGATCATACATAATGGTCGATTACCCGAAAAGCTAGAATCCACAAACAAAGGCATACAAGTTTAGGACCGTCGTGAAAAAGGATTCTTGCTCGATAAAAAATAAAAGACCAAACCCTCCATCATACGAGGGCCGTCACTGCCTCATACATCATATAGGTAACCATTAATTAAGCCATACAAGAACTCCTTTGGAGTCCAAGATATCTGACATAGAAATCAGGAGAATAGTCCTCCTTATTCGAAACTCCAAAGAAGTCACTGCCTAACATACCAAAGAAATTGCTGAAGGAGGTCTGAACAGATCAGATCTGACCAAGACTTCTACACTTTCCAATTCCTCCCATATCAAAGAAATGACATGACAATACACCGATTGAGGAACATATAGTTCAAAGTTAATGCTGGGAAACATAAAGCTTTGGAAGATACTGAAAGGGATATTTTTCTCTTAGTCTGATGAAAAGAAAAAGCGGAGTTCAACAAAAGGGACAATAGCCCCCTTATATAAGATTTAGATCACAAAAAGACAAATTTACAGGGCATAGTTTGAACATCGACCAAGATGATGAGCGTTCCTTAACAACTATTGTCGATATGAATGACCTATTGTCTAAATTTTGACGTAAAACATGTTGGTGCATATAATCCAAGGGACTATACTGGGTTGATCAACAAAAGACTTGATCTGCAGACCAAACATTATACCATTCAGTTACTCAAATAGTGACCAAGCAAGATCAAGCTACCTTCTATCTATCCTGACTATTCTCCGCAAAGATCAATTTCAGATAAGTATGCTAATCTATACTGATTATTTCATGATGATTATATTTATGCATAAAGGCAGAATGTGCATAACAAAGTATATCTACAGAAGAAAATTGATAAAGGCAAGAATCTGCCTACAAAAAGGTCATAATTTCCAATTTAGTACTTCTCCCATTACAAAAATTTCAGCCCGAACAAATACACAAAAGTTGGGCATAAAAAAAAAAGAAAAAAAAAAAAAAAAAAGAGGCAGTCCAAGGCCTGCCAGGTCGAACAAAGGTCACTGAGAAGAATGGTTAGCAGGTCGACTAGCAGAAACAGTCCTCCGAGGAGTCAAGTTGCCAGCAAACGCCATCAACTCCTCTTGACGCTTTAGATAACCAGCGTCATATCCTTCCTCATAGGACCGCCGTAGAGACTCCTCTGCTAGGGCAGCAGCCTGAACCAAGTCATTTTTCTCTTTCTCCTAGACAGACTTTTCCTCCTGCAACTTTTTCAAATCATCATTGGCAAGCTGCAGCTGGAGAGTCTGCCCTGCAACCTTCGCCGACTCCGACTCCAAACGACGTTGGTAAGCATCCTTACCATTCCACAGATCGTCGTTTTGCACGCCCAGCTGGAGTGCAAAATATTTGGCCTAGAAAAGGAAGAGAATGAGAAAAACCCCTACACATCAACGCTGTAAAAGCAAGTAAAATAATGAAAAATATGTCTACCTGCTTGCATATCTTAACCAGCGACTGAACAAGGCGTACATTGGAAGTACCCTCAAGTTTTCTCAGCTCACCAGGCAAGATAGTGCTTAAACCCAGATCCCAAGACAAAGCATCAGGCTCAACTGAGCCAGGCAATTCGCTATTAGAAGGGACACCGTCAGGGCGTGGAGTCTCTGACAACATAATATCCTTAACCTGTTCAAGGATGCATCGATCGTCTAGCAGACGAGGAGAATCTCTCTCGTTGGGGCTAACAGAGGTCTCCTTGCCCGAAGCAGAAATAACGGTTCGACGACCAGACCTCGACCCAAACCGACCCCCAGAAGGTCCCCCAGATTCAAAAGAAGTAGTCATCACCGTGGTATCATGAAATAAATAGTCAGGACAATCCTGCAAAATAGATTGTGTTGTGGAAGGATTGACAAAAAAGCCATCACCAACTTGCCCTTCGCTGGCGATCGGGGCAGTAGAAGTAGACAAAGGAAGGGAAATAGCGAAATCCCCTCCATGAAAAACATGCTTGAAGGAAGAAGCACCTAAAGTAACAGGTATATTATAAGTCGGTTCCTCATTGGACATATCGCCAAAAGCTACCCGACCAGGGGAAGGCATACTTCCTACTTGAGTGGAAGAAGAAAAGATTGGTTCTGAAAACGATGTGTTTACTACAGAAAAAGGTTCGGAAAGGATAACACGAGTATCAATCACCGATCTAATTATCGGGGACGAACGAGGAGGCTCCATCGACGGCCCATCTCTTCGAGATTTTTTGGATCTATTATCCCTAGCGCTCTCACGAGAAGGTCGTTTCGAAGTATTGCCGAAAAGATTACTCATGATCGAATTGTTGAAAAGTATAAAGCAAGTAACGAGAAAGTTTATCGACTAGCCAAAGAAAAAGTATTCTATTAGAAGAGACGAGTATAACGGTAAATAACAAGTCAAGTTTTTACCTTTAGTATTTATACTACACGAAAAGACGCTACAGACCTAAAGAAAGGGCGCGAAATAGAAAAACTGACCTTGGAACAAACACTAGAATTTGAAAAGACGCACGCATAATGATTACGGCGAACTTAATGACTTGTCTGGATTATTACGGCGAAGATGAAAAGACGTGACTGTCAGAATATGAAACGTTTAGCGTACAAAGGGATGAAAAAGTAAAATTACAATTAAACCTACGGGTAAATAATTACAAAGATTATTTCAAAAGTCACTATATCAAGAAGCCTAGTCGCTATCTGGAATTCTCTGTTCACTACCAACGTTTTCAGTCGTGCCAATATCTTCTCCTTCTTCTTCTTCGTCTTCTGGATCGATAAAAGTATCATCAAGCTCATCGTTAACATCAGAAGGAGGAATCGGCAATGGTTTTCCGAATTCTTTGACAAGGTGAGCCAAAGGAAAACCTTGATATACGACATCTGGAAGCTCGGAACGAGAATAAATTTCACCATAACGATTCAATCGAATGTGCGCCGCCTTAAAATACTCCTTTCGACGGTCGTCGATCATCTCTAAGGCGACCAACTGGTGAACCGCCTTCTTGAAAGTACTCTCCAGAAGGGGACCGACCATCTGATACACCAACGCCGTATGAACGGGAGAGTTAAGGAATTCGCGAATCACTTTTTCATCAGGATTCCTACCGTAGCGGTCCCTAAGTCCACTAAGAGGGACGTCCTTTTCATACTCTTCCAATGAAGCTTGGAGACTTGATACTTGAGATTCTAGCTCACTGATACGAGCAGTACTCTGAAACTGAAATTCCTCTAACTTTTTAGCCATTTGATTGGCTTGCTCTTGAGCACGGGAAATCTCCATAATCCTATTTATGATCTCTTGATCTTCAGTCCCAGTAGCACGAGTCTCCACGACAGGAACAGAAGAAGATGTTGAGGGACCAACCTCTGAACCAGAAAACTTACGAAGTAGAGCTTTATTTTTCTCATCTAGAAACTCACATTGCTGTTTCCAGAGTGCAGTTTCATATGCGTATGAGGCTAAACAAGTCTTAGTCTGAAAAAGCAAAGGGGTAAAACAAGAAATAAGTTAGCAAGAATATCTTCGAAATATAGGATATCCTATAAAGCGAGCTTAAAAGAATTTACCTTTTCAGCATAAAGAGAAGCTCGCTGAAATTTCTCCAGAGGATCCTTACGGAAAAGTTTGTTAAAATCACGAGTAAAAACCCCGGATAAGAGAACGCGAGTCGCCTTATCGACCGCATTCTCGCTTTCATCATGGACAAGAGAATCTTTCTCGGAATAACCAGCGGCTCTCTTCCCCTCTAAATGATCTTCGATCATTTCAACCAGGGTAGGTTTCGGATGATTGTCGCCAAGTAAGGAAAGATCATTGCCAGAACGACCATAATAGCTCCTTTTTCTCCCCACCGGATTGTCGCTAGGATGAGGCATCGACCAAGTACGACATCCACGAATTCCCAAAGATGTTCTAAGTTGAAGGGGGATAACCAGGTCCAGTTCCTTGACGAACAGGGGAATCTTGGGAAGAATCTGGAGACTCCTCTCCATTCTCCTCGGACTCATGATTCAACTCCAGCTTTCTCTTCCGAGAAGCTCTCTGCTCGATCGGGTTGTTCTCTATAGATTTAGAGGATTTGGACAACACCATTTTTCCTTTTGAAGAATGTCGAGAATTCTCTACCATATGAGCTGAAAAAGAAATGAAAAGTTAGTCTCTCTATATAGAAGACATCATCATAATATTAAGCTAAAGAGAAATGCTTACCCAGTGATTCAAAGGATGAACTGATTGGAAAAGTATGAGCACTCAATCCAGCTTTACGAAGGAAAGCTTCCCCAATCAGAAGAGCACTCTGATATTTGTTTCCACGCATATCGGGGATTTCAGTGATAAACCGAGCATCGTCAGGAATAAATTCACCAGTCGGCAAGCGACCTCCGTATACCCATTTGAAATCATGATCCCACGAGAAAGGTATAGTCGAACCATCCGCCGAACGAAGATGAGGTGGGGGGCGAACAAAGAAAAAGTGAGATTTCCAAAAAGGGTTGCTAGAAACGGGGGCGTCGAAGATAGCTCAACTAGGTCTCTGACTGGCGAAAAAATACCCGCGATTAGAAGAACTGGAAATGTTGAACCGGAAAAGTTGTGTAAAGTTACAAAAGGAAGGTTTAAACCCTTTCGCAATCATCAGGACAGAAAAGCAAACCAGGAAAGCCACGGAATTTGGAACTAATTGTGTCAAGGACACGCAAAATATTTTCAGGATATCAAGGAAGAGGGGAGACAACGGAAGACGGAGGCCGCTATTAAAGTGAGCCGTATAAAAGGCGCGACATCCTTCCGGTGGAGAAGTGACCCTATCGGAAGGGGAAGGAAGAATTATCTCGGAACCCTCCGGGAAATATTTAGCATAATTGTCCACGACCTCCGGAAAAGTATCCACCGTATAAGCACAAGCTAGGTCCTCAATTGGTTCAGAAATCTGAGGAGCAGTACCTTTGCCCTTTTTGGCTCGGGCAGCAACCTCTGTGTCAGAAAGGATCTGTACTTTAAAAGTATATTCTATAGGAACAACGAATTCAGAAATTGCAGATTGTTCGCCCAAAAGATTAGAGCGCAACTCCTCCTCGTTATTAGGAGCAACGTTCTCCCTCGAGGAAGAAGAAGATTTTCTCAAAGAGGCCATATTTTCAGACTCTCGTAGGATATAAGTCGATAAAAGGAAAACTTTATATGACAAACGACTAAGCAAGAAAATAACTACGAACTATAAGCAAGTATAAAGGAAAAATGACGAACTCAAAAGTCACCTATTTATACTAAGATGAGAAAAGACGTTTCGAACTCATCACAATTAATCACATTCCCGCCAAAAATGGAAGGAGATGTAAAGCCTCCAGAATAGACGCGTGGCGATTCGTAATCAGACAGAGGAAACGACTATCTATGATATGTAGCACTCTTTTCCTTACTTAAGATTTTTTTCCCACAGGGTTTTTTCTTAAGAAAGGTTTTTAACGAGGCTCCATTCATAGAAAATAAACAGTCGTAAAGAATTATCTACTTCTACGAGCTTCTATTATCTATACGCTCGAAGAAGTGAGGGAGTACTGATGGGGGCTATTTCGCACCCTACATACTGTACGGATCGACTAAAGAACATGAGATCGGTTCGACCAAATTAGACAGTTCGGGATCATCTTATCAACCCGGCCGAATACTGCTATCTCCGACTAGAAGACTATATTCCGGACCCAAGAAGGATATTTGGGCTGAGTCCAATTAGGACTATGTTTCCTTGTAACGCTAGGTTTAGCATGATATAAATACCTAGTTAATCATTGTATTAAGGGTCTCCGAAAAACTCTGGATGACAAGGCAAATACGCCATTGAATTCAGCATAAACCCCACAACTCACTATTATTCAATAAAGAAAAGAGCTTTCTCTTCATTTTTGTGTATTCTTCGCGTTGGTTTAAGTATTTACTTTTTGTTCTTAAGATATTGCTTTTCCTTGAGATTGATCCATCCTGAATAAAGTAACAGAGCCCTATAAAATATATATATATTGAAAACCCCCAATATCACAAATTCACTGATACCATTAACCCGACGAAATCAGGTAAAATCAAGTATAAATGTAATAATACGCACGTTTATTTATACGAGTATAAGGATAAACAATGGCCAACTTCATCTCTCGCGAATACATTTAAGCGATTGGTTGAAACCCTTAGATTACATTAGACTATGGGACGATTCACTTCAGTACTGAGTGCAATCATGAAACAGTCTCAAAGGTCGTAATCTTAAAACTGTTCCAAGTCATAGATTCCGAACGAGACGGGGTATCGTAGGAATCGCCAAGACTTGTACGAGTATGCATGATTCACATGGAGTGAATTTGTAGCGTTTCATGAGCAAGGCATTTGAGGCCAGTGCATATGAGTAGGTGGTTCAATGGAGGATTGAACGCATCGAACGACCCGAACAGAGAAACCCATTGTGGAAGCGCATGTCGCATATCGGTGATGGGATGTTTCTCAAGGATTATAATAGTTTACGATTTAGTCCTTTGACTTGAGGTGCTAGGGCGAATTCGGTGCATGAAAGTGCGTACTTAGATCTAGGTATAGGCCACGTAGCTTGGTCATAACATGCCTAGGTTGGGTGCGTATGGACATGTACGCGAGTGGTTAGTACCAATATGGAATCTATTGACTCACTGTAATGGGTGAGAGAATTTCCTATACGATTCTTAGATAATATATCCAAGGAATCTGCGGCCGCAATCGGTGACGAATTTGGAAAGGGGTTTCCAAATTTAGGAGTCACACTGGAATATTATCCTGAATTAGAAAGTATAGTTATCGAGACAAATTTAGAGGTGCCGATCAATTCACACACCCTAAGTCTTGATCGGGAATATTAGTCGATAGAAGGACCGTATGTACATGGTAATTATATGAGACGAGGTTCACAAGTATCAATTCACCTGAAGTTGGGCTTCATGGGCTTGTGGCTAGACATCGACCATGAAGTGTGGGTACTCCTGAGTTAATAGAGGAATTGATTCTAGGAGTGGTCAATTAAAGGTTGTTTAATTGACCGGAGCAATTTATTGTTCATAAATTAAATCACGAGGAATTCGTGGGCCTGCTGCCAATTGATGGTGAACCCAGAGGGTCACACACAATACAATTGGACGGTGACTGTTGAAAGGGATACAAAAGGAATTAATTAATTTAAAGGTAATTAAATCAATTAAATGAATTAAAAGTATTTAATTCAAGTGGGAGATTAATTAATTGGCTAACTTAATTAATTAAATACTTAATTGAGTTGCTAATTAATTATATAAAAGAAAAAATGATTTAATTGGACTAGGCATTTAATTAAGTAATTAATCAAATGAAAAGGCTTGCAAGACATGGGCCTTTAATTAAAAGCCCATAAGAAGTCTTGCAAACCTAGGTCAAGAGGGAGTCTATAAAAGGGGATCTACTTGAGCTCAAAAGCTAACACCCTAAGAAGAAAACCCTAGCCTCTCCTCTCAACCTAGCCGCCGCCCCCTAGTGCTAGAAACCCTAGCCGCCGCCGCCACCAAGAGACGCCGCCACCTGCTGCCGTGGGCTGCTCTTGTGCCGCCGCCCCTCTCCCTTTGTTCCTCTGTGTTAGATCTTGACCTGTCAAGAGAATCTACACATTCCTGCTTCGACAAACCTCATGAATCCAGTTCTGAGCCTAAGATCTTGAGGTGTTGCCAGAATCCAATTGGTGTGGACTAACTTTGGAGGTGAGATGCTTGGATCACTTCTGTGAACCAGATCCAAATCCAGATCCAGAACTGAAGGTTTCCACCACCTTGTCTGTGGTGAGGTATATCGCAAAAACCCCCTTTGTTTAATTACTATGTGTGTTTTTGTTTCTTGCTTACGTATAATTAATATGGAGAATTAATATGGGACCTTGGGTGCTTCGAAAAATTTTAAATTCCGCACTGTCGTTGTTCTGATAATCGAGGCATCCCAACCACTATCCCAACATCGATAAAGGCT
This sequence comes from Penstemon barbatus, assembly GCA_003313485.2. NCBI lineage: Eukaryota > Viridiplantae > Streptophyta > Magnoliopsida > Lamiales > Plantaginaceae > Penstemon > Penstemon barbatus. The sequence goes on along the minus strand of CM064877.1, from coordinate 27,825,186 downwards.
ATCGACAACGTCAGGATGAGATGATGATCTTTCTGAGTCATGGCACCAATCGTCTAGAATCCAAGTTGTAATTCTCCGACTTGGCCTTCCAATTCCGAACAGCAATAGTCTAGTTGCTCTTCTCTTTTTTTTTTTATTTTTTTTTATGTTGTAAATGGACAAGTAAAATTTTAATTTTTTCCATTTTAAGAATATCGCTTTTCCGATCATTTGTACAGATGAAATTTCGTATGCACACTTGGTTAATTAATTTCATCGGCGGAATGTAATACTATTCACTTGTCGACTAGACTTAAGTCTTTGGGAATCTGAAAAGTCACATTTAAAGTTGGCGCTTCATTCTAAGAGCGCAACGTTTCTTCTTCCTTTCAATACGAATGAAAACATTTGCATCTATAAATATGGTAGGGAGTTTATCCAAATCCCATAAAATGTATTCTGATAATTCAATGGCATCCTCACTTATCATATTTCAAAAGTTATCATACAAAATACTTCGACGAAACAAATGGCGATCACTCATTTTTAAATCTCACCACTTTGGTATGGGTGGAATGGGAAAAAGGAGGATTCTTCATTTACGAGGGGATCCTTTTTACCAAAACCAGTTTCTATGGAAAACTGGTCAGTTCATTAAAAGGGGCAATACTTCCCTACCTAGGTACTTCCTTCAATGAAGGATGATACTTTGTAAGGGTTAGGTGAATTGTTGTTTTGAAATTTTTTCCGTCCGGCTTCCTTGCAAAACCCCTTGTTGAATATGCAAGTTCTCCCCGCCTGGGGATGATAATATGTGATTAAGGGGGAGTGTCATTCTCTGATCAAGGAGGATACTTCGTAATCAAGGAGCCTGTCTCGAGAAGTACATGCAACAACTCGGAGATCGACCAGCAATTTTCACACCTCAGTCGGAAAACGTATTTTAGTATTTTGTAATAGCTGTAGGCCCGAATGTAATATGAGAGTGACTACAGTTTGTAACGTTGTTCTTACGAATGTAATGATTTATCAATGATAAATAAAATTTCTTTGAATTAAATCTTCCATTTCCGTTCTTATCAAATACTGAGAACCTTGCTTTTTATCTTATGAACTCAATATGTCTTGTCGAAATACTTAAATCTCCCAATATGACTTGTGGAAGTACCTTTTTCCTAGGTCGAAGATCTCCGACATGATCTAGCCATTTAGATTTGACTTCTAAAAATCTATATATAAGGACCTTCATACTTTACTTAAATTCCATCCAAATGAAGTTGTTTGTAAAAGATAACTTTCTCTTTTTGAGATTTAATCATCCACCCCTCTTAAGACATAAAATTCATGATGAAGGATCTTTGGTATGGGTGGAATTGGAAAGTATTGACTTGTCATTTTGTTCTAATGTCCCCAGATCTCATAATGGGATCTTCTGGAATATGAGGCAGTGACAAGTTCAAATAATTGCTCGGGAGACAACTGTTACTCCTTATACTCTGAAAGGGTTTGCCGAGCGTAGAGAAAATTTGGATTCTATTCTGGCTTTCCTGATATAGATTTCAAAAGTTTTCTTCCAAGCATGTAATTATCTAAAGTAGGTTGCAGATTTTGCTTGTAATTCATCTCATAACATAAAATATATTACCAATACATCCCCTAAAATACATTACCAATACACCCCTCGAAGGGGGTGTTTTTGTGATATTTTAAACAGGAGGGTAATTTCTTCTAATTAGGGTAATAGTCAGGGGGTGTCTATGTAAATTACCCTAAAACTTTCTTTTGTTCCATAATATCTTATTTTCCAACTGAATGTTGTTAGCCATTCTTTGTCTTATTTCCATCTTCTTGTATCTCAAGTAGGTTTCATATCATTCTTCGACCTTAACCATATATTTCTTACGAGGAAATTTTAAGAAAATATTCCGAGTAACTCGTTACTTTATCGAGAAGAAATAATCGACCTTGAATCAAGAAAGTATCCCAACTAATCCGTAACTTTGTCGAGATAAGATAATCGGCCTTGAAGTTAACTGTCTCTACTATTCTGCAATAAATGCGGGAAATTAATTAGTCAAGCGCGTTTTTTATCACCGTTGATCTAATCTTTCCTTATCCGTAGGATCATCCTTATTGTGGCTATAAAAGGTAACAAATCATTCGCCATTCTTATCCATGACTTGAAAATGGGAAACAAACTTCTATTCGAAGAAAATTTTCCTCCTGATCCGATAATACCTGAAAAGGCAGATTATTTTGATTATGGTAGGCAGGGTTACCTTGCCCTTCATCTTTCCTAGAGCTGATGAGTCCCAGCAACAACCTACCTAGTACTGACAAGTCCCATATTGACCTCTGCATTAGTCTTATACGGTTGGGGTCGGAGGGATTTGATCAGCACATGGCGGGTTAGGACCTACCTAGCATCCTTGTTCTTTGAGGTTACTTCCAGAGTGCCCCAATGTCGGGATATGCTGGTAGAATTTCACTTTTACGACGGCCCTAACAGGATCTCGTTTTGGACGAATAACTGCAACAAGCTATCAAGGCTTTTTGGAGGTTTGTTCTATCAAAGCGGGAATTGATCTTTCGAGCCTGGTCATCGAACCAAAGAAGTCGACCATCCTGAGCGGCATGCTCCTTAGGTGGTCGTATTATCGATCGAGGTACTAGGGAGGAAATTGATGTTTCCGTGGACATTGTCGTGAAAGCTTCAACCTGTTAGTTAAGGCTTCGTTTTTGTTCAGTTGTAGAAAGTAAAGAAGTGATGTAATTCCATATTTGTGAAACGATTCGTATTTAATAAAATTTTCATTTCTTTGCATCTCCTTCGCATATAACTTTTATTGCTTCTCCCAAAAAGTAGATCAATAGGAATATCTATAAAGCAGTTTGTCTGATATTAGTTTACCAGATAAATGGAGATTGATGAGTGTTTACCGACCCAATCGGTTTTACTCATTTTTGTACTTAGGTTTTTTTTACCAATTATTGGTTTTAACCTCATTTACTTCGATAAGTGGAGATCGATGAGTGTTTACCGAGCCAATCGGTTTTAGTCATTATTTAATTCGTACTTAGGTTTTTTTACCAATTATTGATTTTAACCTTATTTACTTCGATAAGTGGAGATCGATGAGTGTTTACCGAGCCAATCGGTTTTAGTCATTATTTAATTCGTACTTAGGTTTTTTTACCAATTATTGATTTTAACCTTATTTACTTCGATAAGTGGAGATCGATGAGTGTTTACCAACCCAATCGGTTTTACTCATTTTTTAATTCGTACTTAGGTTTTTTTTATCAATTATTGGTTTTAACCTTATTTACTTCGATAAGTGGAGATCAATGAGTTCTTACCGACCCAATATATTTTACTCAATCTTTAATTTGTACTTAGGTTGTTTACCAATTATTGGTTTTAACCTTATTTACTTCAATAAGTTGAGATCGATGAGTTCTTACCGACCCAATCGATTTTACTCAATCTTTAATTTGTACTTAGGTTGTTTACCAATTATTGGTTTTAACCTTATTTGCTTCAATAAGTGGAGATCGATGAGTTCTTACCGACCCAATCGGTTTTACTCTATCTTTAATTTGTACTTAGGTTGTTACCAATTATTGGTTTTAACCTTCTTTAGTTCCATAAGCAATGGCTTTTTCTAAAGACTTTAATCATAAATATCGGAGAAAATTGAATGGAGTAAGCAAAAGCTTTTTATTATTTCTCAATCGTAGTAGCAATAAATATTTATAAAAAAATAAAACAAATATCAAATCAAAATCTAAAATCTATGCCTGGACTGTACTATTAACGTCCATAATATCCCTTCAAGTTAACTGCATTTCAGGTCCTTGGTAAAGATGTTCCATCCATATGAGCAATTTTGTAAGATCCCTTTTTTCCGACCCCGATTACAACGTAAGGACCATCCCAATGTTGCTGTAATTTTCCCAAGTGTTTGGACACTTCTACTTCCTTTAAGACCAGATCTCCTTCTTTAAAGGATCGTATACGGACTCTCTGATTGTAGGCTTTTTCCATGTTTGACTTAGTAGCCTACAAACGGACAGCTGCTCTATCCCTTCGTCTTTCCTTCTTGTGTCGTTATTCTCTTCGTCGAATAGTTCGACCCTCGGGCTAGGAGTTACTGCTTCAACGGGGATGACTGCTTCCGATCCTTATACCAAGCTGAAGGGAGTTTCACCAGTTGTTGCTTTTATGGTTGTTCGATTAGCCCAAATTACCCCAGGGAGTTCATCTAACCATTTTTCCTTTGCAGCATCTAGTCTTTTTTCCAAAGACTTAATTATTTCTCTATTAGCAACTTCCGTTTGTCCATTAGCTGGGGCATGTCCTACCGACGTGAAGTTCTGTTGAATCCCAAATTTCGAACACCTTTTCTAGTACTTGCTTTCCCGCGAACTGAGTCCCATTGTCGAAAATGAGGACCCATGGGATTTCAAATCGACAAACTATGTACTTCCACAAGAAGTTGATGACTTGGAACTGGGTAATCTGTGCTAAAGCAATACATTCAATCACTTACTGAAATATTCAACCGCAACTAACACGTAGCTCTTTTTCGATCTTGCCACTGGGAAGGGTCCGACTATGTCAATTCCCCATTGGTCGAATGGCCAACAAATTGATATAGAATGCATTTTTCCGCTGGTTGATGGATTATGTTTGTGTGGACTTGACAGTAGTGGCATATTTTCACGTATTCTGTGGCATCAAAGTTCAGGGTAGGCCAATAATATAACATTCTCAGACAATTCAAAGTGAGCGCTCGGGCTCCACTATGGTTTCCAGCTTCTCCTTCGTGAATCTCCTTAAGTACATCCTGGACTTATAAACTCGGAGATACATTTTAAAAGGATCCCAGAGACCGATCTTTTATAAAGTTTTCCATCCAAGATTGCGTACCTGGGGGCTCGATATTTTATTCTTCGAGCTTCATTTTGATCAGTAGGGAGGGACCTATCTAGTAAGTATTGCAAGAGTGGAGTCATCCAACTATCTTTATCCAAGTCGATTTTCATTATTCTTGCGTTAGGTAAGCAATCCAAGTCTATTGCAGGGGTGTTGGAAACCAACCACGTTATTACCCTTTCAGTTCGGCCACTTATATTCCGATCGCGGAATATTCTGTATTTCGAATTTATCGAAACTTTCTGCGAGCTATTTCGCCTTAGCCAAATATTTTATCATGTTATATTCCTTGGCTTCATACAAACCTTCTATCTGACGCTGAACCAGCTCGGAGTCAGTTAACACTCACAGGACTTTGATGCCTGCTTTAATGGCCATCTCCATTCCTACAATTAAAGCTTCGTACTCAGCTTCATTGTTTGTTACAATAAAATCCAAAGTAATTGCGTAGTTTAAATCTTCATTCGCTAGTCCTCTAAAGTTAATTCCAGCTCCACAATCTTCCTTGCTGGAGGCCCCGTCAACATGCATTAGCCAAGTGTGATTTTCGACAATCAAAACGTCATTATCACTTGCAGTTGGTTCGTTGGGTGTAACAAGAGATGAGCTCGGAGTTTCTAAGAGAAAATCGGCAAGAACTTGTGCTTTTATGGCAGTTCACGGTCTATATTCAGTCTCATATTGACCCAACTAGATTGCTCGTTTGATCAATCTTCCCGAGGTCTCTGGTTTGGTCAGAACTTATCTCAACGGTTGATTGGTGAGTACGATAATTTTGCGGGTCAGAAAGTATGGTCATAGTTTTCAGGCCGCTAACACCAAAGCCAAGTCAAACTTTTCTATTTCCAAGTAATTATTTTCTGCTCCTTGCAAAAGCTTACTTAAATAATAAACCGGTTTATGTTCCGACTCTTCCATCTTTACAAGGACTGAACTTATAGCCACCTCTGAGATGGATATAAGATGTCTAGGGGTTGTCTCTCTGTTGATTTTGGCTAGCAAAGGAGGTGAGGTTAAGTATTCTTTTAATTGATTGAAGGCTCGATCACAGTCTTCGGTCCATTGGAAAGTTTTTAGCTTTCCTTAGGGTTTGGAAGAAAGGTAGGCTTTTGTCCACCGATTTGGATATGAATCTGTTTAGCGCAACTATTTTTCTGACCTAGCTCTGTACTTGGGAGGTCGTTTTTGGAGGTCTCATCTCAATTATAGCTCGTATCTTCTCCAGATTTGATTCTATACCGCGTTGGTGAACGAGGTAGCCAAGGAATATTCCTGATTTAACTCCAAAAGTACACTCTGTCGGATTGAGCTTCATATGATATTTTCTTAGGATTTTAAAGCACCGGTCAAGATGGTCGATATGATCCTTTTCGCTCATGCTTTTGACCAACATGTCATCCACGTATAACTCCATAATTTCTCCGATCAACTCTCTGAACATTAAATTAACCAACCTCTGGTAAGTCGCGCCCGCATTTCTTAATCCGAAGGGCATTACGACAAAACAATATACGCCATGTTCGGTTATGAAGGTCGTCTTTTCTTGGTCGCGTTCATCCATGTAAATTTGGTAGAAACATTGAAAAGCATCCATCATGCTAAAAATTACAAATCCCGCGGTCGAATCGACCAACAAATCAATCCTTGTAAGAGGATAGGGGTCTCGAGGACGTAACTTATTCAGATCGGTAAAGTCATTACACATCCTCCATTTGTTATATTTTTATCCCTTTTCGCTACTAGAACTACATTACATAGCCATTCAGAGAAATGTATTTCACTAATCTGTTTAGACATTAGGAGTCTTTCAACTTCAGCCTTAATTATTTTGTCTTTTACAGGGCCGTGATTTCTTTTCTTTTGTAGTGCCGGTTTAGCTGTCGGATCGATTTTCAGTGAATGTGTGATAATTCTCGGGTCTATACCCACTTTATCTTCTGCACTCCTGGCAAAAACATCGATATTTTTTCTGAGGAAGTCGATTAGCATGAGTTCTCCTTTCGGGCTAAGCTCGGTCCCGATCCTGGTTATTTTCTTTGGGTCGTTTTGTACCAACATAATGTCCTTATGCTCCGGTGGTTTAATTGTGAAGTCGACCTGCTCTTTTCCCTTTCTCTTGATCCTATTCGTACTCGGGATATCAGGTTCCCTAGATCATTCAACCGTTGCCTCTCCAAGTTTCCTTTTCGAAGGAGTGATAGATTTGAATTTATTCCCCAACGCTAAGGAAGTGTTGTAACAATGTTAGGCCATACAATGGTCGTTAACTATTTCTCCCCTGCCTGAAACTGTGGGAAACTTTAATTTTTGGTGGTAGGTTGAGACAACTTCATGAAACAGACCAAGGGTTGGTCGTCCCAAGATAGCATTGTATGCAAACGGAGCTTCCACTGCCAGGAACTTAAATTAACGGTCCCGACTAGGATGATTTCCGAACCTCCAAATCCGACTAAAGGCGTAGCCACTCGTTGGAGTGTTATCTCCCCTAAACTCATTTATGTCAAAACTTCTCTTGAGATAATGTTGGCAGAACTTCCATTATCGATTAATATTCTCTTCACATTGTAGTTTGCTATTTCGAGTGAAACTACCATAGGGAAGTCGGAATTATCTTCCTTGGTGTCCCAAGTTATATTTCTGGGAACCTCGTCCTCATGGAAACTAATCGATTGTTCCTTAGGAACCTTGTTCTCTAGTGTCCATAATTCCCTCGGTGTTTCTAATCTCTCATCTATAGATCTAGTCGTTCGTCATATTGCTTAACGACTATCCCCGCCCACTGGTCCAACGGAAATCGTATGTATTGTTCCGTTCACATGGTCGTTATCCATGTTTTGCGGCGGATCATTGTTCGGGGTTGTTCTCGATGGTGTTCTTATCTTATTATGATTTCGAGGACTTCTAGGTCATATGCCTCTTTCTACTATTTCGCTCGACATACTCATCCAACTTTCCTTCTTGTATTAATCTTTCAATTTCTTGTTTTAAATGATCATGGGCTCGGTGGTATCGACAATATAGGTTGTAATTTCTGGCTCCTGGCTTAGCTTGTGTAATTCTCTTTGCCGGATGAATCCAATTGTTCCTCTCCAGAAGTACTAGGATTTCTTCTCCAGGAACATTAAATCTGGTATACTCTACGTGATCTACCCGATTTCTTTGTACTTGCTCCGAGGATCGTGGTCTGACATAGACATTAGATCTTTTATCAGAGTCATTGTGATTATAATCCAATCTCTGAAACACGTTTCCTCGTCTAAGGGATCGGTCATAATCTGTTATTTTTGGGAATCAGAGCTTTATCTTGTCGTTTAGACCCCGATGTAGAGGCTTTATTCCTATTTTTGTCCTTAAAGGAGTTCATCTCTTCCCGAGTCATATATTTTGAGGCCAAAGTCATTATATCCGCAAAAGTCCTTGGTTGTTTTCGACTCAAGGCATTACCAAATTGCCTATTCTTCGTAAGGTCGAACAATATGGAGATGATGTAGTCGATGTTTGGGGAATCGATCTTTATCAACTCCACATTGAATCTACCTAACCAACTTCTCAGAGATTCTCCTTCTTGTTGATTAATTGTTCCTAGATAACTCATAGGGAGTTTTTATCGTTTCTGACTAGCAAACTGTTGAGTGAGTTTATTGCATAACTCCCGAAAGCTGAAAATTGAGTTGGTCGGTTGCTTTCCAAACCAATTTAACGATAACCCTTCAAACGTTTTGTGACCATTAATTTAGCAGTATACATGAATGAGCATATAAGTTCGTTATATTTGTAAAGCTGAATATGTAGTCATCTGGATCGGAGGTACCATCATAACGGGGTAGACGGCTTGGCAGTTGGCCCGTGGACCGTGCATCCTTGATTTCTCTACAGAAAGGAGAACATGCGGCAATGCTCTCTTGAACCTCTCTACTTCTCGCCCAGGGTTGTTGGGTAGCTAACAATCTTTGTTCTACGCGTTCTTGTACCATCTTTTCAATTTCTCTTTCTGAAACGCGTACAGTCCTGGGATGGTTTGGTAACGGATCAACCAGATCGTCATCGATAGGAATAATAGTATTTTCTTTTGATTGCGGCTGTACGGGATGAGCATTGGCTCTTGCCCGGTTTGGCCTTCTTCGAGTATTGTTATCGATCAGTCTTCTGTTACTTCTGTGTGGAGTAGCTAAAGATTGCTGATCAATTCCTGGGCTATTGGCTTGATCTGAGATATGATCGACTGCCCTCTGAGTTCTCCTTGCAGGTTGTGCAACAGCTATCCTCGGATTTCTAGGTTCCTGTTCAGGAACCATAAGTAGTTCGGGACATAAAGAACTCACCAATTTCGCCAATTGCCTTAGCTTTTCCTCCATTTCGGGTAGAGGCGGGGGAATTGCTCGGACTAAGGAGTCTGCTGGGACCGGATTTGCTGTCCCGACGGGACCTGCCTATTAGAATTTGGATGTTCTCCCTGAGTTCCAGCATGATCGGATTCCTGATGTTGATCGACTACTGGAGGGTTGTTGATGCCATCACCATCAGGGTTTTCGGGTAACCCATCAGTTGGTGGGGGTGGGTGTGTGGTGTTGCTTCTTCCGTCGTTGCGCGCTTTCTTCCTTGGGCGAGCCATATGTCTATCAAGTAATTAACTGTGCCCCACAGTGGGCGTCAACTGATTTTACCGAATTTCGATAAGTTCGATAATATCAATATTAATATGAGTTAAGCTGAATTGAGTATGATTTAAGGGCTTAGTTACTTTACTCCGGATGGATCAACACAAGGATGATTACGTAACACAACTAACAAAAGAGCAGAAAAATATGTAATCTCTGTAGCAAAGGATATCTTATTGATTTAATTGCGTATTACAAATAAGTATGTAGGCAAGTGTATGATATATGTGTTGACCTAATACAATGTTAGTGATGAATTTTTATAGCCTTTCTTCCCCTAGCTTTACAAGGAAACATATCAAAAATAGGACTCAGATCCATGTCCATCAGGGATTCGGATTCTTGAGCTAGGTCGGTAAGAAGCGCATCTTTGGTCAAGATGACCTTCAAGCTCGATCATCATTCGAGACTAATAACTAGATCGGAACGACCCTATTCCTCCCGGGTTCTCGACTATCTTTTAGGGTGTAAAATATCCCCCATCATTTGGGGTGTAAATGTTATAAAAATTAGTGAAACTTTACAACTTAAAATTTTTATTTTAATGTGTAGATACGAATTTCAATCTTTTGTCATAAAGTTTTTAAATTGATGTACAAGAACAAGTGAATAAATTATTGTTAATCATAAGAAAAAATAAACTTGAAGATAAATAAAAAGACCAATATTAAAATCCAAAAATATGCATAATTATTCATATTTAACCCGTAATATTAATAATTTTAATCTTTTTTCATAATTTAAATCAAATTAAAGTGCAAGGATAATGAATAAGAACTATGGTTGATGAGGAAAAAAATTGGACATTAATTAATTGCACTATAAAAATGGTAAAATATTAATAATTAACCCGTACTAAAAAAATTCATAAAAATTTAACTAAAAAAATCAATTTTTTTTAACATAATATAAAAATACTCTGAAATGAAATATACATTTTCTAAAATTTTAACTACAAAAATCAATAAAAAAATTTACAAAATTTAAAAATACTCATTCAAATACCATTTTAATAAAATAATTATCGATGTAGTATTTGCAAATTAATTGATGGGGTTTTCTAGAAAAACAAGATACCCAATTATTTTAGTTTTAGACTAATATATTCACAAGTATTTAATATTTTACAATCATATATGTGTTTCTTACTTAAATACAGTCTGAATGAATTATATTTTACTAAAAAACATGAAAGTAAAATCTTATTTTTTACTATTATTGATAAACTATTCTTTTTTTCTTTTTTGAGTAATATAAATTGGGGTGGGGTTTGTTTCATTTTTTCCCCTTTTTTATTTATAAATTGGATTTTATCAAAGTTTAGAAACTAATATGCAAATATGAATTTTTATAAGGTTTCACAAATCTCAGGGAGGTCGTAGTAATTAAAATTGGTGAAGACAAGAGGATAATTTCATGCATATTGTCCACCTCTATTAGTCTCCGTTAGGATTTTGTAAAATTTTGCAAACTTCAGAGGAAGTCTCTATAATTATGATTCTCCGAGTGGAGTGAACGCGAAATACGCCAAACCACATGGAAGGTCTATGTAATTAAACCTAACTTTAATTTTGGGACGGCACAGTTTTTTTTTTTTATATGAGAAGTCAGAAATTGGAATCATACTAAAATATTCGTTGAATTCGTCTATACCAAAATCTTTAGTAATAAAATTCGGTAATCTAGCAAAGTATTAGACGGTATGGTGTGAGCCAATGTTTTCAGAACTGGACCGGACAGTGAACCGGTGAGCCGACTGGTTATTGGTTTTACTGGTCGAACCGGTCGGACCACTGGTCGGACCGGATGATGTCATAATAATATAATAAATATATTTAATTTTAAAGTATATGTAATGTGCGTAAAATTTAAACATTATCCTACAATTGATTAAAAATATAAATTTTTTTTATATTATACTAAAATTAAATCATATAACATTTATCTAACTTATATCATAACGGTAATATGGTACGAATTTGTATGCTCATATAAATGATTATATTTCTTTATAAAAAATTAAAAGTGTAAGTTAAAAATACAACAAACTAAGAAATTCATAAATTTTAAATTATGGTTATGTATAAAAGTCTAATATTCAAAGCCAAACTTGCATATTATATCGATTTGACTCTTTATCCTAAAAATAATATTGAAAATAAATATTTTATAGAATAAATTTTAATAAAAATTTATTATTTGAGTATTAATTTTCATTCATAATGTGTAAAATATTTATTTGAGTTAAATATCTAATTTATAAATAAATTTGGCTACAAGTTTCTATAATTTATAAATTTTAATTTGTACTAAAAGCTCAACAAAAGTGAAGTAGCTCAAATGGTAAGGAAGTCATGTTTCACTCTAAAGGTTAGGTGTTCAAAACCCAACTTTTACAAAAAAATTTAACATTAAAAAAATTAAAAAAAATTTTAAAAAAAAAAAGGAAATTCAAAACCGGGTTGAACCGGTTCACCGGTTCGGCGGTTTCTGACTGGTTCAACCCGGTTCAAACTGAGTTTTGGAGTAAGTGGTTTTAGGGGGTAAATCGGACCGAACCAACCTCCGGTTCGCGGTCCAACCGGTCGGACCAGCCGGTCCGGTCCGATTTTAATAACATTGGTGTGAACTTGAAAACCATGTGCACTTTTGAGCGGACATCATTTTTTGAATCAAATTTTCGGTAGCAATTTCTAACAAGGCTTGAGATTTAGTTCAATTAGGATGTATTTTGGCTTTATAGTTTTATAGATTTTTGTGTTAGAAAAATTATTGAAATATTATTTGAATGTAAAACTGAAAATGTTGGTCTTGAAGAAGAAACTTGTACGGTTAATTAAGGATTTTTGATCCAAAATGTAGATCTTGAAATATTAGGTTTGGAGGTTTGGATCACTGCCCTATACTACTTAGGATTCTTAACCACGAAATGGATCAGCCTAATCATAGAAAACGAAGATTTCAGTTTGATCGATGTGGCTTGACACAGAATGCCCGACTGTTATTAAAAAATCTTGGTAGCTCACCAAATTCAGATAATAATGTTTGGAGTAAACTCGATGTGTGTAGGGAAGGGTTCGAGTCATGGAGTAAATCTTCTTTTTGGGGGGATTCAAAGAAAAGTAGCCAAAATTCATAAGAGAATTCACAATTTGAATATGGGAAGAATTTCGGCTTCCATTAGAGAGGAGGAAAATGATATACCAAGTCGTCACCTGACATGGCACTCAAAATAAATATTATAAATATAAAACCATCAAGGACACGCGGCAAAATTAGACTCGACATCGATATTTGTCAAGCGGTCCACGTTGATTATGTCTAAATCAACATGCTCATCAACGTCTGGTAAAATTACCCGTGATCCACTTCCAGTTGAATCGAATCGAATAGTTTGGATCCATATCCGAATTTATGTGTCTTGTCATGATCCGACCCGCTAGTTGAAATCTATAACTATAAATACTCCTCTTAAATGAGAAAACAGGTACGCACAATCTATACACAATAACTATCAACTTTGATCTCATATCTCGATACTGACTTAAGCATCGGAGGGTTATCACCGGTATTAACTTGATGTAGCCTTCTTTGATTACAGGTTAGGATCCCTTATACAAACGAGGAGAAGCTTGATTGACCTGCTTATCCTCAGATTGGAGAGTAGTGTTAAAATTGGCACCTGGACACATACAATAAAATAATAATATACCCAAAAGCACACTCATCAATTGGCGCCGTTCTTACGCGTGATTGAGAGGAGATTAGAGGTCAAAATGGTGAAGGACAGGGTGATAATATCCCCCGACAAAACCCAAATTTAGCACCCGCTGAGGAGACAGGACCCTCGATGCCCGCAGCTCCTGCTGTCTTCCAACTCAATCAATCCCCCTCGGGAGCTCCCATCTGCGGGGGCACCGAGTGTGGGTATTAGGGTCGAAATATATGAGGCCAATAGTAGAGCTCATTGGGACGAAGAAAGGCATCTCGGAAGAGACGACTTGGGAGACCTGTTGGATAAAGATGAAGATGAAGTGCAAAGAAGTTAAGAAGTTAAGGGAAGGTTTTGATGATTTCCAAAACATCATAATCAGCTAAGTATGGAAGCTTAGTTCCCTTAGAAGAATTTTGAACAAGTAAAAGAAGACATCAGAAGAGTTCAAAGTTCAAAGCCCAGAAGATTAGTGATCTCATGCTGAAACAGCGAACAGAAGGGTAGATCATCAGCTGAGTCAAATCAGATTAGTTCAGTATTTGATCAGCAGAGTTGCTTCGATCAGCAGAGTAGAAGAGATCAAGAGATTAGTTCAACGGTAATAAATGCACCGGATGTAATAAATGCTGGAAGAGAAGGGTAGTAATGACAAATGATTGAAGAAAACTCTCGGATCAGCAGAGTGCATTTAATGCTGCTACAGGAAAGTACAGCAGAGAAAGGACTGTAGCAGGGAGCCGTTTGAATCGGGCTAAAGACTATGGATTTGAATTTTGATTTCCTTCAACGGTCATATTTTCAAATCCAAGTATAAATAGAGCTGATTTCGGAGAGAGAAACACAACAACAACATCTAAGATTTCGCATTCGAAGCAGAAATTTTTCTAAGTCTCAAGAAGCTCGAACAGCTCCCTCGTCTGGTAGAAGTCATCTGTTGACAGAAACCCAGTTGAAGAAAACAGAAAAACATTATCTGAGTGATTTTGTAATAGCTGAGTGTTGTGCAAAGTTAGAATCCATCTTTGTGAGTGATTCTACTTTAGAGGATAGGATTTCTGAGTGATTTCCTGTTGTGAGCTTATAGCCTTTTCATTTGTTGTCTAGGTATAAGTGGAGAAATATTGTAATCTTTGTGATTATAGTATAACCCAGAATCTACGTGATCTGGAAGAGTGGACTAAAGGATTTTTATCCGTATAACCACTATAAAAATTCTTTGTGTTATCTTGCATTTAAAGCTTTCTTGCATATTTTGAAATTGCATAAGTTTACACTTTGAATTATCAAAAGATTTTATAAGGAGTTTTGAAACTGGGGATAAAATCTTTTTAAGGACTTAGTCTAGTTGTGAAAAACACTTTCAAACATCCGCTGCAAGTATACTCTTGATAAAACTGATTTTCACTGAAATCAGCTAAGTAAACTGTAAGAAGAGTGGTCACTCTGCTGTTCAAGATTTGTTCACGATCAGCATAGTCATCTTACTGTTCTTCATCAGCTTGGTCTGCTGACAGAAGAGTAAAAAGTTTTTAAGTCTAAAATTTTTAGAGGTCTATTCACCCCCCCCCCCCCCTCTAGACCTCATCTGACCACTTGGGACCAACAAGACCAGTCGGTAAGGGAAGTCAACAATCTGGCTTCCGAAGTAAGGTCCCTCCACCAAAATCTGGATCTGCAAGAAAAGAAAAAGGAGACGCTTGTGTCAAACTCTCGTTTGAGGAAATCTCCTTTCTGTGATGAAATCTTCTTTGAAAGACTTCCCTCGGACAAAAGATTGCCGACTCAACTGCCTAGATATTTTGGTACTGAAGATCCCGAGGAGCACTTAGCTTCATTTAATCTTTAGATGCAGTTGCACAGAATCTCTAATAACGTAGCAGCAAAGGCCTCCTTGACAACCCTGGCCAATATAATTAGAGGCCATTATAATATAATTTTGATTTGATTATCTCCCTATTTCACTTTCTTCTCTAGACTTGTATTTTAGTTATTGCTTATTATTCTATTAATTTCTTAAAAAATTATTTTAAATAATTAATTATAAAATATTATTTACCACATATATTACATATAATATATATATACACCAACAAACTTACTTATATATAACCAACTGGTGTGACATAAAGTCTCACTACTAGAAAAAATTGAAATTCCGACCGATTTTGCCCAAAATCAATTGGAAAAAGTCGGGTTGAAATCGAAATCCGACCAAAAAAATCGGTCGGAATTTTCCATCCGATTTCAAATCGGTTGGAATATTTTGAAAAAAAAAAACCTATCCATTTTTCCTAAAATTCCCAAAAATAAGATCCTCAAATGAACCCCTAAATTCCTAATTTGAACCATATTTTAATTCTCAATTTCATCCAAAAATTGAGCCCTATATCGAACCCTAAATCAAGATCTAATTCAATAACAAAACCTAACTATTTGTACTAATTAAACAACAAACATTCTAATTTACAATATTATATATATGTGTAATACAATGAATTAAACAAAAGTAATACCTCTAAATTTGGTAGAAGAGAAGACTTGAGGAAGAAGAGAGATGTTGGTGTGCGACGGTGGTTGTGGTGGTGCGCATGGTGGAGATGAAGATGGTGGTGGTGAGCGGCTTTTGAAGGAGGACGAGATGGAGTTCGGAGATGATCTTGATGGAGATGGAGGTTAAGAGAAGTTTTTGGATTTATATGCTTTTCTGATTTGAGTTGCGCATGGGAATTTAAGTAACTTTTGAAAATTCGACCGAGATCGATTTATTTTCGATCGATTTTTTTTTTAATAAAGTAATTGTTCGACATTTGTTTTATTCTTTCTTAAATTAAGTATTCCGACCGATTCTAAATCGGTCAAAATTTAAACCGACAATTTTTTAATATATAGTATTCCGACCGATTTAAAAATCGGTTGGAGTTGTTTTCGTTTTGTATAAAAAAATCTAATAAAATTCCAACCGATTTTAAAATCGTTTAGAATATTATGTTTTCGTTTTTTTTAAAAACATCTAATAAAATTCCAACCGATTTTCAAAATCGGTTGGAATTGTTAACAATTTTTTTTAAACATAGTATATATATATTCCAACAGATTATAAAATTGGTTGGATTTTCTTTAAAACATAGTATATATTCCAACCGATTACAATCGGTCGGAATATTTTAAAAAATTTCAACTGATTTTAAACCTACCAAAATAACCTACATCTTCATTGTTTCCCAAACCACTCTCCCAAAATCCAAACAAACTTTATTATGTAAATCGAGATTATTTCTCAAACATCTACCACTTTCCCAAACTACTCTCTCAAATACCAAACAAACAGACCCTTACCAAACAAACAGACCCTTAGAGATTGTAGGTACTGTGAAATATTGCATTAACACAGTTTGCACACCAATATGAAAGCTAGAACATAAGATAAAAGAGATTCCAAGTGGATATGCAAGTGTCACTATTCTTTTATACCCAGTGTTGGTAAAATTGCAATGGCCTCACCACCAATCACGACAATTTCACCATCTTTGAAGCATGTGGTCACAAATTTCACCCTGAAATGTTGAGGCACAGTATTGTAATATTGAAAAAGTAAAAACTTAAAATAATATTTAACATAATTTTAACGAGTACAAAAACACCCTTTATACTTTGCCTAATAAGCAAAAATTCTCTCGTGTTATTTTTATTATAAGAAATCCCTCTTTTGCTATTTTTTATTAGCAAAAAGCTCCCTCTCAAGCCATAGTACATATTTTGCAAGAAATAATGATTATCCCTCCTCTAAAAAATGCGATATCAAGGTTTTACCAAAAAAATTGATAATTATCACCCTGTTAACTTTGAAAAATAACAATAAACTCCCTGTTCATTTAAAATCTCCTCCTTATAGGAGTCCACATGGTTTTCAAGATCGTGTTTTTAGAA
Source organism: Penstemon barbatus (assembly GCA_003313485.2). Classification (NCBI taxonomy): domain Eukaryota; kingdom Viridiplantae; phylum Streptophyta; class Magnoliopsida; order Lamiales; family Plantaginaceae; genus Penstemon; species Penstemon barbatus. The sequence continues at coordinate 27,807,968 of CM064877.1, read as the reverse complement.
GTTTAGTTTTTTTCTTAAAATCGTGTATTTCGGTATGTATGAAAATCGTAGCGAATTTTTGGTATTGCACAAGTTTTGAAAATTGGACACCGCAAAAAATTGTATTGTACTGTAAATAGAAATAAACTACCTATTTACTAGTTTACGCAATTACATTAAAGATTTATTATCTTTCAACCTATAATTATGACACATAATCAAATATTAGTAATTATAACTCAAAAAAATATACCCAACTATTCAAGTAGAACAAATAATTGTGTTCAAATTAAATTATCATTTACAGAAAGTCCAAAATAAAATTTTGAGGCATAAAAGACTAACTAGTAAATAATTATAGCTTTAAAGAAATAACAAACAACAAATATATTATCGTCATTCTTTCTTTACTTAGCTATATTTGAGGCTCAGTTATTTATAGGATATTATTTCATATAACTCTTTCGTTTATAAATATTACGTAAAAAGAAAAAGAAAAATATCTCTAATTTATTCCATTAGATTTTCTTTGTACTATCAATCAACTATAGGACGAAAATAGTATGACACAAAAAAAAATTCTAGAACCATAAAACCGTAACATATCGTATCGGGTGCATTGGTATGATATTATATTCAAAAGTAAAGTCTGGTATTGCATATTTAGAAACTGCAACAATTGATATGGTATGAATTTAACTAATAAAACTGCAATACCGTACCATGTGTATACCTACCTCCCTATCATTTTAGGGTGATTTACACTCAGACCCTCTAAGTTTTATCGCACTTATAAAAAACTCCCTGTGGTTCCCAAAATTACAAGAACACCCCTTTCAGAGTGTTTTTTATAAAAAAATTCAGAAGTCGTAGGGGGTGTTCTTGTAAGGATTGTTGAAGCAGTAAGCCTATAAGATTGGTTTGATACATAGTCTAAACTAGAGGGGTCTCCTTGTAATATTTTAAACTTTAGGGAGTTTCTTGTAAGAGGACTAAACTTCAGGGGGTTCGATCGTAAATTACCCATTAATTTATGAAGGAATTTCGATTTGTATGTTCTCCTATTAAAAGAAAGAACACATGATAGTTCTTGTTAATAACTATAACATGGTAATTTTTTGCCAAGGAAACAAAGCACAAAGGGTATTTTTGCATTTAGCTCTAATTTTAACTTACATGTATTTTTCTTTCATTTGTCGAATACTGGTTGCCTCTACTTCACTCACGATCTCATCTCCAACGAAAACGGGCGACCTAAACTCCAAAGTTTGCTTCACATAAATTGCCCCTGGCTATACATATATACACATTGCACATATAAAACATGATTAATTAATTAATAATTATTAATGATGGATGGATAGTGGAATCAAACTTACAAAATGGGAAGCAATGATTTTAGGAAACAAGGTAGCAACAAGCATTCCTGGGACAGGAACAGATGTGAAACCAGCGTCTTTCGCACATTGGAGATCGAAGTGTAACGGATTTGAATCATGGGTAAGCTGTGAATATCCAGTAATGTCGGAAGGCGTAAATACCCTCACTTGCTTCAAAGCGTTCCCGACTTTGAGGTTATTATTAGAAGCTGTTGAAGAAGAAGAGTACTTGAAATAGGAAATGAAACTCCATGACCGATTCATAGTTTTTCAGTTTTGATATGCTTCAATTTTTCTGTGAAGCAATTTATCAAACAGTTGGTGTGCAGAACAATGGGATAACAATTCCCAATAATCTGGATTTCTATTGCAACGGAGATTGTCTTCTTTCACAATTTCCTGTTGCCGACTATGAATGAGTTTTGTAGTTTTGGTCTAAGAATCTTTAATTTCGGAAGTAATAAAATCTTTATTAGTTATGTTTCATGGAGTGGGGTTCGGATGATTATTGACAAATGTCACTGGGTTATTTTCAATTTAGACTAGTTTTGAATTTCTATCGTCATTTTAACTTATCAATAACCGATTCTTTAAGAGAGAAATTTAGTAAATCATCGATCAAAATTTTGTTTCGAGTGTATGTTTCAGTTAGCCAAATATTGAAAACTTTTCGAAAATATTTCAGAGACACTAAGAAAAAATTGTAAAAAATGTTAATAAATTTAGAAAAATAACAGAGTTTAAGGCAAACGAATAGTTTCGGAATTGCATCTTGTTTTTTTTCGCTTAGTAAAAAACGGAAACTTTTCAATATTTTCGACGGAAAAGATGGAAATTTTGATCTATGAGTAAAATTAACTTTATAGAAATTTGCTATGGGAATCTAGTATTTTATACCCTTCATATTTAAAGAAGTATAAATCTCACTTTGTCCCCTAATATTTGAGCATTTTTCAATTTTTTCTAACTTTTGCGAGTTTTCATTTAACCCCCTCTGTAAAACCCCGAAAAAATTCATTTATGAATTTTCTTTCCAATAATTTTAATTTACTTGAAATTGATAATTTTAATTATGTAGATTTAACAATTGAAATTAAAATTCATATCTATGTTGTTAAAAAATTCAACGAGTGAGCATATTTTTTTAATTTGAAGTGATTTAAATTAATATTCACTTGAACTATTATTGTTGTGCAAATTATGAATTATATATACTCACTCTTGTGTTATTTTGAGGATTTAAATGCAAGAATAAAATAAAAAGAGGAATTGATATATTATTGTCCCAAGACTTTGAGAACTAAAATGTACTACCCATCTTTTTTAGGGTGTTAAATGCAAAACACCCATTAAATATGAATTAAAACCAACCCATTTCCCTCATTCACTTCTTCTCCTACATTTACACACACTAAAACGTGTTTTTCACACACAAAACTCCAATTCTTTATTTTGTGTGTAACTTCTTCATTTCCTAACCAAATCAAGTAAATGAGTAGTCAGAATTGATCTACTCGACGAGAGGAACACAATGGTGGTGGTAATTGAAGGAATAGAAGGTGTTTTCCGGCGGAAATTAGAGGAGGAAGTGGCGGTTTTAAGTGGGTTTCCTTGCATGTCTCTTTTCCGGTCATTTCTTCGACAATCGAGCTTCACCACGGTGTTCTAAGCTTAGAGGAGAGCGGAATGGTGAGTTCGGAAAATTTTCCGGTGTCGGTCAACGGCCGGTCAACGGTGGTCAATGGTGCCTGCTCCGGTCAGCGACTTCGTCTCGGATTGGGTATTCCATTTTCGGTCTTCATTTTTCGATTTAAGTTCGTTAGATAGTTCCTTGAGCCTAAATGTTATTGTGCATTATTTACATTGTGGTTAATTTTTGGCTTTAGAGTTTGGTTTGAGTTCGTACTATGTTATGCATGTATCTCGATTTTTGCTATAAAGATGGTGTAGTTTTGCTTGGTTTAAATAAATGTTTGTTAGATATTTGGATCTTGATTTATTTTTGTAAGAAAGTTATTGTTTATAATTTTTGAAACTTTGGGGGGTATTTTTGAAAGATTTTAAAAGTTCAAGGGTTAGGGATGCGAAAATTTTGAGAGTCTAATTAGGGGTGGGATCGGGACGGGTTTTCGGGAATTCGGGTATTTTGGGACGGGATATCGGGTTTCGGGATCTCAAATTCAAATCCCGAAACCCGGTAGATCAACCAAGGTCCCGAGAGTTTCGGGTACCCGATTTAATTTCGGGATTTCGGGACGGGACCGGGTGTCCCGATAAACTATTATTTTTTTTTAGTTTAATGCAATTTTCAAACCGCCTCGGATCTTATGTGTCAATATTGGTATGTCATTTCACCATCTTATGCACAACATGTAGACTCATAAATGATCTCAAAACCTCAAGATCTGATTATAGAAAATTATTGGAGGAGTTTGAAAATTGAAAGATGATATATGTTGAAAAACTGAACGTCGGTGAGCAACGGATCAGTAGCGGACGGCGGGAGTTGAGTTGTGGTGGAGTTAAGTATTTTGATTAGATACATTTACTTGTATGTTTGGATTTTAGAGAAGAAGAATACGTAGAATGAGATGTGAATGGTTGAATTTTAGATTTAGATTAGGTATTTTGATTATATATATTTTAATTAAACTATGTAATCGGGACCGGGTTCCCCGATCGGGTGGGGATCAAAACCCGAAACCCGTCCCGATTTTTCGGGACCGGGTTTTGTCCCGTCCCAACTGAAAAAATACCCGTTTTGTCCCGTCCCAATTGGGAAAAACCCGATCGGGACGGGACGGGTACCCGAAACCCGGTCCCATTTACCCAGCCCTAAGTCTAATGGACTGAAAAATCTATTTTTGTTTGATATTTGGTTAGGTTTACATGAAAAGCATTTGTTTTAAAGTTTGTTTCGATATTTTGCAAAAATGGGAGTTTTTGAAATATTTTGTAAATCTGAAAATAAGGGGGCAAATACGCTATTTTGTTGCTGTTTTCACATAGTTACTTTTACAAACTTTTGATTAATTAAATTGAAGTAGTGCCTTGTTCACTATTGTTTTAAGATTGAAATTTGTAAATTTACCGAAGAAAATTTATAATGAAAGAACTTTTGTTTCTCATTGTTAGTTTGTAAAAAGTTATTAAAATTTATTGTTAAATCTCAGTTTTATACTGAAATTTATGATTGATTATTTTTAAATATTGCTTAAATGCATGGATCTTGAATTAATTTTCAAGAAAATTGGTTTTATTAAGTTTTCAAAACTATGAGGGTATTTTGGAAAGTTTTAAACTTGGATTTTCATAAATTTGAATTTTGAAGTAACAAGATACTTAATACTTTTATTTGATTTTCGATATGAGTTTAGTTAAAAATTGTTTGATTTAATGTTTGTTGCAAATTTTTGCAAAAACTGGATATTTTTAAAAGTTTAGGGGCTATTTTGTAAATCTGGAAAATGAAGTTGAAATTTTTGTTGTTTTGGCACTGTTTTATGAAATTAGTATTTTGAGTTTTGAAAATAATATCCCTTAATTGAAGTCGATGTCATAAGTTCTAAGCACTTTTGTGTAATATGTTAGTTTAGGAAATCCTTGTGTAGGATTATCATTAGTTTCGTTTTACTAAGGTTGTTAGATACATTTTTAGTCATACACGTATTTGCTCAGGTTTCGAATACACTTCAATTTCATTGTGGAATTCTGATCATCGTAATAAGCTCCTCAGGTGAGTGCTATGTGTTACTTGTGTGTAAGTCAAAATGTGCTAATAGCTCGAGTCATAACTGTAACTTAGTTACTAAACGAACAAGTATGTGATGTATGATAACATAAAGAACTCGGCTGCTAGGACAAGTTACACGTTGAAGTATTGTTTATGTCTATGTGCTTATGAGTCATTGATATTGCATGTTGAACTATTATTGAGTTGTTTACCGATTTCCTGTTACTGAACTGTTACTGTTACTGTTACTGTACTGTACTGTACTGTTTACTGTTACTGTGTGGGCCCCTATTTTGGTGTGCGGAATCATGGTTAACCCGGAAGGTAAGGGCCGGAGGGTTACCTCGATCCACCGTAGACCCGCTTCACAAACCAAGTGTGGAGGTTACACTTGGGGAGTGAATGTCAAACTCCTGGCATTTGACGTCAATGCGCACTGTTATGTAAGGTCGCACCTTACTTGGAGTGTTCGGTGGTGGTTTTCCTGACTGTGGATTGGAGGGTAAGAGGAGGACGGCATCAACAAATGTTGGTTACTTGTTTAACGTGCTTAAATTGTTATAGCATATGTTCATTTACTGTACTGTTGTATATGCTCATGTATATTATGTTGCATCACGCACAAGTGCACTACAGCCTCACTAAGTTGGACGGTCAACTTATGCATTCCATGATCTTTTCAGCTACAGGTGTTTGGGGGTAAACGATAGTTCATGTTGCGGTTAGGTCATCACGGTTGCGGTCCCACCCTAGATCCAGAGAGTAATTAAACTTTTGTTTAAATTCTTATTTGATTTTAAGATTTTCGTTTTAACTCATGTTTTAAATCTTCTATAATATCTAAGTTCATTTTTATTATATCTTGCTATATATCTTGGTATTTTAGCTAATTTTGTAAAATGGGAATATCTATCGAAAATGATTTTTTCAAATTTTATAAAATGTTAATCTTAATCTTCTTGAATTCTATTAGGTCCTACAAGTTGTTTCACCTTGTCATGTCATCCGTTAAAATTTCTTTTAATTACTTTCGCTTTAAACTTAGTAACCGAAATTGTTTTTATTTCGTTTTAAACCGCTTCAGCTTAAAACCTTTAATTCTCGGTTTTAATTTATCGTTTCTTTTAAAATGTTTCGATATTTTAACTCTTTTTTTTAATAATAATAACTTTTCGACCGTTATCCGACGGACCCGCGGAGTCGGGCTGTTACAGATGGTATCAGAGCTTCGGCTCATGGCCAGGATAGGGTCCTCGGAATTTGTACCGAGATGCTAGTAAGGTGGGACTCACCGGCAAAACTTTAGGGTGTCTACCCACAATGTGTATTTTACTTTTAGGACAAGACCGCAACCAAAACATAGGTATTGTGCGTGTCCTCGGGGGAAGGGGATATGTTTGATTGTTAATTTGATTTCTTGATTTGTTGTTTTATTGTTGGTGCCCAGAATATACTTGACGTTACTTTGACTGAACTATTTGAATTATTATTTGAATATGATTGTAGATGAGTATGCTCCTTGATTTTGTGCTTATTGAATTACTTTAATCAAGTGTCTTACTTGAAGTACATATAAAATGACTAATATAGCCCTAAACCTTTTCGAAGTCCATCATCATGTGAATTTACCTTATTCAGAACTCATATTGTTGACTTCAGACATTTCCTCTTCAAATTGATCTCTCACCTTTAGTAAGCTTGCGCGAAAGTCTTAAGGTTAACTCAATTCGAATAACTCACTTTGTGGGATAAGGCTGCAATCAAAATTATACGTGTATGTTCGATCTCAATGGAGGTTTGATTTCTTGGTATCACTGTTTCGTTACCAAATGACTAGAATGACCTCAAATATTTAACCCTCGTTATCGTTTGACTACGATTAAATCGGAGAAAGCTCTTTCTTTCTTTATCTTACTTAGATCCTGAAATCAAGTTTCTTTTCTTGGGACACTTGTAAGTTATCTAAAGTAGTCATGGGTGCTCTTAAGATTCCTTTAATAAATAACGGAAACTTTTCAATATTTTCGACGGAAAAGATGGAAATTTTGATCTATGAGTAAAATTAACTTTATAGAAATTTGCTATGGGAATCTAGTATTTTATACCCTTCATATTTAAAGAAGAATAAATCTCACTTTGTCCCCTAATATTTGAGCATTTTTCAATTTTTTCTAACTTTTGCGAGTTTTCATTTAACCCCCTATGTAAAATCCCGAAAAAGTTAATTTATGAATTTTCTTTCCTATAATTTTAATTTACTTGAAATTGATAATTTTAATTATGTAGATTTAACAGTTGAAATTAAAATTCATATCTATGTTGTTAAAAAATTCAACGAGTGAGCATATTTTTTTAATTTGAAGTGATTTAAATTAATATTCACTTGAACTATTATTGTTGTGTAAATTATGAAATATAAATACTCACTCTTGTGTTATTTTGAGGATTTAAATGCAAGAATAAAAAGAGGAATTGATATATTGTCCCAAGACTTTGAGAACTAAAATATACTACCCATCTTTTTTAGGGTGTTAAATGGAAAACACCCATTAAATATGAATTAAAACCAACCCATTTCCCTCATTCACTTCTTCTCCTACATTTACACACACTAAAACGTGTTTTTCACAAACAAAACTCCACTTCTTTATTTTGTGTGTAACTTCTTCATTTCTTAACCAAATCAAGTAAATGACTAGTCAAAATTGATCTACTCGACGAGAGGAACACAATGGTGGTGGTAATTGAAGGAATATAAGGTGTTTTCCGGCGGAAATTAGAGGAGGAAGTGGCGGTTTTAAGTGGGTTTCCTTGCATGTCCCTTTTCCGGTCATTTCTTCGATAATCGAGCTTCACCACGGTGTTCTAAGCTTAGAGGAGAGCGGAATGGTGAGTTCGGCAAATTTTCCGGTGTCGGTCAACGGCCGGTCAAAGGTGGTCAACGCCGGTCAATGGTGCCTGCTCCGGTCAGCGACTTCGTCTCGGAATGGGTATTCCATTTTCGGTCTTCATTTTTCGATTTAAGTTCGTTAGATAGTTCCTTGAGCCTAAATGTTATTGTGCATTATTTACATTGCGGTTAATTTTTGGCTTTAGAGTTTTGTTTGAGTTCGTACTATGTTATGCATGTATCTCGATTTTTGCTATAAAGATGGTGTAGTTTTGCTTGGTTTAAATAAATGTTTGTTAGATATTTTGATCTTGATTTATTTTTGTAAGAAAGTTATTGTTTATAATGTTTGAAACTTTGGGGGGTATTTTTGAAAGATTTTAAAAGTTCAAGGGTTAGGGATGCGAAAATTTTGAGAGTCTAATGGACTGAAAAATCTATTTTTGTTTGATATTTGGTTAGGTTTACATGAAAAGCATTTGTTTTAAAGTTTGTTTCGATATTTTGCAAAAATGGGCAGTTTTTGAAATATTTGGGGTTATTTTTGTAAATCTGAAAATAAGGGGGCAAATACGCTATTTTGTTGCTGTTTTCACATAGTTACTTTTACAAACTTTTGATTAATTAAATTGATGTAGTGCCTTGTTCACTATTGTTTCAAGATTGAAATTTGTAAATTTACCGAAGAAAATTTATAATGAAAGAACATTTGTTTCTCATTGTTAGTTTGTAAAAAGTTATTAAAATTTATTGTTAAATCTCAGTTTTATATTGAAATTTATGATTGATTATTTTTAAATATTGCTTAAATACGTGGATCTTGAATTAATTTTTAAGAAAATTGGTTTTATTAAGTTTTCAAAACTATGATGGTATTTTTGAAAGTTTTAAACTTGGATTTTCGTAAATTTGAATTTTGAAGTAACAAGATACTTAATACTTTTATTTGATTTTCGATATGAGTTTAGTTAAAAATCGTTTGATTTAAAGTTTGTTGCAAATTTTTGCAAAAAATGAATATTTTTAAAAGTTTAGGGGCTATTTTGTAAATCTGAAAAATGAAGGTGAAATTTTTGCTGTTTTGGCACTGCTTTATGAAATTAGTATTTTGAGTTTTGAAAATTATATCTCTTAATTGAAGTCGATGTCATAAGTTCTAAGCACTTTTGTGTAATATGTTAGTTTAGGAAATCCTTGTGTAGGATTATCATTAGTTTCGTTTTAGTAAGGTTGTTAGATACGTTCTTAGTCATATACGTATTTGCTCAGGTTTCGGATACACTTCAATTTCATTGTGGAATTATGATCGTCGTAATAAGCTCCTCAGGTGAGTGCTATGTGTTACTTGTGTGTAAGTCAAAATGTGCTAGTAGGTCGAGTCATAACTGTAACTTAGTTACTAAACGAACAAGTATGTGATGTATGATAACATAAAGAACTCGGCTGCTAGGACAAGTTACACGTTGAAGTATTTTTTATGTCTATGTGCTTATGAGTCATTTATATTGCATGTTGAACTGTTATTGAGTTGTTTACCGATTTCCTGTTACTGTTACTGTACTGTACTGTTTACTGTTACTGTGTGGGCCCCTATTTTGGTATGCGGAATCGTGGTTAACCCGGAAGGTAAGGGCCGGAGGGTTACCTCGATCCACCGTAGACCCGCTTCACGAATCAAGTGTGGAGGTTACACTTGGGGAGTGAATGTCAAACTCCTGGCATTTGACGTCAATGCGCACTGTTATGTAAGGTCGCACCTTACTTGGAGTGTTCGGTGGCGGTTTTCCTGACTGTGGATTGGAGGGTAAGAGGAGGACGGCATCAACAAATGTTGGTTACTTGTTTAACGTGCTTAAATTGTTATAGCATATGTTCATTTACTGTACTGTTGTATATGCTCATGTATATTATGTTGCATCACGCACAAGTGCACTACAGCCTCACTAAGTTGGACGATCAACTTATCCATTCCATGTTTCAATCTTTTCAGCTACAGGTTTTTGGGGGTAAACGATAGTTCATGTTGCGGTTAGGTCATCACGGTTGCAGTCCCACCCTAGTTCCAGAGAGTAATTAAACTTTTGTTTTAATTCTTATATGATTTTAAGATTTTCGTTTGAACTCATGTTTTAAATCTTCTATAATATCTAAGTTCATTTTTATTATATCTTGTTAAATATCTTAGTATTTTAGCTAATTTTGTAAAATGGGAATATCTATCGAAAATGATTTTTTTAAATTTTATAAAATGTTAATCTTAATCTTCTTGTATTTCTATTAGGTCCCACAAGTTGTTTCACCTTGTCATGTCATCCGTTAAAATTTCTTTTAATTACTTTCGCTTTAAACTTAGTAACCGAAATTGTTTTTATTTCGTTTTAAACCGCTTCCGCTTAAAACCTTTAATTCTCGATTTTAATTTATCGTTTTTTTTAAATGTTTCAATATTTTAACTCTTTTTTTTAATAATAATAACTTTTCGACCGTTATTCGACGGACCCGCGGAGTCGGGCCGTTACACCCTCCGCATATGTATATATATATATATATATATATATCAGACAATCCTATAAGATGCAAAATACTAGAATCTAACTGAATATTATGTCTAACGTTACGATGTGACTTTAAAGCTTTCTATTTTAGCACCCAACATTTGAACGTTTCGTACTTTGACACCCAATCTTTGAATAGATTCCGCTAGACGAACGTCCAAAGATAGTGATATTGGATATTTTTAATAGATGGGGGGGGGGGGGGGTTAAATGATAACTCACAAAGATTAGGATGTAAAAGGGAAAAACTTTGAAGGGTTAGGGGATAATGTGAAATTTTTCCTTTAGAAAACTTCCGAATTTAAAAGAAAATAAACATTTCAAAATCAGAACAAGAATGGAATAGGTTAAGAATTAAATGAAATGAAAAAAGGCCATAACAAGTGAGTCCGGGATGCCTCAGTTAGAACTGACCATTCAAATTTTTTTATAATGTTACACTACCCATAAAATTGAGATTTGAAAGGGATGTCTGGCTCACGATGTGCGAAATTCCCTCGAGAGACATACCAGTCGGTTGCGAATATATCCCCGGCTGAGTAGACTGGGAGGGCTGAGACGTGCCGACATTAAGGTTTATACCCGTTTGTTCGAGCCTAGGTAATACAACATTGAATAAGCTTGGAAATTGCGCCAACTGGACGGAAAGTATGTTCATCTGAAATAAATATTGGTACGCTCGTTGTGCTTCCGCGTCCCTTTGTGTTTCTACCTGCCTTGTATATGTTGGGATTCGGTAAGATAAACAGCCCTAGGCACCGCGGAATATAAATTTTTTTTAGGACCTCTTACGGAATCTTGTCAGGATACTACTCTAGGTGTATATATATAAATATTAATTTAAACGACAGTATAAACAGTTTACACGTTATACCTGTCTCCTTGCAAATCCAAGTTGGCAAAACGAACTCTGAATTTCTCCTCAGCAAAATCGATCCAAGCTCTGCAGCAGCGCCCCACGTGTTGCGCCTCTACAGTTTGATACACCACAATTACACGAAAATAATAAATCTTGATCAGCTAGAACACAAGATATATTATGATCTAGGATTTAGGAACGATCTTGGAATAAAAATCGAAAACGAAAAATTCTTCCACAGGGAAGAGAGGGTTCGGCCGATTGAAGTGGGAGAGGGGAGAGAATTTTTGCTCTGCTCAATTTTTGCTTGTTGAGTTGTCTGAAAAACAACTACAAGTAAGCTACTTATAGTTATCTCCTTAACCTAGTCCTATTAGGACTAGGATTCCATTCTCCTACATGGGCCATGGCCCTCTATAATTAAAAGACCAAGTCTTCTAATTAATTCATGGCCCAGTTAATTAATTTTGACCAGGCTTTATTTAATCTCCCAATTAAATAGCCCAATTAATTAACTAGTCTCCCAATTAATTAATTTTGACTCTAAGTCCAATTAATTAATTATTCCTTTAATTATTTAAATCCAACTTAATTAATTAACTCACAAATTAAACTCTAATTTAATTTATGATCCTGATCCAATTTCAATTGGATCCTTCTTTGTTCCAACTGGGTCGACCCAATCGACCCATCCATTATAATCGACCAAGTCGATTATTCACCCAGTCGACCTAGTCGACTCGGTCGTTCTTATTTCCTCGCTTTCACTTCATGTGCATTGTGTATGCCCCCGTAGGTTGACCACATAATTGGCCGTGGGTTATAATTAAATATTATTTAATTATTCGAGTAAGACATACTCTAAATCAATCAAACACTTTGTCGACTGATCATTCCAAAATTAGCACCCCTGCCAATTAGGGAATTCTCCCACACTCCACGGTCGATGTCCAGCCACAAGCCCATGCAGCCCAATCACTGGTGAATTAATTCAGTGAACCTTTTATCATTTACAATTTCCATATACGACATAATCTCTCCATCGATCAATCTCCCAGTCGATACTTAAGGGTATGGTTTTTCATCGGTTTCCCTTTTATTTTGTCTTGACCTTATGTATTCTGGTCTCGAAATAAATTCTCTTTGACTTAATCTTTATGAGCTACTTATATAAAGTCGTCAGATACCTTGGCCAAGGATTTTATCAGAATTAATTTCTCACAGAAATCCATAGGAGAATTTTCCAACCTATCAAGTCGGGTCAATGGATCCTTTGTTGATGATATGAATCTGCATACGAGTTCCTCTATACCCAATATGAGACCACAGAGACTTTCTGGCGATCCCCAGTCAGTCGGAACTCATATCAAAGTATAGACGTTCTCGCACCAGATAAACCCTATCACCTCAAGTAGTTAGGGATCGTTCCTCGTATACTATTGCAAATTGGAATAACTTCAACCCCGATATGCGACTACCGCTTCCATGGTGAGTTATTTCCTAATTGGGGTATTCAGTGCGCTTGCCATCCCAGCAAGCCACCCATTTATGTGTATCGACTATTCCAGTCACGCTCGCGGACCCCAGCATTCTCCAGTTCATCGGAGTATCCACAATAGTGAGAGTCTAACCGAATCCAACGATGTCCTATCTCGATTGGATTCTACGACTCTTGAATATGTTCTAGATCACGGCTTTGGAGATCAGTCCACGGGTTGTCCCATAGCCCTGTGATCTAAGGACTTCTATCCTTATGCGTAGATAATTATTACATAAGATAAAGATGACCATTTAATAAAGTGCATTTATTAATCGAAATTGAATAGTTCCTTATTTATTACATTAAATGCTAGCCATACAGCTGGCTTGCCGGACACTATTTCTATCAATCTCCCACTTGTCCTAAAGCCAGCCTTTTTTGTTCTTGAGTCCCATCTTATGCAGATGTTTCTCAAATGCTTTGTGAGGCAGAGGCTTCGTTAGCGGGTTCGCAGTATTATCTTCTGAGTCGACACGTTCCATCTTAATGTCTCCTCTACCAATGATATCTCTTATCACGTGGTATCGTCTTTGTACGTGCTTGGATTTCTGATGAGATCTCGGCTCCTTTGCTTGCGCTATTGCCCCATTGTTATCACAGAAGATAGTAATGGGCTCAGCGATGCTAGGTATCACATCCAATTCCTGGATGAAGTTCCTCATCCAAACTCCTTTATTTGCTGCATCACTCGCGGCAATGTATTCTTCTTCGGTGGTTGAATCCGCGGTTGTTTCTTGCTTGGAGCTCTTCCAGCTAACCGCACCACCATTGAGGCAGAACACGTATCCTGATGTCGACTTGAAGTCGTCTACATCACATTGGAAGCTCGAGTCTGTATAGCCTTCAAATTTCAATTCTCCTCCACCGTATACCAAGAATAATTCCTTAGTCCTTCTCAGGTACTTCAGAATTTCTTTTACGGCCATCTAGTGCTGCTCACCTGGATCAGACTGGTAGAGACTTGTAACTCTTAGAGCGTACGCTACGTCTGGTCTAGTACATAACATACCATACATTATGCTTCCTATCGCGGATAGATATGGTACTCGGGACATATTGCTTCTCTCTTCAGGCGTCTTTGGGGCCATAGACTTAGAGAGTGCAATCCCATGTCTCATTGGAAGTAATCCTCTCTTGGATTCTTCCATATTAAATCTTTTCAAGATTTTATCTATGTACTGGGATTGGGAGAGGCCCAGCAGTCCTTTTGATCTATCTCGGTAGATCCTTATACCCAGTACAAAGGATGCTTCTCCCATATCCTTCATTGAGAATTGTGTAGATAACCATGCTTTTAGTTTCCGATAATGCTTTCACATTGTTTCCAATGAGAAGAATGTCGTCAACGTAAAGTACCAAAAATTCAACTGTACTCCCACTGATCTTCTTGTACACGCAAGGTTCGAACATGTTTTTGATGAATCCAAAGTTTGGATTGTCTCATCGAAACGAATGTTCCAACTTCGGGAAGCTTGCTTCAGTCCATAAATGGACCTCTGGAGTTTGCACACCTTGTGTTCATCTCCTTTGGATGCATATCCTTTTGGTTGCTCCATGTAGATCTCCTTGTCAATGTCCCCATTGAGAAATGCAGTCTTTACATCCATCTGCCATATCTCGTAGTTATACCATGCAGCTATGGCCAGCAAGATTCAAATGGATTTAGGCATTGCGACGGGCGAGAAGGTCTCCTCAAAGTCGATTAGGTTATTACCTCTCCGTTCACTCCAAGCTTTCACTTATAGATCCACTTGCAACCCACGGGAGTCACTCCCACTGGTGGATCTACCAAGGCCCAGACCTTGTTTGAGTGCATGGAGTCCAATTCGGATTCCATGGCTTCGCGCCACTTTCCCGAGTCTATGTCTAGCATAGCCTCCTCGTAAGTCCTTGGGTCAGTTAGAGACTGTCCAGTCTCATGCAGCAGACCGTAGTACCTCTCGGGTTCTCTTACATGTCTTTCTGACCTACGAAGTATCGGTGTACTTTCTGGTGCATTTTCATGCTCATGTTCTCCCACTGCCTCTGGCGACGGGTCAGCTTGATCGACCTCTTCGGCCTTTTCAGCTTCAGTGACCTCATCCAGTTCTACGTTATTTTCTTTCTTGTCCACCAAGAAATCCTTCTCCAAGAAGTGTGCGTTCCTCGAGACAAACGTAGTTTGTCTTGTAGGATCGTAGAACTCGCATCCTATTGAGTTTTTCGGATACCCCACGAATTTGCACAAAGTGGATTTAGTTTCCAATTTATCTCCCACTAGCTTTTTAACGTAAGCGGGAGATCCTGTGATGGCCCGGCTCGGCGGGTCCGTCGAAAAACAGTCGAAAAATTATTATTATTTTTTTTTTAGAAAAGTGTTAAAAATATCGAAACTTTTTTTTTAAAGGAAACGATAAATTAAAAGTTTAACAGCGGAAGCGGTTTAAAGCGAATTAAGAACAATTTAAATTACTAAGTTTTTTTGACGAACAAATAAAATCAATCTTCATAGTTGAGTTTTAAAGCTGAAACATTTAATCACAACATATCAAATGATTTGAACAAAATCAACCGAGAGAGATAATTAAGTAATTTATGAAAATCTTGAATTTTCGACAAAAATATAAATCGACTTTAACGAATCAAACATTCTAAGCAAGGTTTTAAACAAAATCGAGAAAGAACCTAAATCAACGACAAAATATAATTACTTTTCGGAATACTAGGGTGGGATCGCAACCGTGATGACCTAACCGCAACCCGACTATAAATTTTCAGAGCACCTGAAACTGAAAAGAGTGAAACATAGAACGCATAAGTTGATCGTCCAACTTAGTGAGGCTATGTGCGAATTTGCATGGTGATGTGTGGATGCAACATATTATATAACATAAGCATGTTATCAAGCAAATAAACATATATTCAAGACGGAAGAAACACGAAATTCACATAACCAAGAATTTGCTGATGCCGTCCTCCACTTACCCTCCATCCTCAGTCTGATCAAAGTCCATCCAAACTCACCAAGTAAGGAGCGACCTTACTATCAAAAATGCATCGACATGTCTTTGCCGGAGTTCGTCCTTACTCCCCAAGTGTTCCTCCCCACTTGGTTTGTAAGGCCAGGCCTACGGGTAACCGTGACAATCCTGCCGGCCCTTGCCGGCCAGGTTGGCATCGGGTCCATATACCAATCAAAAGGGGGCCCACACAAAATCGGAAACAAACGGAAACATATAGTCGGAAACAAACGGAACATAGCATATCAAACATATTAACATATTATCAATAATTAATAACTTATCGAATGAAATTTTGGGTATCATAATAATTTCGAAAAATATATTCGCAACTAGTAAATTCGGATGTAGCATGTATTTGGATAATCATGTTGAAATGCTAAGTGATTTCATGCGAGTAATGTTGACCTAATAAGTCAACCTATTCGTGACGACATGCAAGAAAAGTTAGAACAAAATTCATGCTTTGATTATTAAGAGCCTAAGTGCATGTTTGGACTCGATCTACAAGCACATCGGACCGACATACAAATTAAACACACAACGCTCACCTTTGTCGCTTAGTATAGCGACTAAAACTCCACAAATGAAGCGTATCCGAAACCTGAGCAAGTACGTATACGACTTAGAAACATAACTAATGAAAATCCTACACAAGGATTTCCTACTAACACATCTCACAAAATTGCTTAGAACTTTCGACATCAACTCCACTTAAAAGTAATTATTTTCAAAACTCAAAATACTACTTAAATACAACAGCGCCAAAACAGCAAATTTTTACCTTCATTTTTCAGATTTACAAATCAACCCCTAAACTTTTATAAACATCCATTTTTCCGAAAAATTTGCAACAAACTTTAAATCAAAATATTTTTAACTAAACCCATATCAAAACTCAAATAAAAACATAGTTTTAAGTATCTTGTTACTTCAAAAATCAAATCTTTGAAATTCCCACAAGTTTAAAAACTTTTCAAAAATACCCTCATAGTTTCACAAACTTAATAAAATCAACTTCCTTGAAAAATAATTCAAGATCCATGCATCTAAGCAATATTTAAAAATAATCAAGCATATTTTTCACTATAAAACTAAGATTAAAAATAAGTTTTAGTAACTTTCCACCAAACTAACAATGAGAAACAAAAATTCTTTAATCATAAACTTTCTTCAAAAAAATTTACAATTTTTCAATCTAAAAACTAAAATTAATAAAACACTACTTCAAATCAATAAATCAAGATTTTATAAAAGAACTATGTAAAAATAGCGACAAAACAGCGCATTTGACCCCTTGTTTTCAAATTTACAAAAATAACCCCAAAAGTTTCAAAAACTCCATTTTTGCAAGAATCTCAAAGCAAACTTTAAAACAAATGCTTTTCAAATAACTTTATACCAAACATCAAACAAAAATTTAGATTTTCAGTCCATCTTACTCCCAATAAAAATTGCAGCCCTTAACCTTTCAACTTTTAAAATTTTCAAAAATACCCCCAATGTTTTGAGAAAAATAAAAACATCAACTTTCTCACAAAAAGAAGTCAAGATCCAAACATATAAGAAATATTTAAACAAAACCAAAGCAAGTCACACTAAATATTACATATGAACTCAACAACTTATCACAAGGACAAACTAAACTTCTTCAACATATATTTTAAAGAGAATAAAGTAATATCACAAAGACTAAAGAACACATGAATAGATGTCTTTTTACCCAAAGCAACGAAGGGGGTGAAGATCTCTTCGTTTTCAGACCTCCGAAGGTGGTGGTGGCGGCTCCGGTGGCAGTGGTGGCGGCTCCGGTGGTGGTTCATAACAAAAGCCCTCAAATCCTTATTTTTCCCCAACTTCCAAGGACTGCCGATTCACTCTGGGAGATCCAATCGACGATCCGAACGGTCAATATGTAGCCCCATGTGTGAATAACCACCACGTAAAATTTGGGAATGATCCAACGGTGGACGAAGGCGAAATGGTCGGAAAACCGAGGCTGTGTAGTGAGAATCCGAAAATTCTCTTTCTAGTGTGTTCTCTCTTCTCTCTCTCTTTCTTATTTTCTTGATCTAAGTATTTTTAAGTTGTAAAGAAGATAATGTAGGTTTGAGGAGAATATTTACTAGGTTATGAAATCAGATTTTTAATGTATATACACATATACATACAATATGATAATGAAGGAGTATTATTACTCCACATTTTCCACCAATGCATGTCAACTTAGGTGGATGAGTTTATCTACCCAAGGGCATGCTTGAAAGCCCTAGGAGTGTGCAAGGAGAGAAAATGATTACTCTCCTACAAAAATCTGGAACTTTGGGCAAAATTACACTTTGCCCCCCCGAAGTTTTGAAATCTTACATTTTTGTCCACAAAAACAAATTTTTTGTGCATCCAAGCCCAAAAATTTTCAAAAAGGTCTTGATCTTATTTTAAAGTAACTTTTGAAATTTTAATTATATCAAAGTTCATAAGATCACAAGATTTAGTTAATTTGTATATTTTAGTTCAAATTAATGCTTAACTTTGAAAATAAAAAGTAGCACATAAATTTGGATTAAAAATCCAATCAAACGGGTTCGAAATTTTGGGGGCGTTACAATCCTCCCCCCTTAAAAGAATTTGGTCCCCAAATTCGTTCTTGAGATTCACGTGGTATGGTTAACGCTGTCGTATCTTCTTTTCTTGCTCCCGAAACGTTTCTTCGTTACTCAATGTGCGTTATAAAATATTTTCTTGTAGAATCTTCGGCCTTCTTGATTAAAAAGAGTGTGCGAAAATGTTCTCTCGTACGTTAGGAGTTTTCAAAAATCTTACGTATCTTTTTATCTAACTCCCAAGTCGCCTTTTTATACTCTGGCCGCGCCATAATGAAATTCACATGTTTCTTCATCTAGATGAGTATGCAAACGTGTTTTCGTTTGTACGTTACACATTTCTGAAGATCTTAAGATATGTAGTCAGGTTCACGAGGATGATCGATGTAGTACTTCATATACGTACGCATAATCATGATGCGGAAGAATGAGATACGACGATAAATCCAACTCCTATGTCGCGGATTAAGATTCTTCTCAAAAGAAAAACTACTCACATAACAATATATAGTTCAGTTTGGCCCAGAGAATTCAAAAGGTACTGAATGACATTTGACTTGGGATTCTCGCAAGGAACAAAATGAGTCAAATGAAGAGACACGATAAGGATTAGAAAAGATGATCGAATCAAGATGCTCAAGATGACAAGATAAGAATTATCAATGGCAACAAAGAAGAATCAACAAATATTGGAAAATGACTTGAATATCGATAATAAAGATAACCAAATGAATAGTTCGATATAAGTGACAAGGCGAACAATTAAGGTGCACCGATAAGAATAACGAAAGGGATGAGCCTCACCATTTCAAACGGTGCAAGTAAAAAGAAGATCAAAGCAAGGATATCGGTAAGGATAACAGAAAGTCGAAAAAAGTATCATGACAATAATAACCAAAACATTAAAGTGTGTTTGGTCATTTTAAAAGCATGTCGAGATAAATGGCGCGATTCGAAGATCATTTCAATAATGATTGCAACATGTTGCAATAGAAAACAAGTAAAACTCGATAGTGAAATCTGAGAACATCGAAACGATCAAATTGAACGCGACGGGAATTAAAATAAGTTCAAAACAAATAGAAGGTAAGTCCGAAGTTCAAAAGGAATTGAGAATAAATTGATCCGATTTATGCGGCTTGCAACAAGGAATGAAATAGACAAAGAAACAACAATTTATGAATGGACAAATGAAAACGTGAAGTTCAAAAGAAATTGAGACAATTCAATTCCTTCAGGAATTTAGAAGATTGTATAATTGAATACAACGAAAAAGAGTAACATGAAATCATATGGATAATTTCAAAACGATCATAACGGAGTAAATAGGCTCGGGAAAAAGAAGGACAAGGAACAATAACAATCATAGAATCCGACAAAAATGAATAATTTTGGTTTACGAAGTCGATACGAGAAAGTATCTCATGAAATAGGGAGGGGTAAACTCTGAACGAGTAAAAAGATAAGGGATCAATATAAAAACTTGATAGGATATAAGAAGTCAATCCCCAATAGACAAAGACATGTTAATTGAGAGTGTCGATAAGCTCGAAGGAAAACAATCAAAGAATTAGATTAAAGGTAATTAAGGGCACGACTTGAAGAAGCCATATCAAGAATGAGGCTAAAATGATTGAAGAATATTTTATGGTAAATTACACAACATGAAGGAAAAGGTACAATCGGACAATGGCATTTAGAAACTTCAGAAAAGCAAGAGCGAGAATGAGAAGATTAGATATGAACTTAGGGTAGTTTTAGAATTCAAAATGAAGTTACTCGCTATCGATGAAAATTCATAAGTGAATGCAAGGAACGAGTAATAGACAAGTTAGAACTCAAGATTATGTCAATGAAATTTGAATGATATTTTGTCTATTGAAAGAAAGATTACATAGATAACAATTTGATTCGCCAAAATGATGAAGGAAACACATCTAGGGATCACAAGCTCAAAAATGAATAAGTACCAACATTAGAATAAGGGCGAAACTATTAATTATAGTGAAGTTAGGCTCAAGAGAGCTTACTGAAGTCGAGAGATCAATTTGGAGATGGAGTCGTTTAGAATCAGAATTATGAGTAAGGTAAACTCGATAATGGAATTCAAAAGGATTAGGGCTATTTTAGTCATGCTATATGTACTTCAAGAAAGGTCACTTGATTCAGATATTTCAATTTACGTAAAATCACGGAGTGCACACATATACAATCATAACTAGACAATAATTTCAACAATAAAGTTCAAATAACGTTATGGTATTCGTGATACCACCAACAAAATAATAAATCAAGAAAACACAGAATCAAGCAAAAATAACCGTTAACCACAAGGACACGTACTAAACATATGGTTTCGGTTGCGGTCTTGTTCTTAACGTGAACTACCCAATGTGGGTAGACACCCTAAAATCATGACGGTGAGTCCCACCTTACTAACCCCTGAGTACAAATCCGAGGATCCTATCCTGGCCTTGAGCCGAAGCTCTGATACCATCTGTGACGGCCCGGCTCCGCGGATCCGTCGGAAAACGGTCGAAAAATTATTGTTATTTTGAAAAAAAAAGCGTTAAAAACATCGAAGCCCTTTTTTTTTTTTAAACGAAAACGATAAATTAAAAGTTTAACAGCGGAAGCGGTTTAAAGCGAATTAAGAACAATTTAAATTACTAAGTTTTTTTGACGAACAAATAAAATCAATCTTCATAGTTGAGTTTTAAAGCTGAAACATTTAATCACAACATATCAAATGATTTGAACAAAATCAACCGAGAGAGATAATTAAGTAATTTATGAAAATCTTGAATTTTCGACAAAAATATAAATCGACTTTAACGAATCAAACATTCTAAGCAAGGTTTTAAACAAAATCGAGAAAGAACCTAAATCAACGACAAAATATAATTACTTTTCGGAATACTAGGGTGGGATCGCAACCGTGATGACCTAACCGCAACCCGACTATAAATTTTCAGAGCACCTGAAACTGAAAAGAGTGAAACATAGAACGCATAAGTTGATCGTCCAACTTAGTGAGGCTATGTGCGAATTTGCATGGTGATGTGTGGATGCAACATATTATATAACATAAGCATGTTATCAAGCAAATAAACATATATTCAAGACGGAAGAAACACGAAATTCACATAACCAAGAATTTGCTGATGCCGTCCTCCACTTACCCTCCATCCTCAGTCTGATCAAAGTCCATCCAAACTCACCAAGTAAGGAGCGACCTTACTATCAAAAATGCATCGACATGTCTTTGCCGGAGTTCGTCCTTACTCCCCAAGTGTTCCTCCCCACTTGGTTTGTAAGGCCAGGCCTACGGGTAACCGTGACAATCCTGCCGGCCCTTGCCGGCCAGGTTGGCATCGGGTCCATATACCAATCAAAAGGGGGCCCACACAAAATCGGAAACAAACGGAAACATATAGTCGGAAACAAACGGAACATAGCATATCAAACATATTAACATATTATCAATAATTAATAACTTATCGAATGAAATTTTGGGTATCATAATAATTTCGAAAAATATATTCGCAACTAGTAAATTCGGATGTAGCATGTATTTGGATAATCATGTTGAAATGCTAAGTGATTTCATGCGAGTAATGTTGACCTAATAAGTCAACCTATTCGTGACGACATGCAAGAAAAGTTAGAACAAAATTCATGCTTTGATTATTAAGAGCCTAAGTGCATGTTTGGACTCGATCTACAAGCACATCGGACCGACATACAAATTAAACACACAACGCTCACCTTTGTCGCTTAGTATAGCGACTAAAACTCCACAAATGAAGCGTATCCGAAACTTGAGCAAGTACGTATACGACTTAGAAACATAACTAATGAAAATCCTACACAAGGATTTCCTACTAACACATCTCACAAAATTGCTTAGAACTTTCGACATCAACTCCACTTAAAAGTAATTATTTTCAAAACTCAAAATACTACTTAAATACAACAGCGCCAAAACAGCAAATTTTTACCTTCATTTTTCAGATTTACAAATCAACCCCTAAACTTTTATAAACATCCATTTTTCCGAAAAATTTGCAACAAACTTTAAATCAAAATATTTTTAACTAAACCCATATCAAAACTCAAATAAAAACATAGTTTTAAGTATCTTGTTACTTCAAAAATCAAATCTTTGAAATTCTCACAAGTTTAAAAACTTTTCAAAAATACCCTCATAGTTTCACAAACTTAATAAAATCAACTTCCTTGAAAAATAATTCAAGATCCATGCATCTAAGCAATATTTAAAAATAATCAAGCATATTTTTCACTATAAAACTAAGATTAAAAATAAGTTTTAGTAACTTTCCACCAAACTAACAATGAGAAACAAAAATTCTTTAATCATAAACTTTCTTCAAAAAAATTTACAATTTTTCAATCTAAAAACTAAAATTAATAAAACACTACTTCAAATCAATAAATCAAGATTTTATAAAAGAACTATGTAAAAATAGCGACAAAACAGCGCATTTGACCCCTTGTTTTCAAATTTACAAAAATAACCCCAAAAGTTTCAAAAACTCCATTTTTGCAAGAATCTCAAAGCAAACTTTAAAACAAATGCTTTTCAAATAACTTTATACCAAACATCAAACAAAAATTTAGATTTTCAGTCCATCTTACTCCCAATAAAAATTGCAGCCCTTAACCTTTCAACTTTTAAAATTTTCAAAAATACCCCCAATGTTTTGAGAAAAATAAAAACATCAACTTTCTCACAAAAAGAAGTCAAGATCCAAACATATAAGAAATATTTAAACAAAACCAAAGCAAGTCACACTAAATATTACATATGAACTCAACAACTTATCACAAGGACAAACTAAACTTCTTCAACATATATTTTAAAGAGAATAAAGTAATATCACAAAGACTAAAGAACACATGAATAGATGTCTTTTTACCCAAAGCAACGAAGGGGGTGAAGATCTCTTCGTTTTCAGACCTCCGAAGGTGGTGGTGGCGGCTCCGGTGGCAGTGGTGGCGGCTCCGGTGGTGGTTCATAACAAAAGCCCTCAAATCCTTATTTTTCCCCAACTTCCAAGGACTGCCGATTCACTCTGGGAGATCCAATCGACGATCCGAACGGTCAATATGTAGCCCCATGTGTGAATAACCACCACGTAAAATTTGGGAATGATCCAACGGTGGACGAAGGCGGAATGGTCGGAAAACCGAGGCTGTGTAGTGAGAATCCGAAAATTCTCTTTCTAGTGTGTTCTCTCTTCTCTCTCTCTTTCTTATTTTCTTGATCTAAGTATTTTTAAGTTGTAAAGAAGATAATGTAGGTTTGAGGAGAATATTTACTAGGTTATGAAATCAGATTTTTAATGTATATACACATATACATACAATATGATAATGAAGGAGTATTATTACTCCACATTTTCCACCAATGCATGTCAACTTAGGTGGATGAGTTTATCTACCCAAGGGCATGCTTGAAAGCCCTAGGAGTGTGCAAGGAGAGAAAATGATTACTCTCCTACAAAAATCTGGAACTTTGGGCAAAATTACACTTTGCCCCCCCGAAGTTTTGAAATCTTACATTTTTGTCCACAAAAACAAATTTTTTGTGCATCCAAGCCCAAAAATTTTCAAAAAGGTCTTGATCTTATTTTAAAGTAACTTTTCAAATTTTAATTATATCAAAGTTCATAAGATCACAAGATTTAGTTAATTTGTATATTTTAGTTCAAATTAATGCTTAACTTTGAAAATAAAAAGTAGCACATAAATTTGGATTAAAAATCCAATCAAACGGGTTCGAAATTTTGGGGGCGTTACAATCCTCCCCCCTTAAAAGAATTTGGTCCCCAAATTCGTTCTTGAGATTCACGTGGTATGGTTAACGCTGTCGTATCTTCTTTTCTTGCTCCCGAAACGTTTCTTCGTTACTCAATGTGCGTTATAAAATATTTTCTTGTAGAATCTTCGGCCTTCTTGATTAAAAAGAGTGTGCGAAAATGTTCTCTCGTACGTTAGGAGTTTTCAAAAATCTTACGTATCTTTTTATCTAACTCCCAAGTCGCCTTTTTATACTCTGGCCGCGCCATAATGAAATTCACATGTTTCTTCATCTAGATGAGTATGCAAACGTGTTTTCGTTTGTACGTTACACATTTCTGAAGATCTTAAGATATGTAGTCAGGTTCACGAGGATGATCGATGTAGTACTTCATATACGTACGCATAATCATGATGCGGAAGAATGAGATACGACGATAAATCCAACTCCTATGTCGCGGATTAAGATTCTTCTCAAAAGAAAAACTACTCACATAACAATATATAGTTCAGTTTGGCCCAGAGAATTCAAAAGGTACTGAATGACATTTGACTTGGGATTCTCGCAAGGAACAAAATGAGTCAAATGAAGAGACACGATAAGGATTAGAAAAGATGATCGAATCAAGATGCTCAAGATGACAAGATAAGAATTATCAATGGCAACAAAGAAGAATCAACAAATATTGGAAAATGACTTGAATATCGATAATAAAGATAACCAAATGAATAGTTCGATATAAGTGACAAGGCGAACAATTAAGGTGCACCGATAAGAATAACGAAAGGGATGAGCCTCACCATTTCAAACGGTGCAAGTAAAAAGAAGATCAAAGCAAGGATATCGGTAAGGATAACAGAAAGTCGAAAAAAGTATCATGACAATAATAACCAAAACATTAAAGTGTGTTTGGTCATTTTAAAAGCATGTCGAGATAAATGGCGCGATTCGAAGATCATTTCAATAATGATTGCAACATGTTGCAATAGAAAACAAGTAAAACTCGATAGTGAAATCTGAGAACATCGAAACGATCAAATTGAACGCGACGGGAATTAAAATAAGTTCAAAACAAATAGAAGGTAAGTCCGAAGTTCAAAAGGAATTGAGAATAAATTGATCCGATTTATGCGGCTTGCAACAAGGAATGAAATAGACAAAGAAACAACAATTTATGAATGGACAAATGAAAACGTGAAGTTCAAAAGAAATTGAGACAATTCAATTCCTTCAGGAATTTAGAAGATTGTATAATTGAATACAACGAAAAAGAGTAACATGAAATCATATGGATAATTTCAAAACGATCATAACGGAGTAAATAGGCTCGGGAAAAAGAAGGACAAGGAACAATAACAATCATAGAATCCGACAAAAATGAATAATTTTGGTTTACGAAGTCGATACGAGAAAGTATCTCATGAAATAGGGAGGGGTAAACTCTGAACGAGTAAAAAGATAAGGGATCAATATAAAAACTTGATAGGATATAAGAAGTCAATCCCCAATAGACAAAGACATGTTAATTGAGAGTGTCGATAAGCTCGAAGGAAAACAATCAAAGAATTAGATTAAAGGTAATTAAGGGCACGACTTGAAGAAGCCATATCAAGAATGAGGCTAAAATGATTGAAGAATATTTTATGGTAAATTACACAACATGAAGGAAAAGGTACAATCGGACAATGGCATTTAGAAACTTCAGAAAAGCAAGAGCGAGAATGAGAAGATTAGATATGAACTTAGGGTAGTTTTAGAATTCAAAATGAAGTTACTCGCTATCGATGAAAATTCATAAGTGAATGCAAGGAACGAGTAATAGACAAGTTAGAACTCAAGATTATGTCAATGAAATTTGAATGATATTTTGTCTATTGAAAGAAAGATTACATAGATAACAATTTGATTCGCCAAAATGATGAAGGAAACACATCTAGGGATCACAAGCTCAAAAATGAATAAGTACCAACATTAGAATAAGGGCGAAACTATTAATTATAGCGAAGTTAGGCTCAAGAGAGCTTACTGAAGTCGAGAGATCAATTTGGAGATGGAGTCGTTTAGAATCAGAATTATGAGTAAGGTAAACTCGATAATGGAATTCAAAAGGATTAGGGCTATTTTAGTCATGCTATATGTACTTCAAGAAAGGTCACTTGATTCAGATATTTCAATTTACGTAAAATCACGGAGTGCACACATATACAATCATAACTAGACAATAATTTCAACAATAAAGTTCAAATAACGTTATGGTATTCGTGATACCACCAACAAAATAATAAATCAAGAAAACACAGAATCAAGCAAAAATAACCGTTAACCACAAGGACACGTACTAAACATATGGTTTCGGTTGCGGTCTTGTTCTTAACGTGAACTACCCAATGTGGGTAGACACCCTAAAATCATGACGGTGAGTCCCACCTTACTAACCCCTCAGTACAAATCCGAGGATCCTATCCTGGCCTTGAGCCGAAGCTCTGATACCATCTGTGACGGCCCGGCTCCGCGGATCCGTCGGAAAACGGTCGAAAAATTATTGTTATTTTGAAAAAAAAAGCGTTAAAAACATCGAAGTCCTTTTTTTTTTTAAACGAAAACGATAAATTAAAAGTTTAACAGCGGAAGCGGTTTAAAGCGAATTAAGAACAATTTAAATTACTAAGTTTTTTTGACGAACAAATAAAATCAATCTTCATAGTTGAGTTTTAAAGCTGAAACATTTAATCACAACATATCAAATGATTTGAACAAAATCAACCGAGAGAGATAATTAAGTAATTTATGAAAATCTTGAATTTTCGACAAAAATATAAATCGACTTTAACGAATCAAACATTCTAAGCAAGGTTTTAAACAAAATCGAGAAAGAACCTAAATCAACGACAAAATATAATTACTTTTCGGAATACTAGGGTGGGATCGCAACCGTGATGACCTAACCGCAACCCGACTATAAATTTTCAGAGCACCTGAAACTGAAAAGAGTGAAACATAGAACGCATAAGTTGATCGTCCAACTTAGTGAGGCTATGTGCGAATTTGCATGGTGATGTGTGGATGCAACATATTATATAACATAAGCATGTTATCAAGCAAATAAACATATATTCAAGACGGAAGAAACACGAAATTCACATAACCAAGAATTTGCTGATGCCGTCCTCCACTTACCCTCCATCCTCAGTCTGATCAAAGTCCATCCAAACTCACCAAGTAAGGAGCGACCTTACTATCAAAAATGCATCGACATGTCTTTGCCGGAGTTCGTCCTTACTCCCCAAGTGTTCCTCCCCACTTGGTTTGTAAGGCCAGGCCTACGGGTAACCGTGACAATCCTGCCGGCCCTTGCCGGCCAGGTTGGCATCGGGTCCATATACCAATCAAAAGGGGGCCCACACAAAATCGGAAACAAACGGAAACATATAGTCGGAAACAAACGGAACATAGCATATCAAACATATTAACATATTATCAATAATTAATAACTTATCGAATGAAATTTTGGGTATCATAATAATTTCGAAAAATATATTCGCAACTAGTAAATTCGGATGTAGCATGTATTTGGATAATCATGTTGAAATGCTAAGTGATTTCATGCGAGTAATGTTGACCTAATAAGTCAACCTATTCGTGACGACATGCAAGAAAAGTTAGAACAAAATTCATGCTTTGATTATTAAGAGCCTAAGTGCATGTTTGGACTCGATCTACAAGCACATCGGACCGACATACAAATTAAACACACAACGCTCACCTTTGTCGCTTAGTATAGCGACTAAAACTCCACAAATGAAGCGTATCCGAAACCTGAGCAAGTACGTATACGACTTAGAAACATAACTAATGAAAATCCTACACAAGGATTTCCTACTAACACATCTCACAAAATTGCTTAGAACTTTCGACATCAACTCCACTTAAAAGTAATTATTTTCAAAACTCAAAATACTACTTAAATACAACAGCGCCAAAACAGCAAATTTTTACCTTCATTTTTCAGATTTACAAATCAACCCCTAAACTTTTATAAACATCCATTTTTCCGAAAAATTTGCAACAAACTTTAAATCAAAATATTTTTAACTAAACCCATATCAAAACTCAAATAAAAACATAGTTTTAAGTATCTTGTTACTTCAAAAATCAAATCTTTGAAATTCCCACAAGTTTAAAAACTTTTCAAAAATACCCTCATAGTTTCACAAACTTAATAAAATCAACTTCCTTGAAAAATAATTCAAGATCCATGCATCTAAGCAATATTTAAAAATAATCAAGCATATTTTACACTATAAAACTAAGATTAAAAATAAGTTTTAGTAACTTTCCACCAAACTAACAATGAGAAACAAAAATTCTTTAATCATAAACTTTCTTCAAAAAAATTTACAATTTTTCAATCTAAAAACTAAAATTAATAAAACACTACTTCAAATCAATAAATCAAGATTTTATAAAAGAACTATGTAAAAATAGCGACAAAACAGCGCATTTGACCCCTTGTTTTCAAATTTACAAAAATAACCCCAAAAGTTTCAAAAACTCCATTTTTGCAAGAATCTCAAAGCAAACTTTAAAACAAATGCTTTTCAAATAACTTTATACCAAACATCAAACAAAAATTTAGATTTTCAGTCCATCTTACTCCCAATAAAAATTGCAGCCCTTAACCTTTCAACTTTTAAAATTTTCAAAAATACCCCCAATGTTTTGAGAAAAATAAAAACATCAACTTTCTCACAAAAAGAAGTCAAGATCCAAACATATAAGAAATATTTAAACAAAACCAAAGCAAGTCACACTAAATATTACATATGAACTCAACAACTTATCACAAGGACAAACTAAACTTCTTCAACATATATTTTAAAGAGAATAAAGTAATATCACAAAGACTAAAGAACACATGAATAGATGTCTTTTTACCCAAAGCAACGAAGGGGGTGAAGATCTCTTCGTTTTCAGACCTCCGAAGGTGGTGGTGGCGGCTCCGGTGGCAGTGGTGGCGGCTCCGGTGGTGGTTCATAACAAAAGCCCTCAAATCCTTATTTTTCCCCAACTTCCAAGGACTGCCGATTAACTCTGGGAGATCCAATCGACGATCCGAACGGTCAATATGTAGCCCCATGTGTGAATAACCACCACGTAAAATTTGGGAATGATCCAACGGTGGACGAAGGCGGAATGGTCGGAAAACCGAGGCTGTGTAGTGAGAATCCGAAAATTCTCTTTCTAGTGTGTTCTCTCTTCTCTCTCTCTTTCTTATTTTCTTGATCTAAGTATTTTTAAGTTGTAAAGAAGATAATGTAGGTTTGAGGAGAATATTTACTAGGTTATGAAATCAGATTTTTAATGTATATACACATATACATACAATATGATAATGAAGGAGTATTATTACTCCACATTTTCCACCAATGCATGTCAACTTAGGTGGATGAGTTTATCTACCCAAGGGCATGCTTGAAAGCCCTAGGAGTGTGCAAGGAGAGAAAATGATTACTCTCCTACAAAAATCTGGAACTTTGGGCAAAATTACACTTTGCCCCCCCGAAGTTTTGAAATCTTACATTTTTGTCCACAAAAACAAATTTTTTGTGCATCCAAGCCCAAAAATTTTCAAAAAGGTCTTGATCTTATTTTAAAGTAACTTTTGAAATTTTAATTATATCAAAGTTCATAAGATCACAAGATTTAGTTAATTTGTATATTTTAGTTCAAATTAATGCTTAACTTTGAAAATAAAAAGTAGCACATAAATTTGGATTAAAAATCCAATCAAACGGGTTCGAAATTTTGGGGGCGTTACAATCCTCCCCCCTTAAAAGAATTTGGTCCCCAAATTCGTTCTTGAGATTCACGTGGTATGGTTAACGCTGTCGTATCTTCTTTTCTTGCTCCCGAAACGTTTCTTCGTTACTCAATGTGCGTTATAAAATATTTTCTTGTAGAATCTTCGGCCTTCTTGATTAAAAAGAGTGTGCGAAAATGTTCTCTCGTACGTTAGGAGTTTTCAAAAATCTTACGTATCTTTTTATCTAACTCCCAAGTCGCCTTTTTATACTCTGGCCGCGCCATAATGAAATTCACATGTTTCTTCATCTAGATGAGTATGCAAACGTGTTTTCGTTTGTACGTTACACATTTCTGAAGATCTTAAGATATGTAGTCAGGTTCACGAGGATGATCGATGTAGTACTTCATATACGTACGCATAATCATGATGCGGAAGAATGAGATACGACGATAAATCCAACTCCTATGTCGCGGATTAAGATTCTTCTCAAAAGAAAAACTACTCACATAACAATATATAGTTCAGTTTGGCCCAGAGAATTCAAAAGGTACTGAATGACATTTGACTTGGGATTCTCGCAAGGAACAAAATGAGTCAAATGAAGAGACACGATAAGGATTAGAAAAGATGATCGAATCAAGATGCTCAAGATGACAAGATAAGAATTATCAATGGCAACAAAGAAGAATCAACAAATATTGGAAAATGACTTGAATATCGATAATAAAGATAACCAAATGAATAGTTCGATATAAGTGACAAGGCGAACAATTAAGGTGCACCGATAAGAATAACGAAAGGGATGAGCCTCACCATTTCAAACGGTGCAAGTAAAAAGAAGATCAAAGCAAGGATATCGGTAAGGATAACAGAAAGTCGAAAAAAGTATCATGACAATAATAACCAAAACATTAAAGTGTGTTTGGTCATTTTAAAAGCATGTCGAGATAAATGGCGCGATTCGAAGATCATTTCAATAATGATTGCAACATGTTGCAATAGAAAACAAGTAAAACTCGATAGTGAAATCTGAGAACATCGAAACGATCAAATTGAACGCGACGGGAATTAAAATAAGTTCAAAACAAATAGAAGGTAAGTCCGAAGTTCAAAAGGAATTGAGAATAAATTGATCCGATTTATGCGGCTTGCAACAAGGAATGAAATAGACAAAGAAACAACAATTTATGAATGGACAAATGAAAACGTGAAGTTCAAAAGAAATTGAGACAATTCAATTCCTTCAGGAATTTAGAAGATTGTATAATTGAATACAACGAAAAAGAGTAACATGAAATCATATGGATAATTTCAAAACGATCATAACGGAGTAAATAGGCTCGGGAAAAAGAAGGACAAGGAACAATAACAATCATAGAATCCGACAAAAATGAATAATTTTGGTTTACGAAGTCGATACGAGAAAGTATCTCATGAAATAGGGAGGGGTAAACTCTGAACGAGTAAAAAGATAAGGGATCAATATAAAAACTTGATAGGATATAAGAAGTCAATCCCCAATAGACAAAGACATGTTAATTGAGAGTGTCGATAAGCTCGAAGGAAAACAATCAAAGAATTAGATTAAAGGTAATTAAGGGCACGACTTGAAGAAGCCATATCAAGAATGAGGCTAAAATGATTGAAGAATATTTTATGGTAAATTACACAACATGAAGGAAAAGGTACAATCGGACAATGGCATTTAGAAACTTCAGAAAAGCAAGAGCGAGAATGAGAAGATTAGATATGAACTTAGGGTAGTTTTAGAATTCAAAATGAAGTTACTCGCTATCGATGAAAATTCATAAGTGAATGCAAGGAACGAGTAATAGACAAGTTAGAACTCAAGATTATGTCAATGAAATTTGAATGATATTTTGTCTATTGAAAGAAAGATTACATAGATAACAATTTGATTCGCCAAAATGATGAAGGAAACACATCTAGGGATCACAAGCTCAAAAATGAATAAGTACCAACATTAGAATAAGGGCGAAACTATTAATTATAGCGAAGTTAGGCTCAAGAGAGCTTACTGAAGTCGAGAGATCAATTTGGAGATGGAGTCGTTTAGAATCAGAATTATGAGTAAGGTAAACTCGATAATGGAATTCAAAAGGATTAGGGCTATTTTAGTCATGCTATATGTACTTCAAGAAAGGTCACTTGATTCAGATATTTCAATTTACGTAAAATCACGGAGTGCACACATATACAATCATAACTAGACAATAATTTCAACAATAAAGTTCAAATAACGTTATGGTATTTGTGATACCACCAACAAAATAATAAATCAAGAAAACACAGAATCAAGCAAAAATAACCGTTAACCACAAGGACACGTACTAAACATATGGTTTCGGTTGCGGTCTTGTTCTTAACGTGAACTACCCAATGTGGGTAGACACCCTAAAATCATGACGGTGAGTCCCACCTTACTAACCCCTCAGTACAAATCCGAGGATCCTATCCTGGCCTTGAGCCGAAGCTCTGATACCATCTGTGACGGCCCGGCTCCGCGGATCCGTCGGAAAACGGTCGAAAAATTATTGTTATTTTGAAAAAAAAAGCGTTAAAAACATCGAAGCCCTTTTTTTTTTTAAACGAAAACGATAAATTAAAAGTTTAACAGCGGAAGCGGTTTAAAGCGAATTAAGAACAATTTAAATTACTAAGTTTTTTTGACGAACAAATAAAATCAATCTTCATAGTTGAGTTTTAAAGCTGAAACATTTAATCACAACATATCAAATGATTTGAACAAAATCAACCGAGAGAGATAATTAAGTAATTTATGAAAATCTTGAATTTTCGACAAAAATATAAATCGACTTTAACGAATCAAACATTCTAAGCAAGGTTTTAAACAAAATCGAGAAAGAACCTAAATCAACGACAAAATATAATTACTTTTCGGAATACTAGGGTGGGATCGCAACCGTGATGACCTAACCGCAACCCGACTATAAATTTTCAGAGCACCTGAAACTGAAAAGAGTGAAACATAGAACGCATAAGTTGATCGTCCAACTTAGTGAGGCTATGTGCGAATTTGCATGGTGATGTGTGGATGCAACATATTATATAACATAAGCATGTTATCAAGCAAATAAACATATATTCAAGACGGAAGAAACACGAAATTCACATAACCAAGAATTTGCTGATGCCGTCCTCCACTTACCCTCCATCCTCAGTCTGATCAAAGTCCATCCAA
Organism: Penstemon barbatus; assembly: GCA_003313485.2. Taxonomy (NCBI): domain Eukaryota; kingdom Viridiplantae; phylum Streptophyta; class Magnoliopsida; order Lamiales; family Plantaginaceae; genus Penstemon; species Penstemon barbatus. The sequence goes on along the minus strand of CM064877.1, from coordinate 27,774,578 downwards.
ACTCACCAAGTAAGGAGCGACCTTACTATCAAAAATGCATCGACATGTCTTTGCCGGAGTTCGTCCTTACTCCCCAAGTGTTCCTCCCCACTTGGTTTGTAAGGCCAGGCCTACGGGTAACCGTGACAATCCTGCCGGCCCTTGCCGGCCAGGTTGGCATCGGGTCCATATACCAATCAAAAGGGGGCCCACACAAAATCGGAAACAAACGGAAACATATAGTCGGAAACAAACGGAACATAGCATATCAAACATATTAACATATTATCAATAATTAATAACTTATCGAATGAAATTTTGGGTATCATAATAATTTCGAAAAATATATTCGCAACTAGTAAATTCGGATGTAGCATGTATTTGGATAATCATGTTGAAATGCTAAGTGATTTCATGCGAGTAATGTTGACCTAATAAGTCAACCTATTCGTGACGACATGCAAGAAAAGTTAGAACAAAATTCATGCTTTGATTATTAAGAGCCTAAGTGCATGTTTGGACTCGATCTACAAGCACATCGGACCGACATACAAATTAAACACACAACGCTCACCTTTGTCGCTTAGTATAGCGACTAAAACTCCACAAATGAAGCGTATCCGAAACCTGAGCAAGTACGTATACGACTTAGAAACATAACTAATGAAAATCCTACACAAGGATTTCCTACTAACACATCTCACAAAATTGCTTAGAACTTTCGACATCAACTCCACTTAAAAGTAATTATTTTCAAAACTCAAAATACTACTTAAATACAACAGCGCCAAAACAGCAAATTTTTACCTTCATTTTTCAGATTTACAAATCAACCCCTAAACTTTTATAAACATCCATTTTTCTGAAAAATTTGCAACAAACTTTAAATCAAAATATTTTTAACTAAACCCATATCAAAACTCAAATAAAAAAATAGTTTTAAGTATCTTGTTACTTCAAAAATCAAATCTTTGAAATTCCCACAAGTTTAAAAACTTTTCAAAAATACCCTCATAGTTTCACAAACTTAATAAAATCAACTTCCTTGAAAAATAATTCAAGATCCATGCATCTAAGCAATATTTAAAAATAATCAAGCATATTTTTCACTATAAAACTAAGATTAAAAATAAGTTTTAGTAACTTTCCACCAAACTAACAATGAGAAACAAAAATTCTTTAATCATAAACTTTCTTCAAAAAAATTTACAATTTTTCAATCTAAAAACTAAAATTAATAAAACACTACTTCAAATCAATAAATCAAGATTTTATAAAAGAACTATGTAAAAATAGCGACAAAACAGCGCATTTGACCCCTTGTTTTCAGATTTACAAAAATAACCCCAAAAGTTTCAAAAACTCCATTTTTGCAAGAATCTCAAAGCAAACTTTAAAACAAATGCTTTTCAAATAACTTTATACCAAACATCAAACAAAAATTTAGATTTTCAGTCCATCTTACTCCCAATAAAAATTGCAGCCCTTAACCTTTCAACTTTTAAAATTTTCAAAAATACCCCCAATGTTTTGAGAAAAATAAAAACATCAACTTTCTCACAAAAAGAAGTCAAGATCCAAACATATAAGAAATATTTAAACAAAACCAAAGCAAGTCACACTAAATATTACATATGAACTCAACAACTTATCACAAGGACAAACTAAACTTCTTCAACATATATTTTAAAGAGAATAAAGTAATATCACAAAGACTAAAGAACACATGAATAGATGTCTTTTTACCCAAAGCAACGAAGGGGGTGAAGATCTCTTCGTTTTCAGACCTCCGAAGGTGGTGGTGGCGGCTCCGGTGGCAGTGGTGGCGGCTCCGGTGGTGGTTCATAACAAAAGCCCTCAAATCCTTATTTTTCCCCAACTTCCAAGGACTGCCGATTCACTCTGGGAGATCCAATCGACGATCCGAACGGTCAATATGTAGCCCCATGTGTGAATAACCACCACGTAAAATTTGGGAATGATCCAACGGTGGACGAAGGCGGAATGGTCGGAAAACCGAGGCTGTGTAGTGAGAATCCGAAAATTCTCTTTCTAGTGTGTTCTCTCTTCTCTCTCTCTTTCTTATTTTCTTGATCTAAGTATTTTTAAGTTGTAAAGAAGATAATGTAGGTTTGAGGAGAATATTTACTAGGTTATGAAATCAGATTTTTAATGTATATACACATATACATACAATATGATAATGAAGGAGTATTATTACTCCACATTTTCCACCAATGCATGTCAACTTAGGTGGATGAGTTTATCTACCCAAGGGCATGCTTGAAAGCCCTAGGAGTGTGCAAGGAGAGAAAATGATTACTCTCCTACAAAAATCTGGAACTTTGGGCAAAATTACACTTTGCCCCCCCGAAGTTTTGAAATCTTACATTTTTGTCCACAAAAACAAATTTTTTGTGCATCCAAGCCCAAAAATTTTCAAAAAGGTCTTGATCTTATTTTAAAGTAACTTTTGAAATTTTAATTATATCAAAGTTCATAAGATCACAAGATTTAGTTAATTTGTATATTTTAGTTCAAATTAATGCTTAACTTTGAAAATAAAAAGTAGCACATAAATTTGGATTAAAAATCCAATCAAACGGGTTCGAAATTTTGGGGGCGTTACAGATCCATATGCGCATGAATGCGTATGAGGGTGCCTTGCCAAACCATAATTCGTATGGTGTCTTTTCTACGGATTTAGAAGGTACCATGTTCAGTATCTTCGTTGTCGTGAGGAGGGCATGTCCCCAAAATGAAAGAGGAAGGTCAGTGGCACTCATCATGGATCGAACCATGTCCATCAAGGTTCAATTCCTTCTCTCTGCTACTCCATTTAATTGGGATGTTGCAGGAGGGTTCCACTGCGATAATATTCCATGCTCTACAAGATAATTCAGAAATTCGTTACTAAGAAATTCTCTACCTCGGTCAGAACGAAGAGCCTTTATCGTATGACCAAGTTGATTCTCTACTTCCATCTTGAATTCTTTGAATCGCTCAAAGGCTTCAGACTTGTGTTTCAACAAGAACACATATCCATAACGACTAAAGTCGTCAGTGAAAGTGATGAAGTAGTCATAGCCACCTCGGGCGCTTTTTCTTAGTGGTCCACATACGTCAGTATGTATCAAATCCAATATTTGCTTGGCTCGCTCAGGGTTTCCTTTAAATGGCAACTTAGCCATTTTACCCTTTAGACATGGTTCACATGCTAGCATTTCATCAATGCGATTGATTTCAATCGCGCCAGAAGATGCTAACTTTTGAATCCTTGACTTAGATATATGTCCAAGTCGAGCGTGCCATAATTGGGCAGATATTTCATTATCTTGTTTCCTTTTGTTTTGTTGTACATGCATAACTAACTTATGTGGTTTTATGATGTAAAGTCAATATTTCAATGTACCAAATGAAAAACGAAAAACAGGAGCTTTTATTAAAATAATCATTATCCAAAAACATGAATAAAAGTTTTTCACTAAAACCAGGTACATAAAAGAAAATTTCCTAATGACTTTTATCAAACCACCTAAATCTACTTTTGCCTACGGCCTTGGTAGCAGCTCCAGCTCCATTGCCTTATTCAAGGATCCAATCCTCAGGCTCCAGTTTCCTTGATGTTCCCATCACCTACAAAGATGAGAACTCCAGTCAGTGTCTAACACCAAACATGCACAGTTAATTGTAAAATTAACTTCAACAAGGAATATACCTGTTCGAGCTTAATCCTTTCCCTTGACCTTGTGCAGTAAGGAGCTCTGGTTTCCATTTGCTTTGGCTTTGAACGCCGCCCAGTCCTTTCGCCAACCCTCGCTTTCTTTCCAAAAGAAGCCTCGTGTTCCTCGAGCATTTGTCGCAGGACATGCACAGTGATCTCTCGCCTTTGGAGATTCAAGTCCGCGATAAATCGGTCATATGATCTAGGAAGAGATTGTAGAATAAGATCCACTCGGAAATCATTGTCCATCACGACACCCATATCATCGAGTTCAGACAGAAGTCGAATCATCTTGTGTACGTGGATTCCGACAGGAGTTTCCCTTCTCTTTCTTGCTTGCAAGAGTTCCCTCGTGATCGCGAATCTGCGACGACCATCTCTAATCCCATAAAGGAATTTGAGATTCGAGAGAATCTCTTTCGCGGATGCCATATGCTCATGTTGCAAACGCAGATCAAGTGACATATATTCCAACATGTATTCACGAGCTAAGCCATCATCCAGTTTCCATTTGGTGATGCTTTTGCGGAGCTAATCAGGAACATCATGTGAAATAGTAATGGGTGGTGGCACAGACAAAACATATGATATGTTTTCAGCTTCAAATAATCCATTCAAATGATGCTTCCAGAAATGCAAGTTGGGTCCAGTTAAAATATTACGTTCAAGTGATGAGATGGACAAATCTCTAAGTGCTCTTAGCTCTTTTGACATCATATCTAAAAAATGACGAGAGAAAAAATAAATACGCGAAAGATTTTAAAATGCACAATTTACAAACATGGTTTTTATTTGTAAATTACTCCCACTATTTTAATCAAAATCTTATGCCCCCACATAAGTTTCGGGAATTTAAAATATCCTAGCGGGCTTAAGGCCCAAATGCAATCTCCTAGTACCCACGACTCGTTGGCCATACTATTTGATTCACTCGGTGGTCGATTACATCGACGGTTAACCATCGCAGCTAACCCTTAAGTTCATTTAGCCTCGTTTTTCAGTATGGACCCACGACTCGTGAGACATCCATATTTACTAGCGTTAAATCATGTCCAATACTCGTGGAGAGAAATAGTTCAATCCTAGACACCCCACGACTCGTGAGACTGTTGGGATAGTGGTTGGGATGCCTCGATTGTCAGAACAACGAAAGTGCGGAATTTAAAATTTTTCGAAGCACCCAAGGTCCCATATTAGATTCTCCATATTATTTATACGCAAGCAAGAAACAAAAACACACAGAGTAATTAAACAAGGGGGTTTTTGCGATTTACCTCACCACAGGCAAGGTGGTGGCAACCTTCAGTTCTGATTCTGAATCTGGATCTGGATCTGGTTCACAGAAGTGATCCAAGCGTCTCACCTCCAAAGATAGTCTACACCAATTGGATTCTGGCAACATCTCCTAGTCTTAGGCTCAGAACTGGATCTAGGAGATTTGTCGAAGCAGGACTGTGCAGATCTACTTGCCAATGCAAGATCTAACACGGTGGAACAAGGGAGAGGCAGCGGCGGCGGCGCTAGGGCAGCTAACGGCAGCAGGTGGTGGCGGCTCTAGGTTGGCGGCGCAAAGGAGAGGGGGGCGGCGGCTAGGAAGAGAAGAGAGGCTAGGGTTTTTCTAGGGTGTTAGCTTTTTGAGTTCTAGTGGAACTCTATTTATAGACTGCCTCTTGACCTAGGTTTTGCAAGACTCCTTATGGGCGTTTAGTTAAAGGCCCATGTCTTGCAAGCCTTTCATTTAATTAATTACTTAATTAAATGCCCAATCCAATTAAATCAATATTTCTTTTATATATAATTAATTAGCAACTCAATTAAGTATTTAATTAATTAAGTCAGCCAATTAACTAATCTCCCACTTGAATTAAATACTTTTAATTCATTTAATTGATTTAATTACCTTTAAATCAATTAATTCCTTTTGTATCATTTTCAACAGTCACCGTCCAATTGTATTGTGTGTGACCCTCTGGGTTCACCATCAATTGGCAGCAGGCCCACAAATTCCTCGTGATTTAATTTATGAACAATAAATTGCTCCGGACAATTAAACAACCTTTAATTGACCACTCCTAGAATCAAATCCTCTATTAACTCAGGAGTACCTACACTTCATGGTCGATGTCTAGCCACAAGCCCATGAAGCCCCACTTCAGGTGAATTGATACTTGTGAACCTCGTCTCATATAATTACCATGTACATACTGTCCTTCTATCGACTAATATTCCCGATCAAGACTTAGGGTATGTGAATTGATCGGCACCTCTAAATTTGTCTCGATAACTATACTTTCTAATTCAGGATAATATTCCAGTGTGACTCCTAAATTTGGAAACCCCTTTCCAAATCCGTCACCGACTACGGCCGTAGGTTCCTTGGATATATTATCTAAGAATCGTATAGGAAATTCTCTCACCCATTACAGTGAGTCAATAGATTCCATATCGGTACTAACCACTCGCGTACATGTCCATACGCACCCAACCTAGGCATGTTATGACCAAGCTAAGTGGCCTATACCTAGATCTAAGTACGCCCTTTCATGCACCGAATTTGCCCTAGCACCTCAAGTCAAAGGACTAAATCGTACACTATTATAATCCTTGAGAAACATCCCATCACCGATATGCGACATGCGCTTCCACAATGAGTTTCTCTGTTCGGGTCGTTCGATGCGTTCAATCCTCCATTGAACCACCTACTCATATGCACTGGCCTCAAATGCCTTGCTCATGAAACGCTACAAATTCACTCCATGTGAATCATGCATATTTTTACAAGTCTTGGCGATTCCTATGATACCCCGTCTCGTTCGGAATCTATGACTTGGAACAGTTTTAAGATTACGACCTTTGAGACTGTTTCATGATTGCACTCAGTACTGAAGTGAATCGTCCCATAGTCAAATGTAATCTAAGGGTTTCAACCAATCACTTAAATGTATTCGCGAGAGATGAAGTTGGCCATTGTTTATCCTTATACACATATAAATAAACATGCGTACTAAGTCATTTATACTAAAGAAAGATAATGATAGTTCCAGTACAAGCTAAATGTATTTGCTTGCAGGGCACTATTCCATCAATCTCCCACTTGCCCTAAAGCCAATCACAAACGTTTCTAGGACCCATCTTTTTAAAGATGTTCTTCGGACTCATTTCATGATATAGCCTCCTTTTAGTGGATCCCTAAGTTGTCTTCTGAGTTGACGCGATCCATTACGCGCGTTAACTCTACCAATGATTTTTCTAATCAAATGGTACCTTTCTTTCAATTGTGTTTAGATTTCTGCTAAGATCTCGAATGCTTTGCTTTAGCAATAGCTCCAATGTTATCATAGAAGATAATCATGAGCTTCGCAATGCTAGGCACTACATCCAACCATAGGATGAAGTTTTATATCCAAACACTTTCTCAAGCCGCATTTAATGCTACATTTAATGTTGCAATTTATCTTGCTTCAGTGGTTTAGATGGTTATGGTGATTTGCTTGGAACCCTTTCAAATTCACCGTTACCCCATTGATGCAGGATATGTATCCAAAAATGGATGTTCTTAATTCATCCACATCAGACTGAAATTTCGAATCAGTGAACCCTTCGAATTTTAATTCTCCACTACCACCGTAGACCAAGAACAAATCCTTAGTCTTTTTCAAGAGCTTAAGGATATCTTTTACGGTGGTCTAGTACTTCTTCACTGGAGTTTGACTAGCAACTGCTCGCGATACTTGAGCAAGTTCTACGTCTGGTCTAGTACATAGTAAAGCATGCCACATGCAACCTTTTGTTTGAAACATAAGGTATTTGAGACATTCTCCTTTATTCTCATTTGATGTAGGGCACATCAATTTTGGAATAAGGGATACAATGTCTCCCTGGAAGCAATCCTTTCTTGGATTCTTCATACTGAATATTTCCAGTATTGATTCTATGTACTTAGATTTAGAGAGTGTCAGCATCTTTTCTGATCTACTTCTATAGATACGTATCCCAATACGCAAGATGCTTCTCCTAAATCTTTCATGGAGAATTGCATGGACAACCATGCTTTCGTCTGTGCTAACATTCCGATATCATACCAGATAGCCAGAACATTATCGAGATATAAAATATGAGCTTCATCGCGCTCCCACTAATCCTTTTGTACACTCATGGTTCATACTCGTTTTGATGAAGTCAAATGTCTTGACTATCTCATCAGAACAAATGTGAATCTAAATGGATTCAGACATTGCTAATGGAGAAAATGTTTCATCAAAGTCTGTTCCAGAACATTGTGAATAGACTTTTACCACTAGTCAATTCTTAGAGGCAACACCTCTCCATTCATTCCAAGTTTGAAGATCCATTTACAACATATAACCAACTTATAGGGATAAATCCCTCGGGTGGATCAATCAAGGTTTATACCTTGTTGGAATGGATGAGATCCATTTCGGGTTGCATGGCTTCGAGCCACGCATCCGAATATATGTCTGACATCGCTTCTTGATAGGTCCTTGGATCACTTTCCACTTTCTCGTTTTCGTGAATGAAACCAAATCGCTCTGGCTCCTTACGAATTTGATTAGACCTTTGAAGAGTAGGTGTACTAGGAGGTTCAGTAAATTCTGGATTAACTCCCACTGTTTGCGGGGATGGGTCCAAAACTTGGACTTCATCAAGTTCCATGACATTTCCATTTCCTTTGACGAGAAATTCATCAACAGAGGAACGGGTATTCAGAAGAAACGATTGTTTCTCATTGTCGTGGAACAGGTATCCAATGGATTTCGTTGGATACCCCACAATTATATACAAATTGGATCTACCAGCCAATTTATCTCTTTTCTCGTTTCTACCATCGGCAGGAGATCTCCATACTCAGAGGTAAGAGCATAGAGGTATTTTGCCATACCTTTCTTGGTAAAGCTTTGTAGGCACGAACTTTGAAGGTACTTTGCTCAGTATCTTCGATGCAGTCAGGAGGACTAACTCCTAGAATGCATAAGGAAGCTTAACAAAACTCAATATGGATCGAACAATGTTAAACAATGTTAGATTCCATCTCTTTAGACACTTAAATAAGTTGAGGTGTCTTAGGAGGAGTTTGTTGTATGAGAACCCCATTCTCAATGAGATAATTGAGGAATCCTTGACAAGTATTTGCTATCTCGATTAGATCGAATAATATTATGTCTTTGTTGATTCTCTACTTCGCATTGAAATACCTTTCTTGGTTTTTCGGATTTGCATCTCACTAGATTCATTTTTCACTAACGCCAAGGTCATTAGTAAAAAGTACGAAGTATGAGTAATCTCCTCTCACAGTAACTTTTAGTGATCCATATTCATGGATTAAATCCAGATTTTGTTTGGTTCGCTCTGGATTCCCTGTGACGGGAGATCTGGTCATCTCTCCTTTGAGACATGATTCGCAGGTTGGAAGTTCATCCAAGTTCTATTTTTCAAGAAGCTTAGGTGAAACCAACTTTTGAATCCTACTCTTGGAGAAGTGTCCAAGTCTAGCGTACCAAAGTTATGGATTATTATCTTTGTATTAATTGAATTTCACACATTAATTCAATAAGATTGAGTCAATGGTTTAATTCAATTAATTTACTTCATTTCAATTAACTTCTTTAATTGCTTCCCTTTTCCTTTTCAATTAACCCTTTAATTGAAACGTTGCTTAATTAATTAGATCATCTAATCAATTAAACATATCAGTGCCTTTCTGAGATCCAGTGGGATAATTCGACTTTTTGGCTACTTGCGTTCTTTTGACTACCTTTATGGTCGTATTTAGAAGAGAATAAATTCTTCTTCATTTTACTCTTCTATGACTTTGCAGTCCATGAAGTGTAAACGATCATGACAGGTTGATCCTATTTGTCTTTAACCAGTACTTTGGTTGATTCATGAAATGTGATCGACTTATCAAAAAAGATCAGTGTATTTCAAGAGTCATTTGAATGAGCGGGAGGAGAATTTAGGAGGAAGTTAATGTTAAGATCACTTGCAGGCTTACGTTTAATCGATCCAGTTTTCAACTAGATTGATAAAACAAAAACAGTGATCCTTGACACTAGTTCCTTTATTTATTCTCGAGTTTTGAAACAATTCCTTAGAAGTCTCGAATCATATCGATTCAAAACTACTCCTCAAAACAAGCCTTTTGAGGTGGAGGTTTGTTTCAGAAGACTGGTCCTCAAAACAGGCCTTTTGAGGTGGAAGCTTCAGACATGCTCCTCATGTTGCTTCCATAGCTCGTTCAATCTTGATGCTTATTTGATGAAACGATCATTAAGATTCCCATACTTCATAGGTGATTCGTTTCACTTTTGAGATTCATCTTTATATGAGGAAATGATCATTAATATTCCCATACTCTACGGGTGACTCGTTTCTTTTATTTTGACTTATCTCGGAAGCGCATAAGGCATAGGCTCGTCGTTGAAGAACATCATTCCCCTTTTGGAATTTAAGACAATTCTCAAGTTTCTTGCCTAGTCGATATTTTGATCCAGTCATTTTATTAGTCGAGGATAAATAGTAAAATTGGATAATTACAGATATCTCAGTATCTAATTTTAAAGAGAAGACAAACATTCGGTGGACTAGTTATTGAATAATACTTATAATCTACGAAGGTTGGACTTTCTATCGTAGAAGTTCTCCCACTATTTTGTCGAAACAATTACCCCTTCAATTTGATAGGATAGTGCCCTGCAAGCCAACAAAATAGCTTGTAATAGGAACATTATTTTATCTTGACAGAATCTTTGATTTATCAATTAATACGAACTGTTTATTTTATTGAGAATTCATAATATAAACAAATGGCCATCTTCATCTTTCGCGAACACATTTAAGCGATTGGTTGAAACCCTGAGATCACTCATGACTACGGGACTATTCACTTCAGTATTGGGTGCGATTAATCATGAAACAGTCTCAAAGGTCGTGATCTCAAAAATGTTCCAAGTCATAGATTCATATCGAGACGGGGTATCGAATGAATCGTCAAGACTTGTACGATTATGCATGATTCACTTAAAGTGAATTTGTTGTTGTTTCATGAACAAGACATTGTTAATGTCAGTGCATATGACTAGGTGGTTCGATAGGGGATCGGACGCATCGAACGACCCGAACAGAGAGACCCATTGTGGAAGTGCGTAAAAGCATATCGGTGGTGGGATGTCTCTCAAGACTTATAACAGTGTACGATTTAGTCCTTAGACTTGAGATGCTAGGGCGAATTCGGTATACGGGTGTGCGTACTTTGATTTAGGAGCCGGGCACTTAGCTTGTCCATTGTGCGCCTACGTTGGGTACGTATAGTCGTATGCGCGGATGGTTAGCATCAATATAGGATCTACCGACTCATCGTAATGGATGAGGGAATTTCCTGTACATTCTTAGATGATGCATTCCGAGAAATCCATGGCCATGGTCAGTGACGGATTTGGAAAGGGGTTTCCAGATTTAGCAGTCACACTGGAAGTATTATCCTGAATTAGAAAGTACAGAATCGAGATGATTAGAGGTGCCGACCAATTCACACACCCTAGGTCTCGATCGGGAAATTAGTCGTTAGAGGGACCGTATGTACATGGTACTTATAAGAGGTTTAAGGTTCACTGAAATCAATTCACTTGAAGTTGGGCCTCATGGGCTTGTGGCTAGACATCGACCATGAGGTGTGGGTACTCCTGAATTGATGGTAGATTAATTCTGGAGTGGTCAATTGAAAGTAGTTTAATTGATCGGAGCGATTAATTAAATAATTAATTGCTCATTAATTAAATCACAGAAATGTGAGCCTGCGGCCAATTGATGGTGAACCTAGAGGGTCACACACAAAAGCTGGAACTGTGATAGTCAGTTGTAGAACGAATCGATTTAAAGAAGTTAAATCAAGATAAGGAATTAAAGGGTTAATTCCTGGAGAGAAAAAATTAATTAGATTTTATCTGATTAATTAAATTAAATCTTTAATTAGATTTATTGGATTATTTAATTAAAGTATTAATTATATAAATGGACCATTTAATTAAAGTGGTTAATTGAATGACTTGGACTTATTTAATTAAAAGGACTAATTAAATAAGAGGTATGGGCTAACTTATCTAATGGCCCATTAGGCCAAAGAAAGAGATAAGGTCAAGAAGAGATAAGGATAAGAATAGAGATTAGGGATAGGGTTGGACTCTCTCTCCTATAAAAGGGAGTCTTGCAGAATCAAAACCCTAACCCAAGCAAAACTCTAAACCCTAATCTCTCATCTCTCTTGGCCGCCCCCCCTCTCCCTCACTAGCCCTAGCCGCCGCCACCTTCTACAACCAAGCCGCCGCCGCCGTGGTTGTGAAGAAGGGACGAGCACCTCTCTCCTTCTTCCATTTTACATCTAGAGTTGGATCCAAATCCAACTCTTGAATCTGAGCTGCTTTTCTCCTAGTTCTGAGCCTGAGGATTAAAGTGATTGCAGATCCAGCTGGTGTGGACTTTTCTCTAGAGGCACAACACTTGGGGTGCTCTAGTGATCCGACAAGAAGACCGGAGAAACCACCACCTTGCCTGTGGTGAGGTAAAATCGAAATTTTACCACTGTATTTATTTTTGTATTTGTATGCTTAAATAAATTCAACCTTATTCATATGTACTAATAAGGTGCCTGGGATGTGGATATAAAAATTTTAAATTCCGCACCGTTATAGTTGACAATTATACCCACGAAATCCCAACAGTGGTATCAGAGCCTAACTTATTATGTACATATGAAAAAGGCATGAACGCATCAAATTATGTGATTATATGTATTTGTTGTGTTTTGATATTTGATTCTTGCTTGTTATGATAAATTGAGTGTTCGGATTTTTGCACTTTTCGGTTTTTGGGCCTAAATTGTAATTTCCGAAAATTGGAGGGCTTATTTGCAAATTACGATTTTTTATAAATCTGGACAGAAATTAAAATTTTGTTTTTCTGCAATTCTGGACCAAATTGTAAATTCTGGAATTTTTTCAAAATCTGGACCATTTTGCAATTTACGAAAGTTGAGGGGTGTTTTTTGCTATTTCCGTAAATCTGGGGTCTGTTTTGCAATAAACAAAAGTTTCTGGAAATTTTGTTAATTTTCTGCTTTCTGGTCCAATTTGCATATTCTGGAAATTTTGGGGCTAATTTGTAATTTCCAAAAGTTTAGGGGTCAAAGTGTAATTTTTGAAAATTCAGGGGCCGAACCGCAACTTTTCAAACTTGAAAAACAGAAACTGTTTTGTGCACTAAAAGGGTTTAGTAAATCCGGAAAGTCAATTTTATCATAATTAGTAGGGACTTAAAGTGAGAATCAAAGGGTCATTTTAAAGGGGTTTAAAATGATGTTAGAGATTGTTTTAGAAGGGGTTTTAAAACTAGAATCTTAAGTTTTAAAGGGCTGTTTTAAAATAGAATAAGAAATAAGAAATTAGGTTTTGCTTGTTTCTTGCTCTACGTGAAATTGTTTACGTGGTTTTCGATCGCGCCGAGCCTTGACCCTTAGGGTAGATGTGATTGGTTATTTATCATCTTATTGGTTTTATTGGGCCTGCGAGCCTTAAGTTTTGGGCCATTTTGAGCCATTGTAATAGATAGGGCTATACTGTTTTATTAGTTTAGAATGGAGGCCCGTTACAAGCAAGGTGGGAGCCTAAGAAGACTAAAGGCCATGTATGCATGGTAAAATGTGTAATAGAGTAGGTCTCTTTGAAACCTAATAGATTGACCAATAGGACCATCGTCTTTGGCTCGATGGTGGTCCGCATAGGAGGCTCCCGATCGAAAACATACTGTGGTAGCATGCATGCTAGGTGTGTATGTGCTTATTTACATATTTATATCTGAGCTTGTATGGTGATGCGCGCTAGTTATATTTAGATCGTAAATAAAAGATAATGCATAACTGGAACGGTGAGATCTCGAGGAGAGTTACCTCAAACTCTTAAACCCGAAAAACCCCTCTTGAAAATAATATTAAGTCATATTGGGTACATTTAAAATGATGTTTTAAAGATCCAAGCCTTCCATCAATAGGGACTAGTGTATGTTGTCTACTTATCGTTGAAGGTGATCCAGAGTCTGGCACCCTATTCGAAGAAAGGGACAATACACGAAATTCCTTGATTCCTGTTTTTAACTAAACTCGACAAGGGTGAGGACTGGTCGGGATGTGATTATCGACCGATAACTAGTTACGGGGACTTCACGACCGGGCCAGTTGCTCATCATGATTGATGGGTTAGACTTAACGATTAGTAACACTTATGATGTAGCAGTGCTAGATAAGTGCGAAGACCGAGGCAAAATAGCTTGAAGGTTGTGGAGGAACACAATTGGTAAAAGTATACCTACCTGGGGAGTTAATTGTATGGCCACGAGTCGTGGGTGCAATTAATGTCTGCTGGGACGTCAAGACCTACTAGGAGATTAGATTTCCCGAACAATTGAAGGGGTAATTGTTTCGAGAAAATAGTGGGAGAACTTTTTCGATAACAAGTCCAACATCGTTAGTTATAAGTATTAATATAGATCAGTCAGCTAAACGTTATCATTTACTTTTGTAGATCAATTCTGCAAAAATGTCTAAGAATCCATTAGCTATCATCCTTGACACTAACAAACTGAACGGATCAAATTTTGTCGACTGGCTTAGAAATCTTAGGATAGTCCTCGACTCCGAGAAAAGGAGTTACATTCTCGATGCACCCATGCCTGGTGCACTTCCGGAAGGGGTTTCGGAAGAGGAACGAGCTACCCATCAAAGGTGGGTCGATGATGATATTCAGGTTCGTTGCCTCATGCTGGCATCAATGACCAATGAGCTGCAGAAACAGCATGCAAGGATGTTGCATGCTGCTGACATAATTCTTCATCTCCGAGAGTTGTTTGGAGAGAAGTCTAGGACCGAAAGGTTCAAGACTACAAAAGAATTATTCAATCTGAGAATGGCTGAGGGTTCAAGTGTGAAGGATCACTGTTTGCGCTTCATTAATCTGGTTGAAAAACTGGAGAATTTGGACGTAGACCTGCATGCTGACCTTCGCAATGATCTCCTCCTCCATACTCTGCCGCGCTCATTTGATCAGTTCGTGCTAAACTTCAATATGGAAGATAGAGAGCTCGCTCTACACGAACTGACCAATTTATTGGTCACGGCAGAATCAACCCTGAAAAGAGAGAAGTCTGTCATGATTGCTGAGCAACCCAAGGCTGCAAAGCCTAAGAAGGGCAAGAAAAAGAAGAAGAAAGTAATCTATTCTAAAACAACCAAGAAGGTTGTCGAGAAGAAAAGAAAAAGGCCAGAAGATGAATGTTTCCACTGCAAGAAAGCAGGGCACTGGAAAAGGAACTGCCCAGACTACCTGAAAGAGGTGGTCAAAGGTATTTTCTTTATTGAAGTTAATATTTCTATTAACTGTGCATCATGGGTGTTAGACACCGCAGCCGGTTCTCATATCTGCAATGATTTGCAGGTGATGGGAGCAGTAAGGCCTCTTAAACCTGGGGATAGAATCCTGCGCTTTGGAAACGGAGCTAGGGTTGCGGCAGAGGCCATAGGAGACGTTGAATTAGTCCTAGGAAATTTTTCTTTGGTTTTGAAAGACTGTTTGTACAATCAAAAACATTATTTCTATTCCTCTTTTAGACAATGATGGTTTTTGTTTTTCCATTTCTAATGGAAAGTTTAGCATAATAAAAGGTGGTTTTACTTATGCTTGTGGTACTTTGATAGATGGTCTTTATTCCTTAGAACCTGCTAATTCTAATGTCATGCACATTCAATCAAAGAAAAGAAAACAAGATGAAAACAATCCACAACTTTGGCACGCTAGGCTTGGACATATTTCCAAGAGTAGAATTCAAAAGTTGGTCTCCTCTAGGGCTCTTGAAATAAAGAACCTAGATGATCTCCCAACTTAAGAATCCTGTCTCAAGGGAAAAATGACCAAAGCGCCTTTTACTGGGAAACCTGAGTGAACCAAACAAACCTTGGATTTAATCCATACTGATGTTTGTGGACCACTGAGTATCAGTTCAAGAGAAGGATTCTCATACTTCATAACCTTCACAAACGACTTCAGTCGTTATGGGTATGTATACCTGATGAAGTATAAGTCCGAAGCTTTTGATAAATTCAAAGAGTTTCGAATGGAAGTTGAGAATCAACTTGGACATAGTATCAAGGCACTTCGGTCGGATCGAGGTGGTGAATACTTAAGTCAAGAATTCCTCGATTATCTTGTAGAGAATGGAATTCTCTCTCAGCGAACTCCTCCTAGAACACCGCAGTTGAATGGTGTGTCTGAGAGAAGGAACAGAACTTTGTTAGACATGGTTCGTTCCATGATGAGTTTCGCTGACCTTCCTTTTTCGTTTTGGGGCCAAGCCCTATTAACTGCTTCGAAGATACTTAACATTGTACCTTCAAAGTCGGTGCCAACGACGCCATACCAAGAGTGGTTTGGTAAAGCACCCATATACTCATATCTACGAGTATGGGGATCTCCTGCCTATGTAAGAAACAAGAAAGGAGATAAACTAGAGAGTAGATCTAGTTTGTGCAAATTTGTGGGGTATCCAAAGGAATCCATTGGATACCTGTTCTACGAACCTAAGGAACAAAAGATGTTTGTGTCCAGGAACGCCCACTTCTTGGAGGATGACTTCCTCACCAAAAGAAGCGGGATATCCGTAGAACTTGATGAAGTCCAGGAAGCGGACCCATCCCCACAAGCAGTGGGAGTTGATCCTGAACCCGTTGAACCATCTAGTACACCAGTACTTCGTAGGTCCGATCGAGTTCGTAGAGAGCCTGAAAGATATGGCTTTATTCATGAAAACGATCAATTGGACACTGATCCAAGGACATACGAAGAAGCTATGTCAGACATAGATTCGGGTGCGTGGCAGGAGGCCATGCAATCCGAAATGGATTCCATGCATTCCAACAAAGTATGGACTTTGGTTGATCCACCTGAGGGATCTATCCCTGTAGGCTGCAAATGGATCTTCAAGCGCAAGCTAGGAATGAATGGAGAGGTATTAACTCATAAGGCTCGCCTTGTGGCAAAAGGTTATTCTCAAAGGCCTGGAATAGACTATGAGGAAACCTTCTCGCCAGTAGCGATGTCTAAATCCATTCGGATACTATTAGCCATAGCCGCGTGGCATGACTACGAGATATGGCAAATGGATGTAAAGACCGCCTTTCTCAATGGCGACATTGATAAGGAAATTTATATGCAACAGCCAAAAGGCTTTACATCTAAAGGAAGTGAGCATAAGGTTTGCAAACTTCAAAGGTCAATCTATGGCCTAAAACAGGCGTCCCGAACCTGGAACATACGTTTTGATGAGACAGTCAAGGGGTATGGCTTCATCAAGAACGTTTATGAGTCATGTGTGTACAAGAAATTCGATGGGAGTTCGGTACAATTTATTGTGTTATATGTCGATGACATTCTGTTGATCGGAGACGATATCAGAACGTTGACGCAGACGAAAGCGTGGTTATCCACGCAATTCTCCATGAAGGATATGGGAGACGCATCTTACGTACTAGGCATACGTATCTACAGAGATAGATCGAAGAAGATGTTAGGTCTCTCCCAATCCCAGTACATTAACACTATACTGAAAAGATTCAGTATGGAAGAATCCAAGAAAGGATTGCTTCCAATGAGACATGGAATCTATCTTTCTAAATCAATGTGCCCTACGAGTGATGAAGAAAGAAAGAGAATGTCTCTCATACCTTATGCGTCTGCCATTGGCAGCATAATGTATGCAATGTTATGTACTAGACCTGACGTAGCTCACGCTCTCAGTGTAACGAGCCGCTACCAGTCGAATCCAGGGGAGGAACACTGGACCGCCGTAAAGGCTATCCTAAAGTACCTGAGAAGGACTAAGGATATGTTCTTGGTCTACGGTGGGAGTGGAGAATTGAAACTCGAAGGATTCACTGATTCGAGTTTTCAGTCTGACGTGGATGATTTTAAATCCAGTTCTGGATATATATTTTGCCTCAACGGCGCAGCGGTGAGTTGGAAGAGCTCCAAACAGTCGACCACTGCAGACTCAACCACTGAAGCAGAATATATCGCCGCATCAGATGCAGCGAAGGAAAGTGTTTGGATGAGAAACTTCATCCAAGAGCTGGATGTGGTACCTAGCATTGCAAATCCCATAGTTGTCTACAACGACATCAATGGGGCGATTGCTCAAGCGAAGGAGCCGAGATCACACCACAAGTCCAAACACGTATTGAGGAAATACCATGTGATCAGGGAGATCATAGTTAGAGGAGACATTCAAATGGAGCGTGTCGACTCAAAGGATAACATAGCTGATCCACTAACTAAGCCATTATCACAAAAGGTGTTCGAAGAGCATCTGACAAGGATGGGTCTTAGAAACGTTTGTGATTGGCTTTAGGGCAAGTGGGAGATTGATAGGATAGTGCCCTGCAAGCCAACAAAATAGCTTGTAATAGGAACATTATTTTATCTTGACAGAATCTTTGATTTATCAATTAATACGAACTGTTTATTTTATTGAGAATTCATAATATAAACAAATGGCCATCTTCATCTTTCGCGAACACATTTAAGCGATTGGTTGAAACCCTGAGATCACTCATGACTACGGGACTATTCACATCAGTATTGGGTGCGATTAATCATGAAACAGTCTCAAAGGTCGTGATCTCAAAAATGTTCCAAGTCATAGATTCATATCGAGACGGGGTATCGAATGAATCGTCAAGACTTGTACGATTATGCATAATTCACTTAAAGTGAATTTGTTGTTGTTTCATGAACAAGACATTGTTAATGTCAGTGCATATGACTAGGTGGTTCGATAGGGGATCGGACGCATCGAACGACCCGAACAGAGAGACCCATTGTGGAAGTGCGTAAAAGCATATCGGTGGTGGGATGTCTCTCAAGACTTATAACAGTGTACGATTTAGTCCTTAGACTTGAGATGCTAGGGCGAATTCGGTATACGGGTGTGCGTACTTTGATTTAGGAGCCGGGCACTTAGCTTGTCCATTGTGCGCCTACATTGGGTACGTATAGTCGTATGCGCGGATGGTTAGCATCAATATAGGATCTACCGACTCATCGTAATGGATGAGGGAATTTCCTATACATTCTTAGATGATGCATTCCGAGAAATCCATAGCCATGGTCAGTGACGGATTTGGAAAGGGGTTTCCAGATTTAGCAGTCACACTGGAAGTATTATCCTGAATTAGAAAGTACAGAATCGAGATGATTAGAGGTGCCGACCAATTCACACACCCTAGGACTCGATCGGGAAATTAGTCGTTAGAGGGACCGTATGTACATGGTACTTATAAGAGGTTTAAGGTTCACTGAAATCAATTCACCTGAAGTTGGGCCTCATGGGCTTGTGGCTAGACATCGACCATGAGGTGTGGGTACTCCTGAATTGATGGTAGATTAATTCTGGAGTGGTCAACTGAAAGTAGTTTAATTGATCGGAGCGATTAATTAAATAATTAATTGCTCATTAATTAAATCACAGAAATGTGAGCCTGCGGCCAATTGATGGTGAACCTAGAGGGTCACACACAAAAGCTGGAACTGTGATAGTCAGTTGTAGAACGAAACGATTTAAAGAAGTTAAATCAAGATAAGGAATTAAAGGGTTAATTCCTGGAGAGAGAAAATTAATTAGATTTTATCTGATAAATTAAATTAAATCTTTAATTAGATTTATTTGATTATTTAATTAAAGTATTAATTAAATAAATGGGCCATTTAATTAAAGTGGTTAATTGAATGACTTGGGCTTATTTAATTAAAAGGACTAATTAAATAAAGAGGTATGGGCTAACTTATCTGATGGCCCATTAGGCCAAAGAAAGAGATAAGGTCAAGAAGAGATAAGGATAAGAATAGAGATTAGGGATAGGGTTGGACTCTCTCTCCTATAAAAGGGAGTCTTGCAGAATCAAAACCCTAACCCAAGCAAAACTCTAAACCCTAATCTCTCATCTCTCTTGGCCGCCCCCCCCCTCTCCCTCACTAGCCCTAGCCGCCGCCACCTTCTACAACCAAGCCGCCGCCGCCGTGGTTGTGAAGAAGGGACGAGCACCTCTCTCCTTCTTCCATTTTACATCTAGAGTTGGATCCAAATCCAACTCTTGAATCTGAGCTGCTTTTCTCCTAGTTCTGAGCCTGAGGATTAAAGTGATTGCAGATCCAGCTGGTGTGGACTTTTCTCTAGAGGCACAACACTTGGGGTGCTCTAGTGATCCGACAAGAAGACCGGAGAAACCACCACCTTGCCTGTGATGAGGTAAAATCGAAATTTTACCACTGTATTTATTTTTGTATTTGTATGCTTAAATAAATTCAACCTTATTCATATGTACTAATAAGGTGCCTGGGATGTGGATATAAAAATTTTAAATTCCGCACCGTTGTAGTTGACAATTATACCCACGAAATCCCAACACAATTGTTCGGGAAATTCTATTTCCTAGTAGGTCTTGACGTCCCAGCGGCAATTAATTGCACCCACGACTCGTGGCCATACAACCAATTCCCCAGGTAGGCATACTTATTGCCAATTGTGTCACTCCACAACCTTCAAGCTATTTTGCCTCGGTTTTCGCACTTATCTAGCACTGCTACATCATAAGTGTTACTAATCGTTAAGTCTAACCCATCAATCATGATGAGCAACGGGCCCGGTCGTGAGTTCTCCATAACTAGTTATTGGTCGATCCTCACATCCCGACCAGTCCTAACCCTTGTCGTGTTTAGTTAAAAACAGGAGTCAAGGAATTTTAGGTATTGTCCCTTTCTTTGACTCGGGTGCCAGACTCTGGATCACCTCTATCGATAAGTAGACAACATACGCTAGTCCCTATTGATGGAAGACTTGGATTTATATAAATACTTCATTTTATTTTAATCCAATATGACTTAATATTTAATTCGAGAGGGGAATTTCTGGTTTGAAAGTTATGCTAACTCTCCTCGAGATCTCACCGATTCAGTTATGCTTTATCTTTTATTACGATCTAGATTCTAGCGCGCATCTCATACAAGCTAAATATAAATCGACAAAATAAATAAAAGCCATACAAGCCTAGCATGCATACTACCACAATATGTTTTCGATCGGGAGCCTCCTATGCAGGCCATCATTGAGCCAATGATGTTGGCCCTATTGGTCAATCTAAAGGGTTTGTAAATAGGCCTATGCTATTACACAATGTACCATGCATACATGGCCTTCATATCTTCTTGGGCTCCCACCTTGCTTGTAAACGGGCCTCCATCCTAAACTAGGAAAGCAGTAAAGCCCTATTCTATTACAAAGGCTCAAAGTGGCCCAAAAAGGCTCGCAGGCCCAATAAAAACCAAACAATAAATTAGACCAATCACATCTAACCTAAGGTCAAAGCCCGGCTCGATCGAAAACCACGTAAACAATTCACATAGAGCAAGAAACAATCAAACATCCTTTACCTATTTCTTTCTTAATTTTAAAACTACCTTTTAAAACTAACTCCCTATGATTCTTACTTTTTAGTCACTACTAATTATGACAAAATGAATATTCGGGTAAACAAAAATAAAATTTTCTGCTCAAATTCAGATTCTGTTTTTCAACTTTTGAAAATTTCATTTTCGCCCCTCAACTTTTGAAAATTGCACTTTGACCCCAAAAACTTTTAAAAAGTAACAAAAACACCCCTGGATGCGGTAATTGCAAAACAGTCCCCAAACTTTCAAATTGACCCCTCAAGTTTCGGTAATTGCAAAACAGTCCCCAAACTTTTGGAAATTACAAAACGACCCCAAAAACGTGCGATCAGATTTGCAAAGTAGTCCAGAAATTTTGAAATTTCCAGATCCAAAAATTTCGAATTTTCAGCCCTCTAAAAACCCTGTATGCGATTTTTGTACAAAAAGTCCTGAAGTTTTCAAAAACTATAAAATCGGCACAGATCTGAAAAAGCAGTTTTACCCAATCGTAGATCCAGTCATAACAAGTAAGAATCAACTTGCAGAACATAATTATCACGTGTTTACATATACATAATTAAACATATATGGTGAAAACACATTATGTTCAGGCTTTTCGTATAATAATGATGGAGTTGGCTCTGATACCACTGTTGGGATAGTGGTTGGGATGCCTCGATTGTCAGAACAACGAAAGTGCGGAATTTAAAATTTTTCGAAGCACCCAAGGTCCCATATTAGATTCTCCATATTATTTATACGCAAGCAAGAAACAAAAACACACAGAGTAATTAAACAAGGGGGGTTTTGCGATTTACCTCACCACAGGCAAGGTGGTGGCAACCTTCAGTTCTGATTCTGAATCTGGATCTGGATCTGGTTCACAGAAGTGATCCAAGCGTCTCACCTCCAAAGATAGTCCACACCAATTGGATTCTGGCAACATCTCCTAGTCTTAGGCTCAGAACTGGATCTAGGAGATTTGTCGAAGCAGGACTGTGCAGATCTACTTGCCAATGCAAGATCTAACACGGTGGAACAAGGGAGAGGCGGCGCTAGGGCAGCTCACGGCAGCAGGTGGCGGCGGCTCTAGGTTGGCGGCGCAAAGGAGAGGGGGGCGGCGGCTAGGAAGAGAAGAGAGGCTAGGGTTTTTCTAGGGTGTTAGCTTTTTGAGCTCTAGTGGAACCCTATTTATAGACTCCCTCTTGACCTAGGTTTTGCAAGACTCCTTATGGGCTTTTAGTTAAAGGCCCATGTCTTGCAAGCCTTTCATTTAATTAATTACTTAATTAAATGCCCAATCTAATTAAATCAATATTTCTTTTATATATAATTAATTAGCAACTCAATTAAGTATTTAATTAATCAAGTCAGCCAATTAATTAATCTCCCACTTGAATTAAATACTTTTAATTCATTTAATTGATTTAATTACCTTTAAATCAATTAATTCCTTTTGTATCATTTTTCAACAGTCACCGTCCAATTGTATTGTGTGTGACCCTCTGGGTTCACCATCAATTGGCAACAGGCCCACGAATTCCTCGTGATTTAATTTATGAACAATAAATTGCTCTGGTCAATTAAACAACCTTTAATTGACCACTCCTAGAATCAAATCCTCTATTAACTCAGGAGTACCTACACTTCATGGTAGATGTCTAGCCACAAGCCCAACTTCAGGTGAATTGATACTTGTGAACCTCGTCTCATATAATTACCATGTACATACAGTCCTTCTATCGACTAATATTCCCGATCAAGACTTAGGGTGTGTGAATTGATCGGCACCTCTAAATTTGTCTCGATAACTATACTTTCTAATTCAGGATAATATTCCAGTGTGACTCCTAAATTTGGAAACCCCTTTCTAAATCCGTCACCGACTACGGCCGTAGGTTCCTTGGATATATTATCTAAGAATCGTATATGAAATTCTCTCACCCATTACAGTGAGTCAATAGATTCCATATCGGTACTAACCACTCGCGTACATGTCCATACGCACCCAACCTAGGCATGTTATGACCAAGCTAAGTGGCCTATACCTAGATCTAAGTACGCACTTTCATGCACCGAATTCGCCCTAGCACCTCAAGTCAAAGGACTAAATCGTACACTATTATAATCTTTGAGAAACATCCCATCATTGATATGCGACATGCGCTTCCACAATGGGTTTCTCTGTTGGGGTCGTTCGATGCGTTCAATCCTCCATTGAACCACCTACTCATATGCACTGGCCTCAAATGCCTTGCTCATGAAACGCTACAAATTTACTCCATGTGAATCATGCATATTTGTACAAGTCTTGGCGATTCCTACGATACCCCGTCTCGTTCGGAATCTATGACTTGGAACAGTTTTAAGATTACGACCTTTGAGACTGTTTCATGATTGCACTCAGTACTGAAGTGAATCGTCCCATAGTCAAATGTAATCTAAGGGTTTCAACCAATCGTTTAAATGTATTCGCGAGAGATGAAGTTGGCCATTGTTTATCCTTATACACATATAAATAAACATGCGTACTAAGTCATTTATACTAAAGAAAGATAATGATAGTTCCAGTACAAGCTAAATGTATTGGCTTGCAGGGCACTATTCCATCAGAGACAGCGCCTAAAACCTTGCTATCCCCTCCCTTGGCACTAACTCGTGCATCGAGGCAGTAGACATATCATCTTCCTATAGCTCGGCCCATGACTCGTGAGACATCGAGATATATTCGTACAATATGCCTAAGACCTAGTAATTGGATAGGCTCGGACCACAGAGACTATTCATATGCGCCCTTAAGTTCGATTTAATATTCTAATTGAATTTTTAAGTTCAATTGGAGGTTTTAAGTTTTCTTGTGCGAGGTCTCATCAGATTATGTTTTATCTTGTTTACGTGATCTATTCTAAGCATGCAAGACATACATCAAAGAATATAAGTAAACATTCATCACCTAGCAGGATATGATTGATCGATTGCCCATCTTATGCGATCCATCACGAGCCAAGTGATGAATCAATTGGTCAGTCTAGGGTGGAAATTAAATGTCCTAACTATTACAATTTTCAAAACTCATAAATCATGGGCCTTCTTGTAATATCCAGCTTGATTGGGCCTCCATGTAATGAATTGGGCCTCCATGTCCTCCAAGGTTTATGGGCCTCCATGTGGATCTCCAAGTCTTCATGAGGTCTTCTCGGCTCCAAGCCTAATCTAAGCCTAGCTTACAAATTTAAATGGTCCTATTCTATTATATTTGTTTGTGCAAGCAAGGGCACCAATCAGGCCCATTTAATTACAACTCTTAAATAAATAAACCAAAAACTACACAGGGCTTAAGGGCAAAATCGACCAATCCACATATTCACTCAAGAACATGCATAAATTCAAATAAGGGCATAAATGTAAATTTACCGGCTCCATTAATTTTAATTCTAAAAAATTATCTAAGTTAATTAATTTTGAATTAACAATTAACCTTTAATTAGCTCTTACTTGAGCTCTAAGTAATCTACAAACCTTATCTTGATTAAAATTGGTTAATTAAGGTAGACAAAATCTCTAAGATTCCTACCTTATCCAAAACTCTAAGTTTCCCAAATATTCCAATCTCCAAGATTTTCAAGATAATCCTATTTTGTCTAGATTAGTTTAATTAAGGTAGTGTTCAAATCTAATAAGATAACTACCTTATCCAAAAACTCCAAGTTTCCTAATCTCCCAAAATTCTAAAATTTCCAGAATTTTCAAAATAGGCAGAATTAGAGTCCAACCAAAAATCAACCAGTCGAGGATAATCACGAACTTCCATGTGGATGGCCCACGCGCGGCCACGAAGTCCGTGTGCCCTGACCGCGGCAGCAGCCGTGGCGCGTGGCTGCGTGCGGCAGCAGGCTGCCGCGCACAGCAGCGTGCGGACAGCAGCCCGTGGGCTGATGCTGTGCGCAGCGTGCGCGGCCAGCGTGCTGTTCGCACGCTGCCGTTGGCAGCGGCTTGCGGTGGCCGCCTAGCCGCGCACCGCCGCGTGCTACCGCGGGTTGGGTCTAAAAAAATATATATTTTTTTTGTTTCTTCGATTACTTATGATTTAATTAAACAAACCTAGTCAATTAAATCTCAATCCAAAATAACATCAACATGATAAAATTTTCGAATCTAAAATTATCCGTTAACTCCAAGTTAAATAACAAACGTCCTAAAACATGCAAAGTTAAAGAACTAGCCACACATAAATCAAACATATGATTTATAACACAGAAATTGCAAATTCGGTAAGATAAACAGCCCTAGGCACAGCAGAATATAAATTTTTTTTTAGGACCTCTTACGGAATCTTGCCAGGATACTACTCTCGGTGTATATATATAAATATTAATTTAAACGACAGTATAAACAGTTTACACGTTATACCTGTCTCCTTGCAAATCCAAGTTGGCAAAACGAACTCTGAATTTCTCCTCAGGAAAATCGATCCAAGCTCTGCAGCAGCGCCCCACGTGTTGCGCCTCTACGGGTTGATACACCACAATTACACGAAAATAATAAATCTTGATCAGCTAGAACACAAGATATATTATGATCTAGGATTTATGAACGATCTTGGAACAAAAATCGAAAACGAAAAATTCTTCCACAGGGAAGAGAGGGTTCGGCCGATTGCACTGGGAGAGGAGAGAGAATTTTTGCTGTGCTCAATTTTTGCTTGTTGAGTTGTCTGAAAAATAACTACAAGTAAGCTACTTATAGTTATCTCCTTAACCTAGTCCTATTAGGACTAGGATTCCATTCTTCTACATGGGCCATGGCCCTCTCTAATTAGAAGACCAAGTCTTTTAATTAATTCATGGCCCAGTTAATTAATTTTGACCAGGCTTTATTTAATCTCCCAACTAAATAGCCCAATTAATTAACTAGTCTTACAATTAATTAATTTTGACTCTAAGTCCAATTAATTAATTATTCCTTTAATTAATTTAATCCAACTTAATTAATTAACTCACAAATTAAACTCTAATTTAATTTATGATCCTGATCATATTCAAATTGGATCCTTCTTTGTTCCAACTGGGTCGACCCAGTCGACCCATCCATTATAATCGACCCAATCGATTATTCACCCAGCGACCCAGTCGACTCGGTCGTTCTTATTTCTTCACTTTCGCTTCATGTGTATTGTGTATGCCCCCGTAGGTTCACCACATAAATGGTCGTGGGTTATAATTAAATATTATTTAATTATTCGAGTAAGACATACTTTAAATCAATCGAACACTCTGTCGACTGATCATTCCAAAATTAGCACCCCTGCCAATTTGAGAATTCGCCCACGAGCCCAATCACTGGTGAATTAATTCAGTGAACCTTTTATCGTTTACAATTTCCATATACGACATAATCTCTCCATCGATCAGTCTCCCAGTCGAGACTTAAGGGTATGGTCTTTCATCGGTTTCCTTTTTATTTTGTCTTGACCTTATGTATTCTGGTCTCGAAATAAATTCTCTTTGACTTAATCTTTATGAGCTACTTACATAAAGTCGTCAGATACCTTGGCCAAGGATTTTATCAGAATTAATTTCTCAAAGAAATTCATAGGAGAATTTCCCAACCTATCAAGTCGGGTCAATGGATCCTTTGTTGATGATATGAATCTGCATACGAGTTCCTCTATACCCAATATGAGTCCACAGAGACTTTCTGGCGATCCCCAGTCAGTCGGAACTCATATCAAAGTATAGACGTTCTCGCACCAGATAAACCCTATCACCTCAAGTAGTTAGGGATCGTTCCTCGTATACTATTGCAAATTGGAATAACTTCAACCCCGATATGCGACTACCGCTTCCATGGTGAGTTATTTCCTAACTGGGGTATTCAGTGCGCTTGCCATCCCAGCAAGCCACCCACTTATGTGTATCGACTATCCCAGTCACGCTCGCGGACCCCAGCGTTCTCCAGTTTATCGGAGTATACACAATAGTGAGAGTCTAACCTAATCCAACGATGTCCTATCTCGATTGGATTCTACGACTCTTGAATATGTTCTAGATCACGGCCTTGGAGATCAGTCCACGGGTTGTCCCATAGCCCTGTGATCTAAGGACTTCTATCCTTATGCGTAGATAATTATTACATAAGATAAAGATGACCATTTAATAAAGTCCATTTATTAATCGCAATTGAATAGTTCCTTATTTATTACAATAAATGCTAGCCATACAGCTGGCTTGCCGGACACTATTTCTATCAGTATATTGACGTATTTGCTCATCCCGGGCTGCTTCCCTAACCCTCTGTTCTTGCAACTCTGCTTCTAATCTGCTTATTCTTTCATTAGTTTTCGGATCAATTCGAGAATTTGATTGTAATTTTGAACGATTAGGGCATACATGAACTGCGCCACCACCAAGACCGTATACAGTGCCCTTTTTCGATACACCTTGAATCTGTGTCCACACCTGTTAAAAAAAAAAGATCCAATCGTTTGAGAAAAATAAAGAGTAATTAGAAACTACTTGTTAAAATGGATCAAATTTCATACATGTATATAAACTTCTTTGGGTGGCGGCTGCGTATCCTCACCGTCATCTGTTTCAACTTCACTTGCGATTCTTTCTATGTAATCATTCTACAAAAAAGGAATACAATTTATGAATCCGTTAAAGTTTAAAAAATTAAGTTAATTATTAATTCTTCTACTTACGTATGCATTTTCTGAATGCCCACACCCCCACTCTCGTTCCCCATTCTCCAATTTTCGTGAATTCATTATTTTAGGAAATTTCATCGAGTCTTGGGTCACGACCATATTTTTCCTTCTACATTACTTATCATAATGAAATTAATAATATTCTATGGGTGTAAAAAATAGATTACAAATATTACTTACAAATTCTTTCGAATATGTCGCACGTGACTTGCTCCCACCAAGGTTTATTGGGTAACCCCTTCCATCGCAATCTGATGCACGATTAGCTTTATTTCTTAAGCTTTTAGCAATCCACTCGGCACTCTTCCAAGTATTATTCACTGCATTATAACCATTCACCCCCATCCATTGTGCTCGTCCATTTTTCTTCCTCCGAATATGAGGCATTTTGTACTTATAGGATTTTGCGCCTTTATGTTCAAAACTTTCCTAACAAGTTTCTCATCCTCCTCAATCCATCGAAACTTATCCTGCAATTCATAAACATCTCATTTAAGAAAAAACAAAATAAGTTTTTAATGAAATCGTTGGCAACTTAAACAACATGATACCCTAAATGCATTAAAGAGAAAATCTCTTGTTTACATTGAGAGCTTTGTCCAACTCACGGCGATCTCTTTACACCTATTCATTATGATTGCGCCGATTTCTTTAGTGCACTCTTTTTTATGGTCATGAAACATGTAAAAATAAAAAAACACCTTCTTAGTGAAATGAATAAACAAAATAATTAACTAATTACCATATTTAATAAATTCGAAAGTTCATACTCTTTAATCGACTCAGGAATAATGAAAGGCCTCGAATCAACCATTGCATTCTCAGTCGGCACCAAACTAGGACCAACGCCGGACTCTCGTCCCACAGAGACAGGATTGTGGCGAGAACGAGAACGAGAACTGGAGCCCGGGTCGGTCGTATGGAGATGAGGACTAGAAACGGGCACGAATGAAGAACTGGGAGTACCATTCCCATATGGTGGCATAAGTGACTCTCTGCCCTTGTCACGGCTACCCGTCATCTACACTTTAAAAATGGAAAGAAAATATGATGAAAATAAAGCTTACATTATTAAGATAGGGCACAACTCACATTTAAGAAGAAAATAAAATATATTTAAAATGCTTAGTCCATTGAGAAATTAATAGAAAATGAAAAAATAACATTCATTAATAGTCCTAAACATATTATTCATCTTCTTCTTGGTCTTCTTCTTCAACAATTATTTCTTCTTCATCGTCTTCTTCTTCTTCTTGTACTATTTCTTTTTCTTTCGACTTCTTCCTATTCTTCTAGTACTTCTTCTCCACACATTTCTGTATTAATTGTCGGCATATTATCAATCAAATTTCCAACGGGTTCAATGTGAACTAAGGATGGGGACATAAGTAGTTCTTGCAAAGGCACATTATAACTTTGATCAATTCTACTTCTTGGTCTTGTTCTGATTACGTGACGCCAATTCAACTTATCTCTTTTCTTTCCTGGGTACGGGATATAGTAGACTTGAGAGGCATGTTGTGCTAGTATAAATGGATCATCTTTGGGATACCTTTCGTTTATCTTGAGCTCAACGATTACATATCGCGGGTGTTTCTTAATTCCTTTGTTATTAATTGAATCATAACATTCACATTTAAATAGTACAATTGTGTTATCAACACATGGATATTGTAATTGTACAACCTCCTTAAATACCACGTAATATTTTGTTGAGTCTTCACCTTTTACAAACACACAGGCATTATAAGTCGTCCGCTCCTCCCCCAATTTGTTTATATGGAATGTATATCCATTAACAACAAATTTTCTCCACGTATTCACTTTTCTAATCGGACCCCATGATAAATCCTTAAGTGATTGAATTTGAATGTTGTTCGATGGATGGTGTACCCTACACATTTTCAGTAATACATAACTTAATTTTATGTATACATGTACAAGTTATTGTATTTTTAAACATATTTATATATGTGAACTTTTAACACTTACATATTTACGAAACCATTCAGTAAAATCATGTTCTACAGCTTCTTCGACTCTACTATTGGTGAGGTCAGGGCGCATTTCTCGAAGCCTCGTCATAAAAATTTTGTCAAGTTTCGGTATTATTATGACATGATATTAAGAAGTCACGACAAAATATAATCATTAAATATATATATATATATATATATATATATAATGTGATAACTTACTCTATTATCGGTATCACTTCATCACAATTCATGAGGACTTGGTAATGAGCAGCTTTGTGGTCTGCATCACTTAACCAACTTACGATACATTTACCAACAGGACGACCGACTTGTTTAAAAACAGATAGAGTGTATGTAGTTTGATTTATAACTCCATAGAATTCATTTCGCCTAACCCTCGTACTCTTTGTTTCAATGTCCTCTTCGAAGTATTACAATGCAAATTAAGATGATTCTTGAGCTAAATATGCTTCACAAATTGAACCTTCAACTCTTGCTCTGTTATTAACCATTCCTTTGAGGTTATGTAAAAACCTAAGTACATAAAGAGTATATAATTAATAGTAGAATAACATATTTTTAATCTCTAGTTATGTAATCATTACCTTTCGAATGGATACATCCATCTGTAGTGAACGGGACCACACATAAGTACCTCATATGGTAAGTGAACTGTCAAATGCTCCATCACATAAAAAAATGAACATGGAACTATCTGCTTTAGCTTGCACAAATTAACGGGTATGTTTTGCTCCATTTGATTCAATTTCTCGATGCGTAGTTCAGTTGAGCATAAGTCCCTAAAGAACATACTTAATTCCGTTAATGGTTCCCACACATTTTGTGGAAGCATACTGGAAGCACTTGGTATGAGTCGTTGCATAAACACGTGAAAATCGTGACTTTTCATTCCTCGTAGTTTCAAATTTGATTTGTCAACACAGTTGGACAAATTTGAAGCATAACCATCGGGCATCTTTTGTAACGCCCCCAAAATTTCGAACCCGTTTGATTGGATTTTTAATCCAAATTTATGTGCTACTTTTTTTTTTTCAAAGTTAAACATTAATTTGAACTAAAATATACAATTTAATTATCTCCTATGTCCTTATTAACTTTGAAATGTTTTAAAAACACAAAAATACTTTAACATAATAGTATACCTCTTTTGAAAAATATTTGGAGTTTATTGTGCAAAATAAGTAATTTTCGAGGCAAAAATGCACTTTACCAAAACTTCGGGGGGCAAAGTGCAAATTTCGCCCCATACTTGATTGCAGCTGATAGGAGAGCCTTTATAGCTCTCATAGCCAGCCCTAGGGAGTGGCCAAGCATGCCTCTTGGTTAGAGAAATTTCTCTATCCAAGATGAACATGCATTGGCTTGTTTCTTTGGGAGTAATGATATCTCCCATCTCCCCAAGGTGTATTTAAACACCTTTCTCCTCATCTTCAGATTTCTCTCCACTCTTTTTACACCTTAGAGTTCATAGTTAAGTTAGAATTAGAGAGAAAATAAGAGAGAGAAAGAAGACAACACATTTAGAAAGAGAGTTTTCGGGTATACTCAACCCAGCCTCGGATTTTCGATCATTCCGCCTTCTTCCACCGTTGGATCATGCCCAAATTTTGCGTGAAGGTCCTACACACATGGATCTACATATTGACCGTTCGGATCGTCGTTTGGAACTCCCGAAGTGAATTGACAGCCGTTAGGAAATGGTGAAAAGTAAGGATGTGAGGGCCTTTTTATGAACTACCACCGGAGCCGCCACCACTGCCACCGGAGCTGCCACCACCACCTTCGAGTTCTGGAAATGAAGAGTTTCACCCCCTTCGTTGTTTTGGGTAAAAAGACATCCATGCATGTGTTCTTTAGACTTTGTGATATTACTTTCTTCTCTTTAAAATATATGTTGAAGAAGTTTAGTTTGTCCTTGTGATAAGTTGTTGAGTTCATATGTAATATTTAATGTGACTTGCTTTGATTTTGTTTAAATATTGCTTAGATGCTTGGATCTCGAATTATTTTTCAAGAAAGTTGATTTTATTAAGTTTTTGAAAACTATGAGGGTATTTTTGAAAAGTTTTAAACTTGTGGGAATTTTAAAGATTTGATTTTTGAAGTAACAAGATACTTAATACTTTTATTCGATTTTCGATATGAGTTTAGTTAAAAATCTTTTGATTTAAAGTTTGTTGCAAATTTTTGCAAATATGGATATTTTTAAAAGTTGAGGGGCTGTTTTGTAAATCTGGAAAATGAAGGGAAAATTTTGCTGTTTTGGCATTGCTTTTTTTGAGATTAGAATTTTGAGTTTTGAAAATAATTACTTTAAGTGGAGTTGATGTCGAAAGTTCTAAGCAATTTTGTGCGATGTGTTAGTAGGAAATCCTTGTGTAGGATTTTCATTAGTTATTTTTCTAAGTCGTATACGTACTTGCTCAGGTTTCGGATACGCTTCATTTGTGGAGTTTTAGTCGCTATACTAAGCGACAAAGGTGAGTGTTGTGTGTTTAATTTGTATGTCGGTCCGATGTGCTAGTAGATCGAGTCCAAACATGCACTTAGGCTCTTAATAATCAAAGCATGAATTTTATTCTAACTTTTCTTGCATGTCGTCACGAATAGGTTGACTTATTAGGTCAACATTACTCGCATGAAATCACTTAGCATTTCAACATGATTATCCAAATACATGCTACATCCGAATCTACTAGTTGATACCCAAAATTTCATTTGATAAGTTATTAAATGTTGATAATATGGTAATATGTTTGATATGTTATGTTCCGTTTGTTTCCGACTATATGTTTCCGTTTGTTTCCGATTTTGTGTGGGCCCCCTTTTGATTGGTATATGGACCCGATGCCAACCTGGCCGGCAAGGGCCGGCAGGATTGTCACGGTTACCCGTAGGCCTGGCCTTACAAACCAAGTGGGGAGGAACACTTGGGGAGTAAGGACGAACTCTGGCAAAGACATGTCGATGCATTTCAGATAGTAAGGTCGCTCCTTACTTGGTGAGTTTGGATGGACATCAGAATGAGGATGGAGGGTAAGTGGAGGACGGCATCAACAATTATGAGTTATGTGAATTCCATGTTTCTTCTGTCTTTAATATATGTTTATTTGCTTGATAACATGCTTATACTATATAATATGTTGCATTCACACATCACCATGCAAATTCGCACATGGCCTCACTAAGTTGGACGATCAACTTTTGCGTTCTATGTTTCACACTTTTCAGTTTCAGGCGTTCTGGAAATAATAGTTGGGTTGCGGTTAGGTCATCACGGTTGCGGTCCCACCCTAGTATTCGGGAGAGCAGTAATATTTTATGGTCGATTTATGCTCTTTTTCGATTTTGTTTAAAACCTTGCTTAGAATGTTTGAATCGTTAAAGTTGATTTATATTTTCATAAAAGCGACAAGATTTTCATAAATTACTTAATTACCTCTTTCGGTTGATTTTGTTCAAGTATTTTGATATGTTGTGATTAAACGTTTTCGCTTTAAAACTCTACTATGAAAATTGATTTTATTTGTTCGTCAAAAAAAAAAAAATTTAGTAATTTAAATTGTTCTTATTTCGTTTTAAATAGCTTCCGCTTTAAAACCTTTTAATTCATCGTTCCAATAAAAAAGAATTTTCAATATTTTTAACACTTTTCTAAAATAATAATAATAATAATTTTTCGACCGTTATCAGACGGACCCGCGGTGCCGGGCCGTCACATCTTTATATTCTCAACCCACTTGCATACATCTCGCTTATGGTCGGTGGATAAAGCAAAACCTGCTTTTGGTTTTACTACTTTTCCTTCATTGGTATATTGGAGA
This sequence comes from Penstemon barbatus, assembly GCA_003313485.2. Classification (NCBI taxonomy): domain Eukaryota; kingdom Viridiplantae; phylum Streptophyta; class Magnoliopsida; order Lamiales; family Plantaginaceae; genus Penstemon; species Penstemon barbatus. The sequence continues at coordinate 27,740,802 of CM064877.1, read as the reverse complement.
TGTAGCGTCGGCCTGTTACAATGTGTTTCCAAGTCTTTTCTCGCTTCTTCATTATCCTTTGTTTTTTCTTTTATGTTCATCACCGTATTAAACACATTATCATAAATATTCTTTCCGATATGCATTACATCTAAATTGTGATGGACCAAATTATCCTTCCAATAGGGTAACTCCCAAAATATGCCTTTTTTTGTCCAATTATGTGTTCTGTCATATCCTTCAAACTTGTCGTGTTCAACGTCCGACTCTTCAATGCTTTGAGGCCCAGTTCGGTTTGGCCGATTGTAATCGGCCCAAATTGCAATTTTGGTTCATTAAATAATCGGGCCCAATTGTTTTGTCTTGTGTTCGCCCGATTATAATCTGGACCCAATAACTTAGTTGGATTTTGGCCCAATTTATTAATTGTGTGTTCGGTTGGCCCGGTCGTGCTTCAATTACTATTATACCCCTGCGAATTTGAAATCTGGCCATCCATTTCATGTTTATTCTCAACCATCCATTTCATGAAACAAACCAAAAAAAAAAAAATTTCCAGATTTGGAAACTATATACGGCAGTGAACAAAAAAAAAATTTGGGGAAATTTTGAACACTCCAACTCATCATAAATGTTTTTAACAAACCAAAAAAATATTACAACTAATGGGCAATGTGGTCTTACCCTAGTTATTCTTTCAATTTGTCCTTCACCTATGTTACAAAAAAAAAAAAAAAAAAAAAAAAAAAAAAATTGGAACAAATTGGAACAAATTAATATCTCAAAGTTTGGGTAATCAAGAATTAATCCTTTGTTCTTGTTAACAAAAGAGTAAACAATAATAAAGGAAAAAGAAAGCTCACCTTGTTCAACTTCGTCTTCACCTATATGTAAAAAAAAAAATTCGAACAAATTAGTATCTCAAAGTTTGGGTACTCAAGAATTAATCATTGTTCTTGTTAACAAAATAGTAAAAAATAATAAAGAAAGAAAAAAAAAAAACAATACCTTTCTCATGATGTCAATGGAGGGAAACTGCAAAATGGAAAGTGGGAAAATGGAGGAGGATGAAGACTTTTTGTAATCTGCTCACAGTTATTTCAATGGCAATTGGTGTAATTATTCTGAACATTAGGGTCATTTTTGTCTCAAATTTTAACAATTTGGCCCAACCCTCCAATTTGAATCGGTCCGATAAGTGGGTCTGGCCCACATGTTCCCCAAATAAGTCCGGGCTGCCCGCAATTATTGTGGCCCAACCGAACAGATAATTAGGCCTAATATTATGGGCCGATTATATCAATCTTGGGCTAATTGAGGGCTAATTGTACCAACCGAACTGGGCCTGAAGATATTGAACTTCATCGAATATTTGATGACCATTTAATCTAGGAGGTTCAGGTGACGTTTCTTTTCTTCCAACAGTGAAAGTGTCACGAGATTTACTGAATGGGTGATCCAGTGGTAAGAATCGACGGTGGTAATCAAACCACGATATCTTCTTACCGTACTTGAGATAGAAAGCCTTTGTGTGCTCCATACAGATTGGACAAGCTAATCGCCCTGCCGTCATCCAACCTGATAACATACCATAAGCACGAAAGTCATTTAGGGTCCACATAAGCGCGAGTCTCAACTGAAAGTTTTCTTTCTTACAAGTGTACCATGTTTCAACCCCATGTTCCCACAACTCATTCAATTCATCAATCAGAGGCCTCAGGTACACGTCGATTCTGCTCTTCGGATTTTTTAGTCCAGGAATTATGCAAGTCAGAAACATATATGGAGTCGTCATACACATTTCTGAAGGCAAATTGTATGGAGTCACAATAACTGGCCAACAAGAATATGGCTCAGAAGAATTAAATGGGTTGAACCCATCTGAACAGAAGAATTAAAGGGGTTGAACCTAATTTGCACACTAGTCAAAGCTCCGATATTAAAGATAGGATAAGGTGGTTTAATCTTGCCATGTGAAGTCTAATACCAATAATCAGAAATAAATCTCCGATTAAATAAATGACTATTACAGTATCAGGTGCATAGTGTTTTAGGTTTTTACATTTCCAACAAGGGCATCTGATTTTCTTATCTAATGCGAATTGGGACTGTGATGTAGCATATTCAATAAACTGATATACTCTTCTTTTGAAATCAGGCTTCAGGGAATGATTACTCAAATCAAGTCTATCATACATCCAACTACGTTGAATGCGAATATCCATATTCTACAATTAAAATTCAAAATTAATTGAGATACCCACAACTACCTTAGTTTCTTAATGAATATTATAAGTTTGAATCAAAAGGCCTATAAATGTAATTCAAACAAGGCCTAGAAATGTAATCCAAACAAGGCCTAATGCACATTAGCATGCATTTCATGGAAATATAAAAGAATTCTATAGTAACAAATTTACACCACCTCCACCATATTGGACTAACTAATTGTTCAAAACAAGTTAATGTAATGTACACATATATATTTAGTACTAACTAGTACACATCAGTCAAATTGATCATATTATATGTAATGTAATGTACACATATATATTTAAAAGGAAAAATATCTAGTGGCATGTTGAAAGTAAAACTGGAATCCTAAGGGTTGTCCAAATGCAGAAAAATAGAATTTATTCTTACATAAATTTTACTTAAACCAATTCAAGTTGAATTAGGACCATTAGGCCAAACTCAACCTAAATCAACATTAGCATTTAAGCAATTCTGACTCCATTAACCGGAAGAATACTTCTTTTATGTTACAAACTAAGAACAATAAGTACCAACAAAAAAATAAAAATAAATCCAACTTCCTAACCTCCGAGCAGTCAAACTAAACTCAAGAATTATAATCGACTCCAGCAAATAACCGAGATCCTTTGTGCGCCAGAAAAGCTTAGCCACGCCACATGAGTAAAAAAGAGTATTAATTAATTGAAGTTAAAGAACATAACTTGTTAGACAAAGTCCACAACATGATGAACTAAAGGCAGAAGCCATAATACAGAACTTAGAATAAACAAAAATTAGTTAAATTAAGAAAATGATACTCTTAAATTTTTCTTAGTCCACCCCCCCTAAAAAAATAAGTTCAATTAGTCTGGTTTGGCACATAATTAAGTATCATGAAAATTAAACTAAGAAGATGTGGTGTATACTGTACATTATATATTCAGCTGCTATATGAGAAGTTCAACTTTCAAAGTTGTTCATCAAATTAAAGAAGATAAGATGAATACAGTTAATTACTTGGCAAAGCCAAAAACAAGCTGGAATCTATGAAGCCTATAGCAGAACAAGATCCTTTCCTTTCTAGCCATGTGCATATTTAATATCAACTTTCCTTAATGTAATAACTATATTAATTAAGCAAGCGTGGAGTTGAAAAGGTAAAATTGCAAAAAGTTGTGAAAGGGAGTATGTGGAGACCAGCAAATAAAGTCCAGTTTTGTGGGCTTTCATATTGTAGATATGTTGGAAATGAAAATTTGCATTAGTTTGAGTTTCAATATTAGAACTTTTGTGAGAACTGATATTATTTGAAGCTAGCCTTACTTCCTCTATGGAAACATTAATTGGTCAAAGAAATAGACATGAACAAAAAAGAATATGTAAAGAGTTAAAGAATTTACAATGAGAAAAGCATATGATAAAATTTCAAAAAATAATAAAATAATAATTTTATTATAGATTTTTCACGTTTAATAACCAAAAAAAAAAGAAAAATTAAATCAATGCCTCTATGCTACCTTTCTTTACCATTGTACAAACAGGGCAAGAATCAAGAAAAGCTTCGCAATCTTTACACGAAGACAAATGCCTACACGGCTGATGTTGCGTGAAAATGATCAAGGGTATCTTCGGGATGATCTCCTCCTATCTTGACCATTTTCAACTCTCGTTCTGATGTCACGGGACGAACTACGAGGAAAATATTCAACTATTCTTCAATCTCTGCAACTTGCCTTTCAAGTGAAATGAGGGTGGTATTTATAGGGTAAAATTGAGGAGGTGAGGAGTCATCTAATTAAGTGTGGGAGATGAGAAGTCCATCATCAATTAGGTGGAGAGGAAAAGTCTCCCACTAACTTCAGAATTAAATAGGGGTAGGATGGTTATTTTAATGAATGTCATAAATGTAATTCTTGATTAATTACTAATAATTAGGATTTTAGTAATTACTAAAATACCCTTATGATTTAGATATCAACATCATAAGACCCCCAATTCCATAAATGAATGTCTTGAGATATTCAATTGTGGAATTTAAAATACTAATAATCTTTAAACAGGGGGATCATCCCATAATTAAGAATGAGAATATTTATTTTGATATTGCACCTTAAATATGGGAAATTCCTTAGGGAGGATTATTCTCCTTGGGAATCTCACATTTCCATAATTAAAATTTGTTATGGGGGTGTTTATAAACTTTTAAAATTCTCGAAATTTGTAATATTTCAAGAATTCAATTCTAAGAATGTCTCCGTGAGGTATGAAATACTTTGTCGTTCCCCCCCTTTTTGTACTGCATAAAACAGTCCTATAATAACCAACTTTTTTTTTTAAACCGAGGTCTTTGTCTCGACCGGGTTCTGTCGGGGCAACCCTGCCTCGGCAGAGTTCTGCCAAGGTGCTACTGTATCGGCAGTGTTCTGCCTCGGCAAAACTCTGTCGGGGCGCTGCTGCCTTGGCAGAGTTCTGCCTAGGCGGCCTTGCCTCGGTTGAACTCTATCTTGGCTGCCATGTCTAGGCCGAGTTCTGCCGGGGCAGCCCCGCCTCGGCTTGATTCAACCAAGGTTACTTTATTTCAGTCGAATTTTTTAGTTGAACTAGTAATCTTTTATTTTAAGTGTTAGTTGATTTTTCGGATTTTGATTCAGGATTTGATCTTCCTATTAAGGAAGAAATTGCTAGAGTTATTCGTGAACTACCCCCAAAGTGTTCTGATGTTTCGTTTTTTGAAGAATCTATTTCTGATGTGTCCCATTTTTCTTTAGGCACTTGGCCTGATGAGGCAAGTAGCTGGGTGATGGACGAAGATGAAGAGGTTATCCAGTCTTCTAAGCGTAAAAGTCGGACAGTGAATATTGATATCGCAAATAGTGAAATGTCTTTTAGGGAGTTAGAAGTTTTAAAAAGTAGCATAAGCTTATCTCTTTCCCATGAATTTCTGCTTCCTCGTGAGGGTCAGAGAATTAGGTCCCCTCCTTCAGGGTATTTTACCTTTTGTAAAGAGTATCTTTATTGTGGTTTTTCAATTCCCCCTGATCCTCTTTTAGTGGAAATTCTTCGGAGTTTCAATATCTGCATTAGCCAACTTACTCCCAACTCATTTATGTACTACGAGGGTTTCCTGCAATGTTGTGCTAATTAGAACATTTCTCCTACACTGGCTTCCTTAGGACTCTATTTAATCTGAGAAGGGTCGCAAACCAATTATACTTTCACTTCTTTCCCCAGAAGACATGTAAATTCTTAGAAGGTTGTTCTTCAGGGAAAGGTTCTAAGGGTCCTTGGGAATCTAAGAATTTTTTATGTGAGAAACGATGGGTGGAATTTCTTGACTGAGCGAAGTGATAGTTAGAGTGAGAATTTCTTATCTGATGATCCTTTAATGGATGTAGATGATATTTATGAGAATTGAGTATGCTGGCCCTTTTAGAAATAATTGTGATGTAACTTATTTTTTTCTAAGGGTATAATTATCTTCCTTCCTCTCAGAATTTTAATTTTGTTCTTTTTTCTTCTGATCCAGGCAAAGGTTTATTCCTCAGTGAGCTTCGTGCTGCTAAAAAAGCTCAATCCAATCGTTCTGATTCTCATTGTCCTCCTCCTCCCCCCCTTTCCCCCGAGGAAATCCAACCAGCCACCTGAAGGGGAGTTCCTCTAAGGGAGGAAATGGAGGACCCGTGCTTCCTGCATTGCAAAGTAGTCCTACAGAGACATTTGGCATCATTGCAACCTCTGGGAAGAATCGTGCCTCCTCCCCTCCGACTAAGCGTCCTAGGGAGCATCTGAGTGAGGTTTCTCCTCGTCCTGGTGCAGGGAAAGGTCTTTTTATATATGGACTTAACAGGGATCAAGGTGTTAACTCATTTTGGGATTCTGTTGATCTCGATATAGGGTATGAGAAAACAAGGGCTTTGATATCTTCATATGATGCCGCTCGTTTTGATCAATTTTCTTCTAGCTCCTTGGATCAGATGCTTTGTGCTAACTTGGCTAGGGTAAAATTTACTTGTGTCCTACAATAGCTTTGCTTGCTCCCCATTTTTTTTTAATCTTCAATTATTATGCAGATATTGCTGATGTCTCATTTACTCAGTCAACGTTCCAACCATTTTGAGGGGGGAGCTAAAGCTGCTGAGGAGAATGTAGAAGCTGGAAAAGGAGAATGCCAAACTTTCTAAGGATTTGAAACACGAAGTTCAGACTGGGGACAAATTCAGAAAGTCCGAGGAAGGGAAAATATACATCAGCAATCTAGAGAAGAAGTTGGTTACCAAGTATCCAAGTTTTGTGGAGAAAGGGCTAGTTAGCAACTACAAGAATTCTGACGCATATCGAGAAGACTTAATGAAAGAGTCTCTTCTAGTGTATGATCGTACTATCGGCGATTGCCGCAGGGTTCTTAGGGAATCTGGACGCTATCCTGGTGAAGACTTTATGTTTTTAGATGTTGACATCTCCGACAATCCTGACATGGAAGAGGAAGAGGCTTCGATTCTCGCTGAGGGAAGGAAATAGTTATTTTCACTTACTTTTTATCAATAGATGTTTAATAGGTTGTTATCATGTAATCATCCTTTCCCTTTTCACACTTTTTATCTTTGCTTGAAGACTTAGTTTGTTTACATTGACTATCATTATTACTAGGCTTCTTCTGATATATTATTATTATTTTTTGTTGCCTTTCTTTTGAAGAATGCTTGCATAATATTTTCTCTTTATGTGGGGATTGTTCTGCCATCGTGTTTTTAACAATTAATTTGTCTTCTTTTATTGGCGTTAGACTTCTGAAGAGTTATTTAGCATTTTTTCTTCGAGGTGACGACGTTTTTATTGACCTATTTTGGAGGTGTGACGCTCTCTTGTGGAGCTGTTTATATTATTTTGCTTCGATGTAAAGCAGAAGTTTTTGACCCCTTTTAGAGGTGTAATGCTCTTTTGATGAGCGATTATTTTGGCCTCCTACAGAGGTGTAACGCTCTTTTAATGAGCAGTTTATAACTTAACAAAACTTCTTAAGTTTGTTGAACAAAAAGAAACACATGATCTGGTGATAAAAAACACAATCTTTGATTTTATTTCTGAACTTCTTCCGATCACAAGATAACATGCTCTACGATATTCGTGAGCCTTTTATTTCATAATAACTATTTACTTTATTCGTAATACTTTCTTAAGCTTACCACATTCCATGTCCTAGGAATTTCTTCTCCACTTAAATATTGCAATTTGTAAGCTCCAGAACTTACAAATTTTGACACTCTAAATGGTCCAATCCATTTAGGCTGTAATTTCTTCACTTTCTTCTTCTTTTTGTCTTTCTTTGCGCTAACAGCAGCCTTTCTAAGCACCAAATCTCCTACTTGAAAACTACGAGGTCGCACTCGGGCATTCTAAGTTTTCACCATTATTGTACGGTAACGTTCTGCTCTGGCAGCAGCTGCTTCTCTCAATTCTTCTAGCAAATCCAAATTTGCTCTTAACCTTTGTTCGTTGAAAATATCATCATAATATCTCACACGCAAACTTATTTCCCCGATTTCCACCGGTATCACCGCTTCGGTTCCATAAACCAAACTGAAGGGTGTTTCCCCTGTGCTGACCCTCTGAGTTGTTCGATAGGCCCACATGACGCTAGGCAATTCATCAACCCATTCCCCCTTTGCTTTGTCAAGTTTGGTTTTCAAATGTTGAAGCAGAGTGCGGTTGGTTACATCTGTTTGCCCATTTGACTGGGGGTTTGCCACAGAAGCAAATGCTTGGGAAATTCTCATTTCTTCTCACCATCTCTTCAATTCTTTTCCTCGGAATTGAGTTCCGTTATTAGATACCAGAATTCGCGGTATGCCAAACCTGCAAACAATATTTTTCTATATGAAATTCATGACGTCGCCTTCTTTTATAGTTCTCAGAGGTTCGGCTTCCACCCATTTGGTGAAGTAATCAACAGCTACAATCAGGTATCTTCTCGTATTGCAACAATATGATATTAGCCATGTTATCGATTTAATTTTAAAAGCATGTGATTCATCAAGGGTATTATTAATCAATACCTTTTTTGTCCTGGTGCAGGTGGTAGAGGACCTACTAAGTCAATCCCCCATTGGCTAAATGGGCATGGACTTTCAAGTGGCTGCATTAATGCTGCTGGGCTGTGTATGGAATTGGCTTGTTGTCGACATTTATGACATTTTTGAACTAACTCAAATGCATCCTTCTTCATTGTAGGCCAGAAATATCATTGCCTCAATGTCTTGTTTGCAAAAGCTCTGCTTCCCAGATGATTTCCACAGCTACCTTCGTGGACCTCCCTGAGGACATAATTCGCATTTTCTGGAGTTAAGCATTTGAGATAAGGCGGAGAGAACCCTCTTTTGTACAATTCTCCTTCTATCATTACGAAACGCGCTGCTCGCAACTTTATCAACATGGCCTTCTTCCTATCCTCAGGCAAAATATCAGTGGTGATATATTAAATGATTTCATCCTTCCAGCTTGGTTCCTCAGGTACCACTGGTAGGACCTCATGTTCATCATTTTCGATCTCGGGTCTGGTTGCAGTTAAAAATGTGATTCTTTCGCTTTTCTCAGCTGCCAACGAACTGGCTATCTTGGCCAACGCATCTGCTTTGGCGTTTTTTTCACGTGGTATTTGTTTTACCTGAAACTCCTCAAACTTTTCCTGCAAATTTCGTTTTGATCTTGTTTAGTATTTCAAAATAATATTAGAGATCACCATTGTGGGGGCTTGAATTTTGTTCTTACTTGCAATCCTCTGACATGCTGCAGATATCGAATCATATTTGTTCCTTTGGCTTAGTAAGATCCATTAACTTGACTCAAAACTAGTTGCGAGTCGCTATAAACCACCAACTTTTTTGCTCCGGCTGTTAGGGCTAATCTTCCTCCCGCCAACAAAGCCTCGTATTCTGCTTCGTTGTTAGATGTTGGAAAGTCCAACTTGAGTCCATATTCGAATTCATCTCCTTGAGGGCTCTGAATAAAAATTCCGACTCCACTCCCATTTGATGTGGCCGAAACGTCCACTCGCACTTCCCACGCAGGCAAGGAACTAGCCCTTGATCTATTTTCATCTCTACTATAAAATCTGCTAACACCTGGGCTTTGATCGCCGGTCGTGGTTGAAATTCTAATCCATACTCTCCTAACTCCACTGTCCACTTAACCATTCTTCCTGATACATTCGGATTAGACAAAACTTGCCTGAGGGGATGATTTGTGAGTACTATGACTTGATGTGATTGAAAATACGGTCGTAATTTTCTGGAAGCCGAAACTAGGGCTAATGCCAGTTTCTCTATCTGGTATATCTTGTCTTAGCACCTTGTAACATCCGGCTTACATAGTATATGGATAAATGTTCTTTTCCTTCAGCCTTGACTAGAACCGAGCTAACCGCATAATCTGATATTGCAAGGTAGAGGTATAACGTCTCTCCCGAAATTGGTTTGGTAAGGAGGGGAGGTGAGGTCAGATACTCTTTAAGGTCCTCAAACGCCTTCTGACATTCTCTCGTCCACTCGAATTCCTTCATATTACGAAGTGTTTTGAAAAACGGTAGTCCTTTGCTAATCTGGATATAAACCGTGCCGCCAATCGTCCCCCCAGTCGCTGTAACGGTCCGAGTCCCCAAGTTTGGATCCCGAAGTGGGTCAATCCCGAGTCCGGACACGTGAATGGTACAACAAGGAATTTAAAACTAGAACCCAAAATATGAAATCAAATTTACAACACAGGTTACGACAAGCAGTGACGACCAAACAATAATTAATAATAAATACATAAGTTATAGGATATACACAACAAAAGTGTTCATGGTTCAATTCAAAGTATGCTAGATATATACATATAATAAAAGAATTCAATACAAATAGTAGCTCAGGTTTAGCAAAATTTGAGGTGATCTAATCATGACACGTACTACCGACTCCTGTGAAACCTGTAACTGAAAATTTCAAACATAGAACACGTAAGTTGATTGATCAACTTAGTGAGGCTGGGTGCTTAAGACATAAAACGAATGATGCAAGCGAATTTAAATTGTACACATATAATATAACCAATGAAATTTAGATATTAATAGAGTAAACGACATAATCAGTTATAATACTTGCATGTACCCGATTTACTGAATGCCGACTCCTCTTACCCTTCACGCAGATAAATCAAACACACCAGTAAGGAGCAACCTTACACAGACAGATGCATTGACAGTGTCTTTGCTCAGAAATTTAACTTCACGGACCAAGTATATCTCCATACTTGGCTCGTGAGTCGGGTTGCAGATAAAATCAGGGCAACCTCATAGACCTCGTCTACCAAGGTTGTGGCTGATCTACTGTCAACCAATTAATTGGGCCCACAGAAAAATAGATATGACAAACAAACCTAATAATTTCTATAAACATGCGCGGTAATATGCATTCATTTCGACCATAAATGCAAGAATTCATCTCTTATTCAAACTCACAACATACATATGATTAAAAATTTATTCTAGTGAACAGACCTAATTCGCAATATGCAATATATAAATACAACCGACTCGGACCACATAATTCACATCCTAGCAATCACATGTTTTGTCTTAATTAGGTTTCAAAAAGTCAAAATAAGGGGCACCTCCAGACCTTGTTCAAATACACGTAACTTGAAACTTGAACAATAAAGTTCTTACCAACCCAAACATTTACAATCACTCAAGTTATAATTTATTTCTCATATAAAAAGATTTATCTTTAAAAGTGTCAAACACATAAAATTTTGTCGAAATAACGAAGGGGGTGGAAAATATCAATTGATCCAAAGTTTTGGGTCAATCGAGAGACCCAAAGGGACCAGGTTGCTGAGCAAGCTTAAATCTTGCTGCCTCTGTGCAGCAAGGCCATTAAAGGCAAATGGAAAAGGTTTTGCTGCACATGCAGCAAGCTAAAAGTCTTGCTGCAATGTGCGGCAATTTTGCTGCACATATGCAGCAATCTTTTAAGCTTGCTGCTTATGTGCAGCGGGGCAGGTTAGCTGCACACGCAGTGAGTCCGGCCCAAAATAAATTTTCTGCTTGAAAGAAGAGAGAAAATCCTCACTTTTCTTTAACAAAATTTTTGAGATAACTAGATTTTCATATAATCAAAACAAATTCACAAACTCATAGCAAAACAACACTTAAAAAATAAAAAAAATAAAAAATATGTGTTCTAAGCTTTCAAAGTTCAATTCCTTCATTTCTCCAACAAGACTTCAATTAGGAACAAATAGTCAACAAATAACTTAACTATTTAAAATAAAAACATCCAAATTCAGAGATTTTAAAACAAAAGAGGAATTACTTTCTGCATGTTAAACTAAATCACATGAATTCCAAATTTTTCTTCAACTTCCAAAATTATCACAGTTTAAGGAAAATGATATGATTTTATAAGAATTAACCCACAATCTGAACTAAGCAAGAAATTTAAGTAAAATACATAAAATATAACCCAAGATTGAGACAAAATGTTAACAATTTAAAGAATTAAGTCTTTTTAGTGATTTTTACCTAACAACTTGAAAGTAGAAAGAGATAAGCTTCTCACAACCCCTCCTACACAATCTCTTCTTGACCCGTGGTGCTGACAGTGGTGGCGCAGCGGCGGCAAGGTGGTGGAGGTGATGTCACTTCCTCTCACTAAAACCCTATGTTTCTTCAATCTCAGATTTTTTTTTGTGTTTAATTGAAGGCAGAAGTGTTATACAGGAGTTAAATAGAATGGGTTGGTCAAAACCTAATCTTTTCCCCCTTCTTGCATGACCTCCAGGTGGAGGAGAAATTTCCCTAACAATGGACATATGGATAATGGCGCAGAGGATGGATAATGGCACAAAGAATGGGTAATGGCGCAGAGATGTTGAATTACTATAGGTTAAATTGCACAATAACCCCATTTGTTAAGTTAAGTTTATATATATATATATATATATATATATATATATATATATATATATATATATATATATATATATATACACCATATATTATTATAATGGTCCAATTTAAAGTTTTGGACTAAATTTTTTTAATGTAAAGATATAATGTATGTTATGTAATACCCAATTTCATAAAATTTTAAATATAAGCAATATTTTAATTACACAAAAATCACCTACTTACACAAAATTAGACCGAAATTCTTTGGGATTTCACAGTCGCCGCACTTCTTTAACAGTCGTTGGAGCAGACATATTTTGTATAGCAGTGATCTTTTCGGGATTGACTTCCACTCCTCTCTCCGAGATCATGAATCCTAAAAACTTCCCTCCTTGAACGCCAAAAGTACATTTGTTATGATTCATCTTCATTCCATAATACTTTAGTACTTGAAAAGTTTCTTCCAAATCTTTGAGATGATTGTTCCGTTTGTAACTCTTGACCAGCATATCATCTACATATACTTCCAAGTTTCGACCTATTTGTTTCTCAAACATGGATTGACCAATCTTTGATAAGTGGCTCCAGCATGTTTGAGACTGAATGGCATAACCATATAACAATAAATGCATTGGTCAGTAATGAAACTAGTTTTCTCTTGATCTTTAGGTAGCATTGGAATTTGATTATATCCTTGAAATGCGTTCAAGAAACTTAATAACTCGCATACCGACGTGGAGTCCACCATCACATCAATCCTTGGTAAGGGATATGAGTCCTTTGGGCAAGCTTTGTTCAAGTTGGTGAAGTCAATGCACATTCTCCATTTACCATTGGGTTTTGGAACCAAAACTACATTGGACAACCATTCTGGATATTGCACCTCTTGAATGTAACCAGCTTGGAGTAGTTTCTCCACTTCCTCCTTAATGATGTCATTTCTTTCTTGCCCGAACGTCCTCTTCTTCTGTTTTACCGGCTTTGTCTTTGGGTCTACACTAAGCTTATGTATTATGACTGACGGGTCTATTCCCTAGAGATCGGTAGCTTCCCATGCAAATATATCCATGTTTTCTCGCAGGAATTCGATCAACTGAGATTCTTCATGCGACTCGATCCTTGTCCCGATCCTCGTTGTTTTACTTGGATCTCCTGGAATGAACTCTATAGTTTTTAATTCCTCTACAGCCTATATTTTTAAGTCTTCAGGCTTTCGTTTGTTACTTTGGACCTCCTATTCTTTGGTGATGGATTTCTCATTCGGTATTTGTTCTACATCAATGGGATCTATTTGAGATCTCCCTCTTTTCCTACAATTTCTAAGGAGATTGGCATAGCATTCGCGAGCCATCATCTAATCTGTTATCACCTCTCCCACTCCGTCTGCTGTGGGAAATTTCATCTTCATGTAATAAGTGGAGATTGCCGCTTTGAAGATGTTTAAGCTAGGCCTTCGCAGTATCATGTTATAAGTTGAAGGTGCTTTAACCACCAAGAATTTGACCATTCTCGTAGCCCTTTTTGGAAAACTTCCCAATGAGATAGGCAACACGACCTCTCCTAATGCTTCTACTGTCTCCCCTGAAAACCCTGCCAGTGTTGTATTAACTCTTTTGAATACGGCGTTGTCAATGTTCAGCTGCTTGAAGGCATTGTAAAAGATTATATCAGCAGAACTTCCACTATCCACCAATATTTTCTTCACCCAATAGTTTGCGAGTGTAGCAGAGATCACTAGGGCATCATTTTGAGTAGGTAACTGTCCATTCTCTAAATACTTATCATTAAAGGTGATAGAATGAATGTTCTCCGCAGCTTGCTGAATATGATGATCAGATTGTGGTGGGAGTTCTGGAAATGCTTTTGCTAACCTTACCAGAGCTTTTCTAGCACTAGCTGAATCTCCTACAGCTGGTCCCCCTGATATTACGTTGATAATGCCTGCTTCTAATCACATCTTCCTTGAACTGAACTATTCCTGTAATGTTCTTGCCTTCCACTACGTTCTTGTGGGGGGTTTCTTCCAGACTGCGAGGTGGCTTGTGCAATATCTCTTCTATCTATTCCACTTCTTCTTTTCACAAATTCTTGAAGGTTACCTCGCTGTATTAATCTCTCGATTTCATCCTTCAGATGATAACAATCCTCAGTATTATGCCCCCGAGCTCTATGGTAACGACAATACTTATTCGATCTTTGACGATCTGGATTTTCCTTCAGTGGTGGCGGCCATTGTGGTAACCCTTGTCTAACTGCTGTCGAGAAAACCTCATCTTTGGTAGCATTTAGGGGTGTGTATTGTGCATATCTGGGGGCATATCCAATTCTTCTTTCTTCCTCTCTATTCTCCTTTCGCTTCGGGTGATCATTCTTATCCTCTTCTCTAAACTTTCTTTTGCTTCCTTTCTCCATTTTCACCTCCGATGCTTCCTCGATCCTGATGAACTTTTCTTCTCTGGCTAAGAGTAAATCAAGAGTTGTTGGGGGGTTTTCCTGCTAAAGACTCCTTCAGTCGCTCATTCAACAGTGTTTGTTGGAGTATACTGGCGAGGAGCTCAGGATCCACCTGAGGCACTTCCAACATTGCATTAGTAAAGCGTTATAAATATTCTCTCAGCGATTCTCCTGCTCTTTGCTTCACGGTGAATAAATACGCTGCAGTCTTCTGAGTCTTCCTATTCACTGAGAAGTGATGAAGGAAACGCTGACTCATTTGCTCAAAGTTGGTAATTGTGCCTGTTGGTAGCTGGTTAAACCATGTAAGGGCAATTTTGGCTAAACTTGTGCGGAAAATTTTGCAGGTGGCCGCATCGCTCATTGCATATAGGTTCGCCTTGGCCGCAAACTTGTCTAAATGCTCTTGGGGATCTCCCATTCCATCATACTCTGTGAGGCTTGGAATTCTGAACCCTTGTGGTAAGGGTTCTGAAAGCACTACCGGAGCAAAGGGACTTCTTCTCGTTGGAATTATGGTTGCAAATGGTTCTTCTACTTCTCCCCGCCCCAGTTGCTCGTAGTTCTGCTCCTCACGCTCCCTTCTTCCTTCATTTACTATTGGAGTAGCATCTCGATTAATCCCCAAGCGCGGTTCTCTGAGGGCCTCATCTTCTCCTACTGGATCTTTATCATTAACTTCTTCATTCAAAGTTTGTCCTAAAGTTCGCTGCTCCCTCGGTCTTTGTTCTTCTCTCGTTGCTGCTCCTGATTCCCTATGATGGAATACGGGTGAAATGCGCATTCGTCGCTGTTCAACCACATATTGTGCGACCGCTCGTGCGACGACCGTTGATGCCATTGCATCTAACCTCTCTTGAGTCATTTGAATTATGGGTGCTACAGGCGCCGCATCAGAAGCTGCCTCTGGGATATAAGTTGGATTAGGTGCGCCTTCTACCGCATTTTCTCCTAATTCAGGTGGTCCCTCTGGATCTTCCATCCCTTGGTGTTCCTCATTCTCATTCACCATCTCAACGTGCCAATTAGAAAATTCCCACAAACGACGCCCAAAATGATGTTGATTGAAAATGATCAAGGGTATCTTCAGGATGATCTCCGCCTATCTTGATCGTTTTCAACTCTCGCTCTGATGTCACGAGATGAACTACGAGGAAAATATTCAACTATTCTTCAATCTCTGCAACTTGCCTTTCAAGTGAAATGAGGGTGGTATTTATAGGGTGAAATGGAGGAGGTGAGGAGTCACCTTATTAAGTGTGGGAGATGAGAAGTCCACCATCAATTAGGTGGAGAGGAAAAGCCTCCTACTAACTTCATAATTGAATAGGGGTAGTATGGTCATTTTAATGAATGTCATAAATGTAATTTTTGATTAAATTATTAATAATTAGGATTTTGGTAATTACTAAAATACCCTTATGATTTAGATATCCACATCAACGGCAACATAATTAGTCAAAGTATTTGTAGATTTGTAGATAAAGTGGAAAACATGTTATATCTATACTACTGCTTATAGATAACCGAACAACCGAACATTGACTAGAGCTCTTACAGCATAATCCTTCAACATTGACTAGATTTGTAACATTGTAGATGTGTTCAACCATATAAAATTAATCCCTTCAATTAAACCCTAAATCTTTAAGCCCTAAGTAATCAAATCCTAAATTAATTAACTAAGTTCTAGCAAATACATACCTCTAAATCTGAAGAAGATAGTCGGGTGGTGGTGCGGTGGTGGGGTGTTGTGCGGTGGTGGTGGAGGTGGTGCGACCGTCGCAGCTGCCGTGTATTGAATAAAGGAACACCTTTTTTGTTCTTTGGTAGAAATGATCTGCTGCTGCTACCGTGTTTTATGTGCTTCTCAATTTGATAAAATTGCAACCGATATGTACAATCGGTTGCTTTTTTTTTTTTTCGTAGTTGCAAATTGCAACAAAAGTTTAATTCGGTTGCAATTTTGGCCGAGAATTGCAACTGAAGTTTAATTTGGTTGCAATTTTGGCTCATAATTGCAACCGAAGTTTAATTCGGTTGCAATTTCACTCAAAAATTGCAACCGATCTGAATTCGGTTGCAAAAATTATGCACATATTGAAATTTTAACCCCAATTCCAACCGAAATTATTTCGGTTGCAATTTTATCTACATTTCCAACAGATTTATTTCGATTGCAAAAATTCAGTTGCAATTCCAAGTTTTTCTAGTAGTGTGATGCCCAATTAAATTCTCTCTTTTTCGTAAGGTCGAATAAAATAGATATTATGTAGTCAATGTTTGGGGAGTCGATTTTTAATAATTCAACATTGAATCCTTGAGCCAACTTCTTAAGGATTCACCCTCTTTATTGTGTAATTGTTTCCAAATAACTCATCGGAAGCTTCTATGGTTTATGGCTTGCAAATTGCTGAGTGAGTTTGTTGCACAACTCCCTGAAACTAAATATTGAGTTTGAGGGTTGTTTCCCGAACCAATCTAGTGCTAACCCCTCGAAAGTGGTGACCATTAATTTCGCGGTATATTCAGCAGAGTGTGTTGGTCCCATGTGGTCAGATGAGGTCTAGAGGGAGGGGGTGAATAGACCTCTAAAAATTGTAGACTTAAAACTTTTTACTCTTCTGTCAGCAGACTAAGCTGATGAATAACAGTAAGATGACTATGCTGATCGTGAACAAATCTTGAACAGCAGAGTGACCACTCTTCTTACAGTTTACTTAGCTGATTTCAGTGAAAATCAGTTTTATCAAGACTATACTTGCAGCGGATGTTTGAAAGTGTTTTTCACAAGTAGACTAAGTCCTTAAAAAGATTTTATCCCCAGTTTTAAAACTCCTTATAAAATCTTTTGATAATTCAAAGTGTAATTTTATGCAACTTCAAAATATGCAAGAAAACTTTAAATGCAGAAATAACACAAAGAATTTTTATAGTGGTTATATGGATAAAAATCCTTTAGTCCACTCTTCCAGATCACTCAGATTCTGGGTTATACTAAGTTTACAATATGTCTCCACTTATACCTAGACAACAAATGAAAAGGCTATAAGCTCACAATAGGAAATCACAAAGAAGACCTATCCTCTGAAGTTAAATCACTCACAAAGACGGATTTAAACTTCTCACAACACTCAGCTAATACAAAACACTCAGATCGTATTTTTCTATTTTCTTCAACTGGGTTTCTGTCAACAGATGACTTCCACCAGACGAGTGAGCTGTTCGAGCTTCTTGAGACTTAGAAAAATTTCTGCTTCGAATGCGAAATCTCAGATGTTGTTGTGTGTCTCTCTCTTCGAAATCAGCTCTATTTATACTTGGATTTGAAAATCTGACCGTTGAAGGAAATCAAATCTCAAATCCATAGCCTTAACCTGAAAATCAGAACGGCTACCTGCTACAGTCCTTTCTCTGCTGTACTTTCCTGTAGCAGCATTAAATGCACTCTGCTGATCCGAGAGTTTTCTTCAATCATTTGCCATTACTACCCTTCTCTTTCAGCATTTATTACACTAGGTGCATTTATTACCGTTGTACTAATCTCTTGATCTCTTCTACTCTGCTGATCGAAGCAACTCTGCTGATAGATACTCGGCTGATCAAATACTGAACTAATCTGATTTGAGTCAGCTGATGGTCTACCCTTCTGTTCGCTGTTTCAGCATGAGATCACTAGTCTTCTGGGCTTTGAACTTTTGAACTCTTCTGATGTCTTCTATTCTTGTTCAAAATTCTTCTAAGGGAACTAAGCTTTCCATACTTAGCTGATTTTGACGTTTTGGAAATCATCAAAACCATCCCTTAACTTCTTAACTTATTTGCACTTCATCTTCATCTTCATCCAACAATTTCCCCCTTTTCGATGATGACAAAACTTCAGCTAAGTACCTGTACCTAAACTAAAGTTTTGATCCTCAAAAATTTCTGAGATAGAAATAGTCTGTTGTATTTCAAACTTGCAATTTTATAGATAATGAAAAGATTACAGATTACAAGTTCTTGAACAGATGAGATGTGCAAAAAAAAAAAATTACAAGGAAATAAATGTAAGTAATTTAAACAAGACTAGTCTTCTAGCTTGTCTTCTTCAGCTTCCTTGAATTTTTGTTGTAACATCTCTAACTTCTTCTGTTTAGCATCAGGGTCAAGCTGATCTTCAGCTGAGTCCTTAGCAGCAGCTATCTCTTTATCAGACTTAGCTTTTGCTTCAGCTTCACTTTCATCAGTTTCACTTTCTTCTTCTGTGATCTTCTCATCTGTTGGTCTGCTTGTGCCTTCATTTTCATTATCAGCATTCTCATCTTCAGCAGCAGATTCCTCCAACACTTCAGTTCCTTCAGCTTCAGCACCATCTAGTTTGTCTTCTACTTTATCAAGAGAAGTTCCAACTCTCTTCTGTCCAAATACCCTATCTTCCCCCTTTTTGTCATCATCAGCAGGGTTGATTTGATATTTTGGCAAGACTGGTGGAATTTGAAGTGAGTCACAGAGAAGCCTGATGTTCTCTTCCATAGCATCCAGTTGAGCTTGTTGTCTGAGTTGATTGGCTTCAAAAGCTTCCATTCTTTTTAACACAACTTCTCCTTGGTCACCTAACTGAATCTGGGTTGCAAGAATCCAATCAGCAGATGCCTTGAAGTCCTTGGTCATATTTTTTTATAACTTCATCTTCAGCTTGAATAGCCATCTCAACAGTTTCTGTAATATCTCTCCAACCAGCAGCAGTGCTCTGAGTCCTTCTTCTGAGTAAATCCATATCTTGACAGATAAATTTAACATTCTGAGCAGTATCTTCTATCAGATCGGTTGGAACAGCAGCAGCTTTGGTTGGTTGACTTACAGCAGCCAACATATTTGCAGTTACCTTTTCTTCTAACTCCTTCATTGAATTTGAGATCATCTGCTGAATTGAATCCAACAGAGATACTTGCTGTAAGTTCTGAGAAGTAGAGGCGACTTCAGTTGGAATTGAAGGTAGGGCAAGAGTTTTCTTTTCAGTAAACTGTTCTGCTGCTTGAGTTGTTTCTTCTGTAATCTGATCTGCTAGACCAGAAGCAGGCTCTTCTTCCTTGGTCTCATCAGCTTGACTAGGAGTGCTTTCCTTCTCCTTAGTCTGATCAGTTTGCTCAGCAGTAGCCTCCTTTTCAGTAATCTGATCAGCTTGATTTGGAATGATTTCCTTTTCCTTATCAGCTGGCTCAGAGATTTCCTCCTTTTCTTTGTTCTGATCAACAAGATCAGAAGTACCTTCTTTTTCTGGTTCTTTTTTCTGATCAGTAGGGTCAGATGTACCCTCTTTTTCTCTCTTTTGATCAACATCAGAAGTCCCTTCCTTTTCTTTGACAGAGTCAGAAGCATCTTCTTTATCTTTATCTTTATCAGCAGGGGGTGCTTGAACCTTTTTAACTGTGGCAACAATATGCATTAAACCTGACAGACGGGTGATCTGTTATCTGATATTACTAGAGAAAGCCAATAGCTAGTAATCTTCCTCTGCTGTTTGTCAATCCAGCAAGGTAAAATAATCTTCAGTCTTCAAGAATTAAGAACAGATCTTCTGATAACATAACTTCAACTAACTGACATTAACAAATTTCATCTTTAGAACAGAAGTACCGCTAGTCTTACACGTTCCCCCTGTCTTTAAGAATTCATAAGTTAACTAGTATGTTGAAAGTTAATCCTTGAATAGAATAACGGATAACTATGCTGTTGAACTTCAGTCTTCTGAAAGGTTCCCCCTCAGCTTATGCATCCAAATTAAGTAGTCCTAGCTCAGCTCTTAGAGTTGAGAACCTTACTTCACTTAAAGGTTTAGTGAAAATATCAGCAATCTGATTGTCTGTATGAACATACTCAATCATTACATTCCCTTTTTCCACATGATCTCTAATGAAGTGATGCTTGATCTCAATATGTTTAGTCCTTGAATGACTTGTAGTGTTCTGAGTAAGTGAGATTGCACTAGTATTGTCACAGTAGATTGGAATTCCACTGATCTTGATATTGTAATCTTCTAGTTGATGCTTCAACCATAGTATCTGTGCACAGCAAGCTCCAGCAGCTATATACTCAGCTTCAGCAGTAGATATAGAGACTGAGGTCTGTTTCTTACTCATCCATGAGATCAGACGACTGCCCAAAAACTGACAGGCACCTGTTGTGCTTTTTCTATCAATTTTGCAGCCAGCAAGGTCTGAATCTGAATAACCAATAAGCTCAAATCCAGATTCTCTAGGATACCACAATCCCAATTCTTGAATGCCTTTAATATATTTCAGTATTCTCTTGGCAGCTAAGAGATGAGATTCCTTGGGATTTGATTGAAATCTTGCACAAACCCCAACTGAGTACATGATATCAGGTCTGCTTGCTGTTAGGTATAACAGTGACCCAATAAGGCCTCTGTATTTGGTCATGTCCACTGATTTGCCATCTTCATCTTTATCCAAACGAAGACTTGTAGACATAGGAATAGTAGCAGTAGAGCTAGTTTCCATACCAAATTTCTTGAACAGATCTCTTGTGTATTTTGCTTGGTTGATGAATATTCCATCAGGCAACTGTCTAACTTGCAAACCAAGAAAATAATTGAGTTTACCCATCATGCTCATTTCAAACTTATTCTGCATGAGCTTGGAGAACTTGTCACACATCTGTTGGTTAGTTGAACCAAAGATAATATCGTCCACATATATTTGCACAATCAATATATGATTTTCCCATTCAATTGTGAACAAGGTTTTATCTACCTTACCTTTACGAAATCCTTTTATTAAAAGAAAATCAGATAGGGTATCATACCATGCTCTTGGAGCCTGTTTCAGTCCATAGAGGGCTTTCTTTAGACGATACACCTTGTCTTCTTGTTGATAAGCTTCAAATCCAGGAGGTTGTTCAACATATACTTCTTCTTGCAATTCTCCATTGAGAAAGGCAGACTTCACATCCATCTGATAGACAGTGAAGTTCTTGTAAGCAGCATAGGCTAGAAACAGTCTGATTGCTTCAAGTCTTGCTACTGGTGCAAATGTCTCATCAAAGTCAATTCCTTCTTCTTGACAGTAACCCTTGGCCACTAATCTTGCTTTGTTTCTGGTAACAATACCCTCTTCATTCATCTTATTTCTGAAAACCCATTTAGTGCCAATTACCCTTTGATGACTTGGTCTTGGAACTAAGTACCATACTTTGTTCCTTTCAAATTGATTTAACTCTTCTTGCATAGCTTCAATCCAGAAGGAGTCATTTAGAGCTTCTTCAATTTGTTTAGGCTCTATTTGAGATAGAAAACTAGTGAACATGGCATCTTGTGCAGCAGCTCTTCTTGTTTTCACTCTGTCCAAAGGATCACCAATCACTAATTCTGGTGGGTGATTTCTGAGCCATCTGAGATCAGGTTGCAGGTCTGGATGTTGTCCTCTATCTTGATCTTGCAACACTACTGTTGGAGTTCCAGTAGTAGTCTGTTGAACAGTCTCTGGTCTGTCAGCTGTTGGTAACTCGTCTGTTAGACAATCAGTGATCTGATTTTGAACAGCACTTGAGTTGGCAGCTGAGTTGAGATCAGGTAGTATGATGGGAACATATTCTTCATTCTTTCCAATATTCAACTTCTGTAAATCAGTAGACAGATCTTGATTAGTAATTTGATTCTTTTCAGAAGATTGACTTGGCTCATCAAATACTACATGAATGGATTCTTCTATTAGTAATGTTCTTTTGTTAAAAACTCTATAAGCCTTACTAATAGTAGAGTATCCTACAAAAACAACTTCATCAGCCTTTTCTGCAAATGCAGTAAGGTGATTTTTCCCATTGTTTAAAACAAAGCATTTACAACCAAAAATTTTAAAGTAATGAATGTTTGGCTTCCTGTTGTTCCAAACTTCATATGGAGTCTTGTTCTGATTTTTGTTGATCATGCATCTGTTCTGGGTAAAGCAGGCTGTATTTGTTGCTTCTGCCCAAAATCTTTGTGGCAGCTTAGCTTCAGCTATCATGGTTCTGACAGCTTCCTTCAGTGTTCTGTTTCTCCTTTCAGCAACACCGTTCTGTTGAGGGGTTCTAGCAGCTGAATACCCATGATGTATTCCTTTGATATTACAATACTCTTCAACAGTAGAGTTTGTGAACTCTGTCCCTCTATCTGATCTGATCTTCAATATCTTTGTACTTTTCTCATTCTGGATCAGTTCCATCGGATTGGTAAGATGTTCCTTGGTTTCACTCTTCTTTTTCATGAATATCACCCAAGTATATCTTGAATAATCATCCACAACAGCTAGGCAGTATTTCTTTCCACCATTGCTGACTGGATCAATGGGTCCAAATAAGTCCATGTGTAGCAGCTCCAAGATTCTTTCAGAAGATTGGTGCTTCTTGCTTTTGAACGATGACTTGATTTGTTTACCCTTCTGACAGGCGTCACAGAGCTTGTCTTTGCTCATGACTGTTTTTGGAATCCCTTCTACCAAATCATTCTTTATTAATCTGTTGATGGTCTTGAAGTTTAAATGATTCATCCTTTTGTGCCATAGCCAGCTAACTTCACTTGGTGTTGATGCCACCAAACAAACACTTGAATTCTTGTCAGCAGAATTCCAGTCAACTATGTAGACATTCCCTTGTCGTCTTCCAGATAAAATAACCTTCTTTGTACCAATTTGTTCAACGTGGCACTTATTTGTTGAGAAGATGACTGAATATCCTTTGTCACAAAATTGACTTATGCTCAGCAGATTATATTTGAGGCCTTTAACATTTGAGACGTCAGATATCTCTATGTTTCCTCTGATCTGTTTCCCTTTAGCTTTAATCTTGCCTTCTTTGCTGTCTCCAAAGGTAACCTTTGGACCATCCACAGCAATTGCATCAGTCAGCTCATGTATGCTTCCACACATGTGTCTTGAACAACCACTGTCCAAGTACCAAATCTTCTCTACTTTACTCCTACTCCTAATCCTATCCTACAAAACAAAAATAAAATTGTTTTAGGTACCCTTATTGAGAGGGTCCTGAAGGATTAGTTCCACCTTTGACAACCCAAGATGTTGATGTCTTAGGCTTCTTAGGCTTCTGAGTTTTAATAGGAGCATGAACAGTTTCATTTTTATCAAAGTTATCAGATAAGTCATGTTGATGATCAGTATGATAAGAATAATGTTCATAAGCAGGGTAAGGTGCATGATAAGCAGGGTATGCATGCATTGGATGAGCAGGATATGGTGCATAGTAACCAGGAAATTGAGGTGCATGATACATAGGATGATATGCAGCATGTTGCACATAATATGACTCATTTCCATACCAAGCATTTTGATTTTTCTTATTTTTATGCTTCTTTGGTTTACTAGTTGCTTGCTCAATAACAGACGACTTAGTTTTACCACTAGTCTGATTGACTTTAGCTTTATCAGCATACTTCTTAGGATTCTGCTTTTTGGTCTTACTAGTCTGTTTACCTACACTAGGCTCTTTGCTCTTTTTAGCCTTAGGAGATTTCTTCTCCTTTACCACTTTCTCAGGTGAAGTAGGTCTAGCAGTTTGAACATACAGAATGACCTTACTATTGTCAGCAGATATAAATTTCTCAGTATGGTTCAATTCTTGCTTATCCTGTTCTAAAGACATCTTCTGTTTATTAGTCATATGAGTGGATGCAACAGATGATTTTTCATAAGACTCAATAACTTTCTCAAGTTCCATGATTTTTCCTTTATAAACTTCACATTCAGCTTTCAGAGATTCATTCTCTTGCTCAAGCAGTTTATATTCAGCTGATTCTTTTGGCTTTTCAGCTTTAAGTTTCAGTGAATTGTTTTGCTCTTTTAACAATATCATCTCTTCCTTAAGCTTTTTAAAGGCATCAGCAATGCTAGTATTGTTGAGCATCATTTGTTCAAATGAATTAAATAATTCATTGTCAAGAGGAGTTACCTCATCCTCAGAGTCATCAGATTCCTTTGCCATCAGGCAGAGGAGAGCAGGTTTTTCTTCATCTGATGATTCTTCATCAGACGTGTCTGAATCTGAATCAGATGAGTAGACAGCAGTCAGCTTCTCTGCTTCAGCCATCATTGCCTTGCCTCTCTGATGCTTTCTTTCTTTCCTGATTCTCTTCTCTTCTTCAGTGTACTTCTCTGCTTTTAGATAAGGACAGTCTCTGATGAAGTGTCCCAATTTCCTGCAGTTATAACACATTAGTTTTGCTTTATAATCATCTTTTTCTTGAGAAGAAGAGTTAGGTTTAGAAGTAGAAGCATTGTTGTATTTGTTCTTCAATTTTCTCTTGTAGAACTTCTTGAAACTGTTCATCAGCAATGCTACATCTCCAGCTGTGTACTCCTTTTTGTTTATACTCATACGCCTTGAGTACTGAGAACAGCTCTGCAAGAGAGATATTTCCCAAATCTCTTGATTCTTCCATTGCTGTCACCTTCATGTTGAATTTTGGAGGTAAAGCCTTCAGCACTCTGATGGTTATCTCCTTGTCCTTGAAGGTTTTTCCAAGCTTTAAGACTGCATTCAAAGTTCTGGTGAACCTGGTATCCATTTGATCTATGGTCTCTCCATATTTCATCTTGAAATTGTCCAGCTTTTCCAGAGCAACACTCAGCTGATGCTCTTTAATGGCGTCGTTTCCTTCGCTCATATCTCTGACTTTATCCCACATCTCCTTTGCAGTTTTGCAGTGTTTCACTTTATCAAACCGATCATTATCCAGGGCTTTAGTCATGATAAATCTTCCGACTTTATCCAGATTAAATAGCTTTATTTCTTCTGGAGTCATCTCATGAAGATCTTTTTCCACAACCGTATCAACTTCATTTATCTTTATGGTCTTTGTGAATCTGAATGGACCTTTTATGATACATGTATACATGTTGTCATTGTAGGCAGCTAAGAAGATCTCCATTCTGATCTTCCAATCTTCAAACGACATACCAGCAATGTGGGGAACATGGCTGATACAGTCCATTTTTCAAAAAGTTTTAAATTTTCAAAAAGATGCTCTTTTGAAAAGTTTTGAAAAACCTTTGAAAAACACTTGGATCAAGCTCGTTGATCAGGCAGCTGATTCTAATGAACCACCTGCTCTGATACCACTTGTTGGTCCCAAGTGGTCAGATGAGGTCTAGAGGGGGGGGGTGAATAGACCTCTAAAAATTTTAGACTTAAAAACTCTTTACTCTTCTGTCAGCAGACTAAGCTGATGAAGAACAGTAAGATGACTATGCTGATCGTAAACAAATCTTGAACAGCAGAGTGACCACTCTTCTTACAGTTTACTTAGCTGATTTCAGTGAAAATCAGTTTTATCAAGAGTATACTTGCAGCGGATGTTTGAAAGTGTTTTCCACAAGTAGACTAAGTCCTTAAAAAGATTTTATCCCCAGTTTTAAAACTCCTTATAAAATCTTTTGATAATTCAAAGTGTAATTTTATGCAACTTCAAAATATCCAAGAAAACATTAAATGCTGAAATAACACAAAGAATTTTTATAGTGGTTATATGGATAAAAATCCTTTAGTCCACTCTTCCAGATCACTCAGATTCTGGGTTATACTATAAACACAAAGTTTACAATATGTCTCCACTTATACCTAGACAACAAATGAAAAGGCTATAAGCTCACAATAGGAAATCACAAAGAAGACCTATCCTCTGAAGTTAAATCACTCACAAAGACGGATTTAAACTTCTCACAACACTCAGCTAATACAAAACACTCAGATTGTATTTTTCTATTTTCTTCAACTGGGTTTCTGTCAACAGATGACTTCCACCAGACGAGTGAGCTGTTCAAGCTTCTTGAGACTTAGAAAAATTTCTGCTTCGAATGCAAAATCTCAGACGTTGTTGTGTGTCTCTCTCTTCGAAATCAGCTCTATTTATACTTGGGTTTGAAAATACTACCGTTGAAGGAAATCAAATCTCAAATCCATAGCCTTAGCCCGAAAATCAGAACGGCTACCTGCTACAGTCCTTTCTCTGCTGTACTTTCCTGTAGCAGCATTAAATGCACTCTGCTGATCCGAGAGTTTTCTTCAATCATTTGCCATTACTACCCTTCTCTTTCAGCATTTATTACACCAGGTGCATTTATTACCGTTGGACTAATCTCTTGATCTCTTCTACTCTGCTGATCGAAGCAACTCTGCTGATAGATACTCTGCTGATCAAATACTGAACTAATCTGATTTGAGTCAGCTGATGGTCTACCCTTCTGTTCGCTGTTTTAGCATGAGATCACTAGTCTTCTGGGCTTTGAACTTTTGAACTCTTCTGATGTCTTCTATTCTTGTTCAAAATTCTTCTAAGGGAACTAAGCTTTCCATACTTAGCTGATTTTGACATTTTGGAAATCATCAAAACCATCCCTTAACTTCTTAACTTCTTTGCACTTCATCTTCATCTTCATCCAACAGAGTGAGCACATAGGTTCATTACGTTCGTGAAACTGAATATGTAGTCATCAGGATCAGTAGTACCAACATAGCGTGGTAATCGGCCCGGCAACTCTCCTGATGCCTGGGCTTCCTTGATTTCTCTGCAGAATGGAGAACATGCAGTTATGCTTTCTTGAACTTCTCTGGTTTTAGGCCATGGTTGTTGGGTAGCTAATAATCTCTGCTCTACCCGTTCCTACACCATCCTCTCGATCTTTCTTTCCCAAACTCGTACTGTATGAGGTTGGTTGCGTATCGGGATCACATCTTCATCGACGGGAATAATGATAGGTTTTCTTGAATTAGCCCTTACGGGACGAGCATTAGCTCTTGCCCGCTTATGCCTTACTCCAACTCGAATATTGTTAACGACTGGTCTTCCATTGTTGTGTGGTGGAGTAATTAGTGATCGCTGATCAGTCCCCGGGCTATCAGCTTAATCGGAAACATGATCTACCTCTCTCGATGGTCTCCTGGCTGGTTGTTCCCGCGCTATCCTCGGATTTACGGCTTCTTGTTCAGGAACATCGAAGATCTCAGCACATAAAGAACCCATGAGTTGTACCATCTGCCTCAGCTTTTCCTGTCTATTAGGTAGTGGAGGTGGAATTGTTTGACGGGTGGGTTCTCACCAGGGATCCGTTGTCCCAACGAATCCAGCCTATTTGAACTGGGGCGTTCACCTTGAGTCCTTGCATGATCGGACTCCTGTTGTTCTACAACAGGTGGGGGATTGTTCACATCCTCCCCGCGAGAGTTTTTGCGCAAGTCCTCGACTGCTGGGGGTGCTTGTGATGTATTGCTTTTTCCGTCGTTACGTCCGCTTCTTCTTGGGCGAGCCATATGTCAATCGAGTAATTGACTGTGCCCCACGGTGGGCGCCAACTGATTTTACCGAATTTGGTGAGGTTCAGTAATATAAATAATTACGTAACTGGAATAACTATGATCTAATGAGCTTAAAGACTTAGTTATTTTACTCCGGATGGTATTACACAAGAAGAAGAATCAGTAGCAATGATAATAAAGTATAAAGATGAAGATGAATTATATAAGAGCAAAATCTATTTTATTGATTGTAAGTATAAGGATCACAATGTGCTTAAAGTGTATATGCGTATGTGATATTCAGCGTAACCCTAATACAACATTAGAGATGTTCTTATATAGAGCCTATAATCCTAGTCTTATAAGGTAATCCAGTCAGATTAGGATCTTAAGTAATCTCCCTTATGCATTCGGGCTCTTGTGCCATGTCGACGAAATACGTTTTCCTGGTCGGGTCGACCTACATTCTTGGACCGTGCTCCATATCTGTTTGTAAGTTTGGAATGACCTAATTTTATCAAAGTTAGCTATTGTTCTTTATAATGTAAAATAACCCCATTAAAACTCAAATAATCTACACACATAATATGGAATGCGCAATTGATGCAGTGTTTCATAAAGGAATTCAAATATTGCAATATCAAATAAATAACACAAAAAACTTTAATATATGAAACTCAAAATTCAAAAGTGAATACATATATTGACCAAAAAGGAAAAAAAAAGGAAGAAAAAAAGCGTATACAAATGATCATCGCTTTACTCTTTTATTCCATTTTCAATCCAGTAGAAACCAACGATGAAAGTTGTGTAGCAAGAAACTCGAATGTAGAATAATGAATCAGATCTGGATGATGATGTAATTAAAAAATATCACAAAAACATATCACACTGTTAGTACTTAAGGATTAAAAATGGTTTGGGGTTGAATTTGGGGGCGTTGCCACTGAAGCGACACGTTTGCCGCCTTCACTCTTGCAATTTTTTGCAAATAAGAGACTGTTTGCGTGCATATTCCTACTTTTTTCTTCCTCATTGTACTCAGAACTATAGTAATCTTCTTCAGTTGCTTTTTTAGACGCCGGAAAAAACATGCTTCCCCATTGTGGAAAGTGAACTAACGCCACTGGAAGAGTGCACGCCATGATCATTATCCCCATGTACTCGAGCCCCGTTGAAGTTGAGTACTTAGAACTCGTGAAAAATAGGAGTTGAGTTAAGCCGGAACCAAAGTTTCCTCCTGCACCACTCATACCTGATATTACGCCAAGAGATCTTCTAGAAACAAATGGGATGATACCAAAAGTTGCACCACATGCGGCCTGAGCTCCAATCGAGAAGATAATCATGTGGGCTATGGCAATAGGAAGTTTATCGGCCTTTCCGAGAAGAAGACAGAAAGCTCCTCCCATTGTTTGCAATATCCAAAGTGTCCACAACCTACCCCTCATACCGAAATACTTAGCTGAATAATCTGAAGCAAATCCTCCAAAAGGGCGAGCAAGAAGATTAGCCATGCCGAACGAGGCTGCTATGGTCCCGGCAGTGTGAAGCTTTAGATCGAATCTGTAATCATTAAATTAAACATATATATCAATACCACATATACATATACTCCATCCGTCCATTTTTTTTTTCTCCCTTCAGTTTTAGGTAATAATCGAAAAAAGTGAAAATTTTGAGAAATTAGTGATGTCAAAATCATTACTTTATGTGAAATGATGTTTTTGAGAAAAATAATTTCATATGAGACATCACAAAAAGAAATAAGAGCAAAAATAAAAGTATAAACGTCGTATATATAAGTATATAACGATTATATAGAGAAATTGGAAATAAAATGGACCTGTCATAAAAGTATTCTGCAATAACGTTATCAGTAGACAATTCAACTCCCATAGAGTACCCATAGAGGAGGACAAAAATCCAGGTTCTGTAATTTGTAACAGCATACCATAAAACCTGAATATAGTATAAACACATATAAGTACATATTTGGTGAATTAATTAGTTAATTTCAAAAAGAAAAATTTTCCAAATCAAATCTCAAAATCAGTATCTAACTTACCTTTCCAAATTTGTCTTTTGCAACCGTTCCTTTCTTCTGTAGTGCACTAAGGTTTCCGTCAGGTAAATCTTGACCAAGTGTCATGACCAAAATACCCATGATAGTATGAAGCCATCCCGGAATGAAAAATGCCATCCTCCACGCGGTGAAAGGTGTGGTTCCAGACCTTCGAATTATGTCGTAAAGTATAGGCATTATCAATTGAGTTGCACCTCCTCCCATATTACCCCATCCTGCTGCTGTGCCATTCACCGTGCCAATAATTTTACTGTTGAACATAGTGCTCATCCAGTACTGGCACGACACGAATGTAGCCAAAGAAAATCCAATCATGAATCGCACGGCCACATATCCACCGGCAGATGACACAAAGGACATACAAAACACAGTCGGGGCAGATAGCATGATTAGAAAGGCACATCCGTAACGTGGGCCCAACAGATCACACACTGCACCCATCACAAGCCTGGATAGAATACTTCCGGACACTGAAGCGACCCCGGCATTACCAATATCTCCCTTGGTTAGATTCAAATTGTCCCGAATGATCGGAACAAGTGGTGCAGCAGCGAACGTGGAGACAAAACAAGTAAAAAAAGAAATCCAGGAGAGATGAAAGGTTCTCATGTGAGGTTTTGCAAATGAAAAGAGCTTGAATTTTGTGGCCTTGTGCTCCGTGTCAACTGGCAAATCGAACTTCGCCGTGGTCTCATCTGTCGAAATACCAGCCATCTTTCAGTTTCAGATACTGAAAGATTCCAAGATAAATAAACTAAGAAGGAAGATTCTACAGTGTAGTAGTATATGTGCTGGAATCTTGGTTGGAATTGTGTTGTTTTATAGGTTATAAGAGTTGACATTCTTCGTAGTTTTAATTAGCCAATGGAGATTCTTAATGGACATATTTCTTGGTAAGATTTATTAACAAATCGTGGAAAATGCAAAATATCTCCTGTGTTATGCTAAATCTACAAGAAACTATCCTATGAAATTTTTATTGCGCTAAACTTTCTTGTGTTTTCAAAACCCTGCAAAAAATATCAAATTTGTAAGAAATAAGTCGTTTTGAATCGACATATTTCAATAAATAATTTTTAAAACATTTCAAGTTGGTCCTTACAACTTCACGTGATATATTTTTAAAATAATTTCTTGAAAAATATCGATCCAAAACAACCTATTTTTAACAAATTGGGTGTTTTTTGCAGAATTTTTGAAGACACAAGAAAATTTGACACCTAACAAATCAGAAGGAATCCATTTCGCCGCATTTTATCAATATATATATGAACAGAAATAAATATAGCCCCATTCAATAACCCAAAGGATAAGTATTTGGTTATTTGTTTGAAATTGTTTAAGACCGGAAATTAAGTTGTACTCTTGGAACATATACAAGAGGCAATGCAGTATAGATGACTTTGTATTGCATGACCACGTACACTGTCGACAAGTTGTAGCTAGCTAATTCCTCATTCAAAATTCAATAAACTTAATTACTAGCTGGATGGCCGAGATAAATGCAAAAACAACCATTGTGCTTTGCCTAACTATAGAAAACGTCCGTGTTATTTTCATTAACAACCCCCCCCCCCCCCACCCTTCCTTTTTTTATTAACAAAATAACTCATTCGAAATTCTTTCATATCATCGTTTCATGAAATTCTTTCATATCATAAGTAGATTTTGTCAATATTTGAAGTTAATAAGGGGTTCTATATTGTTAATTTTCAAAGTTAATGGGGGTACATATGGATATTTTTTAGGTTAAGAGGAGAGTTTACATCATTTGGTGGATGTATAATTGCCATTTTGGTGTGTGAGAGTTTCTTTAGTTAAGAAAAAAATAAACACAAGGGAGTTTTTGCTAGTAAAAATAACACGGTAGAGTTTTTGATAAACAAAGCACAAGAGGTGTTTTTGCATTTCACTCGCCTATAGCCATACGTCAAAGGGAGCTTCTTACTCTACGAATTAACTAAAATCCATAAATAATATGGCCTTCTTGACAGGGACGAACCCATGATCAGAGTATTGAGAGAGGGGAGGAGCGGAGAGTTTAACCGTCGTTGAAACTAAAAATTAATTGATAATAATATTTAATATCTTTTATTTACATAAGAATAAATTATCTAGGAAACCAATGACCACATTAACTTGAGAAAAAATATATGTGATTGTAATTGGGCACAACAAATAATTAAACGATATAAGTCGTTTTGTGAAGAAGAAAGAGTTAGGATTTTTACTTTGTTATGTAAAATTAGGTTCATAATTTAAAATTAAGGTAAATTACGAATACCTCTCATGTAAGGTTCGATTACAAAAAATTTCCTCACGTATTGGGTATTATAAAAATTCCCTTCAGGTTTGTCACTTTCTTATAGTTAAACCATTTTTCCTAAAATGTTCCAATTTTGCCCTTGAAAGTAATTGTAATGTTTATAATATGATATAAATTTTAAAATTTGGGTGTTAATTGTTATATCTTGTAAATTATAAAAATAATAACAATATATTTACCACCAAAATAATTGATATAATTTATAATTTCTGTCAAATTTTAATAAATATTTCAATTTCTAATACAATATAAACATTAATAAATTAAAATATCTTATTTATAATACAATATAAATTATTAAATTTACTAATTTATAAAATAAATTCATTTAACTAATGTGTCAACAATTCATATTTATAAAATATGTTATTAAAATTCTATTTAATTTAATATTTTACAATTTAAATTGCTAATAAATATATAAGTACCTTTTTTTTTTGCAATATTTAAAATTTATGGACAATTATAAATTTTATCAATTATTTTGATAGTAAATATAAAATTATTTTTTGCTAATTTATAAGATATAATAATTAGATCCCAAGTTTTAACATTTATTAGACATTACAAACAATACAAATAACACTTAAGGATAAAATTGGAACATTTTAGGGCCAATGAGTTAATTGTAAGAATGTGACAAACCTAAGGGAAATTTTTGTAATAATCAATATGTGAGGGTAATTTTTGTAATTAGGACTTACTTGAGGTGGGTAATTGCAATTTATCCTATAAAATTGTTTTTAATGACAAATATAATATTGTCTTGACATATCATAATATTTAAATAATAAAAATTATTTACATAACTAATATTATATATAAGAATACGAGACTCACTAAAATATTTAGTATATATGTATCCTTGATGTGATGATGTCCAAGAAATTGTTTTATGCATCTTCCATTTTTCTTTTATACTAAATTTATGTGGTGGCTTTAATTGAATTAATTAGGTTTAATTGGTAAAGAGAGCAAATTGATTCCTTATTAAAGTTTACAGAGCAATTATAAAAAATATATATATATATAGGGCCGAAGGACTTAAAGAAAGAAGAAATTTAAAAAAGAAGACAATTTAATAATGGGTCAGTGACGTACTAAATTCTTGGAGGGTTTTTGCACTTTGCACCAAAAAAAATAAAAAAATAGGAACTTTATATCCAAAACTAGGATTTAGCACTTTGCACACTCAAAATATAAAAAAATTGAGCACTTTGCACCCTCTCTTATTTTCAGGCAAAAATGACCACCAAAGTCAAGGGCAAAATAGGTAATTAAATTGTTGATCTTTGACAATTTGCACAAAACATGAGAAATTATCACTTTGATCCCCCGAAACAGAATTAACACTTAGCACTCTCAAATTAAGAACAACTTAGCAACTTGCACCCCCAAAACACAATAGATGAGTATTTTGCACCGCTTAACACAAAATTAACACTTAACACCCTCAAATTAAGAAAAATTCAAACCCCTTTTTTTTTTCTGGACAACCATATTGTGATGTTCTTCTATATTGTATTTGCACTTGATTTTTATGGTTGTCCCAAGATTTGTCTACAATGTTTCCCCACAATAGCTCCATAATTTTGCAAATTGCTCCATCTCATTTGGCAGCCCCCGTTTTTCTTAATTTGAGGGGTTTGAGTTTTCTTAATTTGAGGGTGTTAAGTGTTATTTTTTTATTTTTGGGTGCAAAGTGCCCATTAATTATGTTTCGGGATTCAAGTTGATGAGTTGATATTTAATTTGAGGGTGTTAAGTGCTAATTAATTTTATTTTGAGGTGTAAAGTGCCAAAGATGTACAATTTAACTATTTATTTTGTCCTTGACTTCGGTGGTTATTTTTTCCTAAAAAATAAGAGAGAGTTCAAAGTGCTGAATTTTTCATATATTTTGATGGTGCAAAGTGCTAACTCTGAGTTTCGGGGTTGCAAAGTCCCTATTTCTCATATTTTGGGAATTCAAAGTCAAAAAAAAAAAAAAAAAAAAAAATCCCTTTCTTGGACTATATTAGTAATAGTGAAAAAAAAAAAAGAAAATCTCAATATTCATTGGGGGGCCAAGGCTTGTTGACATTGAATAGTTCTCACAGCACACAAACTCATGATTGCCCTTTAGAACATGTTAACATGTAGTTTGAAAGTTTCAGGTTGATAGTGAATTCAAATTTGGGTCAGGATCCGACCCATACCATCCAAAAATGACATCTAGCAAAATTGAAGATTAAGGGTCGGATAAACAGGTAGCCCTTGTGAAGTCGGACTTATTTAAGTTCTGCCCTATGTTGCACAGACACTGACTCGGTGACTTGAACTCGACACGATTCGGATTCGGCGACTCGTTTTCTAAAAATTTTCAAGATATAACACGGTATGGATACTTATATTAAAAAAAAAAAAAAACTATATAGTTTATATAAAAATAAAATAAATTAGCATCATAGTCAATGAAATTAACATTCATTCTAATATTTCAAACTCAAAATCAAAAGAAAATATCACAAAAGATATCGAAATTCACGCTAAGTACATCGTAAATGATTCAAAACAAGTTTCACATGCAAAAAATGAGGTAGAGAGGAAGAGAAATACCTGTAAATTTGAATAAATTGGAAGAGAATTCTTAAATATAAAATGAATGAAATTGAGGAGTTTAGGAGTTGTTTAATTTGTGTTTGGAATGAAGAGGAAGAGTACTAGAAGTTTAATCGACTAGTTTACAAAAGTATTTTCTGATTTTTGTTAATTAAGTTTCAAATTTTCAATTTAAACCCACAATTTTGAAAAAAATTGCAAAAAGACCATTGCCGTGTCCAAGACCGAGTCCTTGACCGTATCCCCGTCAAGTCCAAAATCGTATTTTCTCGGACTCGCCATGTGGCGAGTCCAACACGTGTCCAAACCGAGTCGCACGCATGTTCGAATTTGTAAAGAGTTCGACTCTTCATACTTGAATTTTTTTAAGTATTCGTGCTTCATAGGTTGTGCCTTAATCGACATACTTCGAATTGACCAGCAATCTTGAGCGCTTTGAAAAGCTCGCTGTAATGATGTAATCTACCACGAAAGTTAAATCATATAACATTGACTGAATATTGACTGAATCAAACTTTTCTTTCTCCACATGAATTGACTTTTGCACAATCATCCCTCAAATTTTTTTCGTAACAAATACATCCCTTTTATTAATGTAATATTTTACTGGTTTATTTTTCGATTATTACACGACAGAGGCAGCCTCACTAGCAAAGCATGCACATTAAATGAAGGACATTTTCGTCCCTTCACCTCATATTATAAATTTTACTTTATTAACACAATAAATGGATTTATTTTGATCTCTCTTAAACATGTAATATAACACCAAAAGTCGCTATAAATTTTAAAACATATTATTGCATGGCTATCCATAAAAACTATGATTTGGACAATTTGAAAAACTTAAAATTGTAAATTACATATTTACCCCCAAATATTTAAATAATATTGTGTAATTGTTAAATTAAAATATTAATAAATATAAGAAAAATTGCAAAAATCGTCCTAAACTAATTACTGATTTTGGATTTTCGTCCCAAACCATTCAACTTGGCGAATTTCGTCCCGTAATTTAATATTTTTTTGGAATATCGTCCCACCGTTAATTATAAGACGGAAATTGCGCATTTGCCGTTGAATTATCACATGCCTGCTTACGTGTCATGACATGGCAGATTTTAACATGAATAATTATATAATATTGCAGAGTTCGTCCCTGTTGGTCCCAAGTGGTCAGTTGAGGTCTAGAGGGGGGGGGGGTGAATAGACCTCAAGGCTTTAAAATTTTTCTTTAACTTTTCTTCTATAAGTAGAGTTCGCTTATCAGCAAAATAAGATGACTGAGCTGATTTTGCACTCAGCTTATCAGCAGAGTAAGCTAATCTTATTCGTGAGACTACTATGCTGATATAGCACTTAGCTTATTCAGTAAAGTAGACTACTATGCTGATTTTGCTCATCAAACTTATATAATCAGAGTTTCAAACAATGATGCAGCGGATAATGTATATGTGTTTTTCAAACAATGTTTTCAACTCAATTAAACTTTTAAAGCACAAAGAAAGTTTTACCCCAAGTTGAAAATTCCTCAATTTAAAAGACTCTTCTTTTAAAGAATTTACTTAGCTTATGAAATATGAAATGCAAGACAATTAAAGTAAATAACACAAGGAATTTTTATAGTGGTTATACAGGAACAAATCCTCTTAATCCACTCTTCCAAGTCACTTAGATCTTGGGTTATACTATAAACACAAAGTTTACAATATTTCTCCACTTACACCAAAACAACAAATGAGAAGGCTGTAAGCTCACAATAGGAAATCACTAAGAAGACCTATCCTCTGAAGTTAGATCACTCACAAAGATGGATCTACACTCCGCACAACACTCAGTTGAATATCACTCAGATATACAAGGGTTCACTCTTGTTCTTCAACATTCAGCTTCGTCATAAGATGACTCCGCTTATGATAAGATGACTCAACTGATGGATTCTTGCTCTAAAGATTTGATCTTGAAAGTGTGCAAGTCTCTCTTGAATCTTCAGTTCACCATCTATTTATACTCTTGGATTTGTAATTTTGCTTGTTGAAGGTTGGCAAAATTGCATTTAAGTCCTTGAGCAACGGTCATAATTTGAATGGTAACTTTTGCAGACTGTTGCACTGTTCACTGTACACTCTGCTGTACTCTCTGCACTGTTTACTGTACACTCTGCTGTACTTTCTGTCAGCAGCATTTAATGCACTTAGCTTGTTACCGTTGGAGAGCTTACTGACCGATTTTACTTAGCTGATGGGATCCACTCCGCTGATGATCACTAGTCTCATGCACTAGTCTGATGCACTAGTCTGATCACTAGTCTGATCACTAGTCTCATGCACTAGTCTGATGCACTAGTCTGATGCACTAGTCTCATGCACTAGTCTCATGCACTAGTCTCATCACTAGTCTCATGCACTAGTCTCATCACTAGTCATCTCATGATCAGTCATCTGATGATCACCCATCTCATTTCCACCAAGCTGATTTTCAATCTTTCACTAATCTGATTTTCACTCTTATCATAAGATTGAATCTTCATTTCTTGAATACTTCTGTTCTTGAATGATTCTCTTTTAAACCAAGTATCCAATCTTCAAAGGCTTACTAAGCTTCCGTAACTTAGTTGATGACACCTTTTTGTTATCATCAAAACCTTTTAACTAACTTAATTAAGTCAACTGATAAGATCACTTAGCTGTTCTTGAGTTAATAAATTCTTCCAACAATTTCCCCCTTTTTGATGATGACAAAACCTTCAACTAAGAACGTCTCCCAAGTCTTCAGTTTAGACTTCATACTCTAGGATTAAAATCATTAGATCCAATGCAACCTTTGAAAGTTCTTAGTTGCATCTCACTTTTCCCCCTTTTTGTCATCAACACCAAAACTTAGTATGCTGAAGACAAGTAGGTGAATACTTAGCTGTTCGGGGTAGTTGGCTGTTAATTAATTCTTCTTTATACGCAAGCCAGCAGTTTGTAGTCTTCTTTGCTGTTTATCACTCCAGTTAGAATAACTATTCCCCCTGACTTCAAGAATTGATACCACATGTTGGTTACTACCTTCACCTTTTTTTTTTTTGTGTATTCTTGAATGTCACTTGGTTGTTGAGTTTCAGTCGGCTGATGAGAAGCAGTCTTCTGATAACTTCATTTGACTTATTGAGAACATCATCTCTAATCAGGAGTACCGCTCGTCGTACACGTTCCCCCTGAGTTCAAGAATATGTGGTCAAGTAGTCTTATGAGAGTCAGTCTCGAAAGATACTCAGCCGTTGAATTCCAGTAAGCTATTGAGATGATTTTTCTGATATGTTCCCCCTTAGCTCATGAATCCAAATTCAACAAATCCATTTTCAACTCTTGAGAGCTGAAAGATTGTTGTCACATGATTGACTATACCACTTGTTGGATACAAACATTGATTCTCTTGATAAACTTCAATTTTCCAACAATCTTGCTTTCCTTGTTATTTCCAAACAACGCAGCTACCACTTGTTGGTTGATATCACATGTTGATACAGTACTGGATACCAATTGTTGATATTTTCCCACTCGAAGGTAAAACCACTTGTTGAACTTGTTGAAATCAGCAAGGGCAGTCAACTCACCTTTGTCATCACACATGCGTTTTTCCTACAAAACAGATTGCTGTTTTTGGTACCCCTTATAGTGGGTCCTGCATGGTTAGTATAAACTTTAACATGTGATGATTATGTGACTCAGTTTTATCATGAATTTCAGTTAATTTAGCATGGTAATAATTTTCATGATGAAAACAGTGCTCATAAGCAAGGTAAGATGCATGAAGTAAGTGATAAGCTGAGTTAACTAATAACTCTCCTATAGATTCAACAGACTTAACATTTTTAATTTCACTCCTATCAGCAGCATCTTTCAGCTTACTAAGCTGATGAGTTTTACTAGTCTGTTTAGTCTTAGGTTGCTTACTAGGTTTCTTAACCTTTTGAGCTTCAGTAGGCTTCTTCTTTTTAGCCTCTGATTTCTTTTTAGAGAATGATGCAGTTACTTCTTTCAAGTTCATTTATATTTTCTATACGAATTGCATACTCAGCTTTTAGAGTTTCATTCTCATGCTCAAGCTTTTTGTAGTCAGCTGATTCTTGAGGTTTTTCAACCTGAAGTTTCAGTGATCTGTTTTGCTCTTTTTAGCAGAGTCATCTCTTCCTCAAGCTTGGCAAATACACCAACAATATTTGAATTTGAGATTAACATTTGTTCAAATGATTCAAATAATGCAAGTTCATTAATTTGTAGAAGTTACCTCAATTTTAGAATCATCAGATTCCTCGGCCATTAAGCATAGAGTTTCGGGTACTTCTTCAAATTCTTTATCAGACGACTGGTTGTCTGAATAAGATATGCCGGAGTTTGTTAGCTTTGCTGCCTCAGCTAACTTTGCTTTGCTCTTACTTGGCTTATACTCCTTTTTGGCACCTTTTTCCTTGTTAGCAAACTTTTGAGAGATTGGATGTGGACGATCTTTAGTGAAGAGTCCATACGCCTTGCAATTTTGGTCTCCAAGTTTTGCTTTTGAGGAATCCCTGCTTTCCTGAAAATGATCAGAAGAAGATGAAATAACATTTTCATATTTTAATTTCATTTTCTTTTTATAGAACTTCTTGAAATCATTCAGAAGTAGGGCAACGTCGTCAGCAGTGTATGCTTTTTCTGAATTCAGCAGTGTATTCTCTTCGAACTTGTCCGCTGATTTTCTTGACTTGTCTGACGCGATAAGAGCAACAGTAGGGTCTGAACCAGATGACTCATCTATTCCCATTCTAGGCATTTTAAACTCATAAGCTTTGAGTGACGAGAACAGTTCAGAAAGGGAAATCTTCCCTAAGTCCCTTGATTCTTCCATGGCTGTCACCTTCATGTTGAATTTCGGTGAAAGAGCCTTGAGAACCTTCATGGTGATCTCCTTGTCTGAAAACGTTTTACCAAGTCTTAGAACTTCGTTCAAAGTTTTGGTAAATCTGGTATCCATTTGATCAATCATTTCACCAGACTTCATCTTGAAATTTTCAAACTCCTCAAGAGCCACACTAAGCTTATGTTCTTTGATAGCGTCGTTTCCTTCGCTCAGCTCACAGACTTTATCCCACATCTCCTTTGCT
This sequence comes from Penstemon barbatus, assembly GCA_003313485.2. Lineage (NCBI taxonomy): Eukaryota > Viridiplantae > Streptophyta > Magnoliopsida > Lamiales > Plantaginaceae > Penstemon > Penstemon barbatus. Next base: position 27,700,781 of record CM064877.1, on the reverse strand, counting down.
GTTTTGAGATGCTTGACCTTCTGGAATCTGTCTTCATCTAGAGCTTTGAACATTATGAACTTAGCCACCTTGTCTAGATTGACTAATCTGACTTCTTCGGGAGTTAGTTCATCCAGCTTTTTGTCAACGATCTGATCAGGCTGGTCAGCAACCTTTACAGTCTTCTTAAACCTGAATGGTCCTTGTGTAATACATGTAAACATGTTATCATTATAAGCAGCAAGAAGGATTTCCATTCTGATTTTCCAATCTTCAAAGTCCATATGGCCAATGTGAGGAACATGGCTTATGCACTCCATTTTCAAAAAAGTTATTATTTTTCAAAAATATGCTCTTTTGAAAAAATTTGACAAACTTTTGAAAAACACTCGGATCAAGCTCGTTGATCAGGCAGCTGATTCAAATGAACCACCTGCTCTGATACCACTTGTTGGTCCCAAGTGGTCAGTTGAGGTCTAGAGGGGGGGGGGGTGAATAGACCTCAAGGCTTTAAAATTTTTCTTTAACTTTTCTTCTATAAGTAGAGTTCGCTTATCAGCAAAATAAGATGACTGAGCTGATTTTGCACTCAGCTTATCAGCAGAGTAAGCTAATCTTATTCGTGAGACTACTATGCTGATATAGCACTTAGCTTATTCAGTAAAGTAGACTACTATGCTGATTTTGCTCATCAAACTTATATAATCAGAGTTTCAAACAATGATGCAGCGGATAATGTATATGTGTTTTTCAAACAATGTTTTCAACTCAATTAAACTTTTAAAGCACAAAGAAAGTTTTACCCCAAGTTGAAAATTCCTCAATTTAAAAGACTCTTCTTTTAAAGAATTTACTTAGCTTATGAAATATGAAATGCAAGACAATTAAAGTAAATAACACAAGGAATTTTTATAGTGGTTATACAGGAACAAATCCTCTTAATCCACTCTTCCAAGTCACTTAGATCTTGGGTTATACTATAAACACAAAGTTTACAATATTTCTCCACTTACACCAAAACAACAAATGAGAAGGCTGTAAGCTCACAATAGGAAATCACTAAGAAGACCTATCCTCTGAAGTTAGATCACTCACAAAGATGGATCTACACTCCGCACAACACTCAGTTGAATATCACTCAGATATACAAGGGTTCACTCTTGTTCTTCAACATTCAGCTTCGTCATAAGATGACTCCGCTTATGATAAGATGACTCAACTGATGGATTCTTGCTCTAAAGATTTGATCTTGAAAGTGTGCAAGTCTCTCTTGAATCTTCAGTTCACCATCTATTTATACTCTTGGATTTGTAATTTTGCTTGTTGAAGGTTGGCAAAATTGCATTTAAGTCCTTGAGCAACGGTCATAATTTGAATGGTAACTTTTGCAGACTGTTGCACTGTTCACTGTACACTCTGCTGTACTCTCTGCACTGTTTACTGTACACTCTGCTGTACTTTCTGTCAGCAGCATTTAATGCACTTAGCTTGTTACCGTTGGAGAGCTTACTGACCGATTTTACTTAGCTGATGGGATCCACTCCGCTGATGATCACTAGTCTCATGCACTAGTCTGATGCACTAGTCTGATCACTAGTCTGATCACTAGTCTCATGCACTAGTCTGATGCACTAGTCTGATGCACTAGTCTCATGCACTAGTCTCATGCACTAGTCTCATCACTAGTCTCATGCACTAGTCTCATCACTAGTCATCTCATGATCAGTCATCTGATGATCACCCATCTCATTTCCACCAAGCTGATTTTCAATCTTTCACTAATCTGATTTTCACTCTTATCATAAGATTGAATCTTCATTTCTTGAATACTTCTGTTCTTGAATGATTCTCTTTTAAACCAAGTATCCAATCTTCAAAGGCTTACTAAGCTTCCGTAACTTAGTTGATGACACCTTTTTGTTATCATCAAAACCTTTTAACTAACTTAATTAAGTCAACTGATAAGATCACTTAGCTGTTCTTGAGTTAATAAATTCTTCCAACAATTTCCCCCTTTTTGATGATGACAAAACCTTCAACTAAGAACGTCTCCCAAGTCTTCAGTTTAGACTTCATACTCTAGGATTAAAATCATTAGATCCAATGCAACCTTTGAAAGTTCTTAGTTGCATCTCACTTTTCCCCCTTTTTGTCATCAACACCAAAACTTAGTATGCTGAAGACAAGTAGGTGAATACTTAGCTGTTCGGGGTAGTTGGCTGTTAATTAATTCTTCTTTATACGCAAGCCAGCAGTTTGTAGTCTTCTTTGCTGTTTATCACTCCAGTTAGAATAACTGTTCCCCCTGACTTCAAGAATTGATACCACATGTTGGTTACTACCTTCACCTTTTTTTTTTTTGTGTATTCTTGAATGTCACTTGGTTGTTGAGTTTCAGTCGGCTGATGAGAAGCAGTCTTCTGATAACTTCATTTGACTTATTGAGAACATCATCTCTAATCAGGAGTACCGCTCGTCGTACACGTTCCCCCTGAGTTCAAGAATATGTGGTCAAGTAGTCTTATGAGAGTCAGTCTCGAAAGATACTCAGCCGTTGAATTCCAGTAAGCTATTGAGATGATTTTTCTGATATGTTCCCCCTTAGCTCATGAATCCAAATTCAACAAATCCATTTTCAACTCTTGAGAGCTGAAAGATTGTTGTCACATGATTGACTATACCACTTGTTGGATACAAACATTGATTCTCTTGATAAACTTCAATTTTCCAACAATCTTGCTTTCCTTGTTATTTCCAAACAACGCAGCTACCACTTGTTGGTTGATATCACATGTTGATACAGTACTGGATACCAATTGTTGATATTTTCCCACTCGAAGGTAAAACCACTTGTTGAACTTGTTGAAATCAGCAAGGGCAGTCAACTCACCTTTGTCATCACACATGCGTTTTTCCTACAAAACAGATTGCTGTTTTTGGTACCCCTTATAGTGGGTCCTGCATGGTTAGTATAAACTTTAACATGTGATGATTATGTGACTCAGTTTTATCATGAATTTCAGTTAATTTAGCATGGTAATAATTTTCATGATGAAAACAGTGCTCATAAGCAAGGTAAGATGCATGAAGTAAGTGATAAGCTGAGTTAACTAATAACTCTCCTATAGATTCAACAGACTTAACATTTTTAATTTCACTCCTATCAGCAGCATCTTTCAGCTTACTAAGCTGATGAGTTTTACTAGTCTGTTTAGTCTTAGGTTGCTTACTAGGTTTCTTAACCTTTTGAGCTTCAGTAGGCTTCTTCTTTTTAGCCTCAGATTTCTTTTTAGAGAATGATGCAGTTACTTCTTTCAAGTTCATTTATATTTTCTATACGAATTGCATACTCAGCTTTTAGAGTTTCATTCTCATGCTCAAGCTTTTTGTAGTCAGCTGATTCTTGAGGTTTTTCAACCTGAAGTTTCAGTGATCTGTTTTGCTCTTTTTAGCAGAGTCATCTCTTCCTCAAGCTTGGCAAATACACCAACAATATTTGAATTTGAGATTAACATTTGTTCAAATGATTCAAATAATGCAAGTTCATTAATTTGTAGAAGTTACCTCAATTTTAGAATCATCAGATTCCTCGGCCATTAAGCATAGAGTTTCGGGTACTTCTTCAAATTCTTTATCAGACGACTGGTTGTCTGAATAAGATATGCCGGAGTTTGTTAGCTTTGCTGCCTCAGCTAACTTTGCTTTGCTCTTACTTGGCTTATACTCCTTTTTGGCACCTTTTTCCTTGTTAGCAAACTTTTGAGAGATTGGATGTGGACGATCTTTAGTGAAGAGTCCATACGCCTTGCAATTTTGGTCTCCAAGTTTTGCTTTTGAGGAATCCCTGCTTTCCTGAAAATGATCAGAAGAAGATGAAATAACATTTTCATATTTTAATTTCATTTTCTTTTTATAGAACTTCTTGAAATCATTCAGAAGTAGGGCAACGTCGTCAGCAGTGTATGCTTTTTCTGAATTCAGCAGTGTATTCTCTTCGAACTTGTCCGCTGATTTTCTTGACTTGTCTGACGCGATAAGAGCAACAGTAGGGTCTGAACCAGATGACTCATCTATTCCCATTCTAGGCATTTTAAACTCATAAGCTTTGAGTGACGAGAACAGTTCAGAAAGGGAAATCTTCCCTAAGTCCCTTGATTCTTCCATGGCTGTCACCTTCATGTTGAATTTCGGTGAAAGAGCCTTGAGAACCTTCATGGTGATCTCCTTGTCTGAAAACGTTTTACCAAGTCTTAGAACTTCGTTCAAAGTTTTGGTAAATCTGGTATCCATTTGATCAATCATTTCACCAGACTTCATCTTGAAATTTTCAAACTCCTCAAGAGCCACACTAAGCTTATGTTCTTTGATAGCGTCGTTTCCTTCGCTCAGCTCACAGACTTTATCCCACATCTCCTTTGCTGTTTTGAGATGCTTGACCTTCTGGAATCTGTCTTCATCTAGAGCTTTGAACATTATGAACTTAGCCACCTTGTCTAGATTGACTAATCTGACTTCTTCGGGAGTTAGTTCATCCAGCTTTTTGTCAACGATCTGATCAGGCTGGTCAGCAACCTTTACAGTCTTCTTAAACCTGAATGGTCCTTGTGTAATACATGTAAACATGTTATCATTATAAGCAGCAAGAAGGATTTCCATTCTGATTTTCCAATCTTCAAAGTCCATATGGCCAATGTGAGGAACATGGCTTATGCACTCCATTTTCAAAAAAGTTATTATTTTTCAAAAATATGCTCTTTTGAAAAAATTTGACAAACTTTTGAAAAACACTCGGATCAAGCTCGTTGATCAGGCAGCTGATTCAAATGAACCACCTGCTCTGATACCACTTGTTGGTCCCAAGTGGTCAGTTGAGGTCTAGAGGGGGGGGGGGGTGAATAGACCTCAAGGCTTTAAAATTTTTCTTTAACTTTTCTTCTATAAGTAGAGTTCGCTTATCAGCAAAATAAGATGACTGAGCTGATTTTGCACTCAGCTTATCAGCAGAGTAAGCTAATCTTATTCGTGAGACTACTATGCTGATATAGCACTTAGCTTATTCAGTAAAGTAGACTACTATGCTGATTTTGCTCATCAAACTTATATAATCAGAGTTTCAAACAATGATGCAGCGGATAATGTATATGTGTTTTTCAAACAATGTTTTCAACTCAATTAAACTTTTAAAGCACAAAGAAAGTTTTACCCCAAGTTGAAAATTCCTCAATTTAAAAGACTCTTCTTTTAAAGAATTTACTTAGCTTATGAAATATGAAATGCAAGACAATTAAAGTAAATAACACAAGGAATTTTTATAGTGGTTATACAGGAACAAATCCTCTTAATCCACTCTTCCAAGTCACTTAGATCTTGGGTTATACTATAAACACAAAGTTTACAATATTTCTCCACTTACACCAAAACAACAAATGAGAAGGCTGTAAGCTCACAATAGGAAATCACTAAGAAGACCTATCCTCTGAAGTTAGATCACTCACAAAGATGGATCTACACTCCGCACAACACTCAGTTGAATATCACTCAGATATACAAGGGTTCACTCTTGTTCTTCAACATTCAGCTTCGTCATAAGATGACTCCGCTTATGATAAGATGACTCAACTGATGGATTCTTGCTCTAAAGATTTGATCTTGAAAGTGTGCAAGTCTCTCTTGAATCTTCAGTTCACCATCTATTTATACTCTTGGATTTGTAATTTTGCTTGTTGAAGGTTGGCAAAATTGCATTTAAGTCCTTGAGCAACGGTCATAATTTGAATGGTAACTTTTGCAGACTGTTGCACTGTTCACTGTACACTCTGCTGTACTCTCTGCACTGTTTACTGTACACTCTGCTGTACTTTCTGTCAGCAGCATTTAATGCACTTAGCTTGTTACCGTTGGAGAGCTTACTGACCGATTTTACTTAGCTGATGGGATCCACTCCGCTGATGATCACTAGTCTCATGCACTAGTCTGATGCACTAGTCTGATCACTAGTCTGATCACTAGTCTCATGCACTAGTCTGATGCACTAGTCTGATGCACTAGTCTCATGCACTAGTCTCATGCACTAGTCTCATCACTAGTCTCATGCACTAGTCTGATCACTAGTCATCTCATGATCAGTCATCTGATGATCACCCATCTCATTTCCACCAAGCTGATTTTCAATCTTTCACTAATCTGATTTTCACTCTTATCATAAGATTGAATCTTCATTTCTTGAATACTTCTGTTCTTGAATGATTCTCTTTTAAACCAAGTATCCAATCTTCAAAGGCTTACTAAGCTTCCGTAACTTAGTTGATGACACCTTTTTGTTATCATCAAAACCTTTTAACTAACTTAATTAACTCAACTGATAAGATCACTTAGCTGTTCTTGAGTTAATAAATTCTTCCAACAGTCCCAAACTAATAACAAGATTGAACTTTAATATTTGGACTAAATTCATACAAAATGGTAAATTATGGGACGATATTCGGTGAGTTGATATAGTTTAGGACGAAAAATCATAATTCGTAATTAGTTTGGGACGATATTTCAAACAAATATAAAATTGTTGGACGAAATTCGGTGAGGTAATATAGTCTGGGACAAAAATTCAAAATCACTAATTAGTTTGCGATGTTTTCTACAATTTTACCTATATATGAACTAATATTGGCCCAAGTTAGCATCATGTGTGGGCAATATGTTAAAAAACTTGGGAGTTGGGTTTAATTTTGACAAGGTGTAAAAGTTCATAATTAAATATTAGCCCCTAAACTTTAATAAATTTCAAATTATTTATAAAAAATAGAAAAATAAACACCCCCAACCCTATATAAATTGATTTAATTTTAATGAATTTGTATAGATATTTATAAATATTTTAAAAATACAAAATTGATCTACTAGATATGTAAATAAGATTTATATTATTTAGTTATACATACTACGAATTTATGTAAGAATTACATTTACGGTTATTTTGTACTACTTAGTTTTTGAGGAGTAAATTTGTAGTTATTAATTTCAATTTTTGCAAAATTTTCCAATTTATAGTGTTGTTTTTAACAGGGACCAAAGTGAACCAATATACAGTGTTATATAAAGCGGAAATTATAATTTTAGGTAAAGGGACAAAAATTCTCTCGAAGTCATGCATCTGTTTTGCTTGTGAGGTCGTCTTCGTCGTGTAGTAATCGCAAAAGGAATCAATGAAATACTATATTGATAAGATGGATGCATCTGTTAAGAAAATTTTGAGGGACGAATGTGAAAAAATCAGTCGTAAAGGAGGACGAAAAATGTCATTCACTCTATACCATATGTCGAGCCTATCTATCAATAAATATGGTCATATACAATTTTTCATTTGATATTGATAAGCTTATTGTTGTAATTATATGGATGGATACCTAATTAAAAGTTTAGAATTCATAGATAAATATATATATAAAGTGTGGAAAACAATTATTTCAAATAAGATAATTTGTATGTGGGCTTGTCCCACATTGACTTTTTATATTTGTGTGTACTAGTATATATGAACTTAAGTGTTTAGACTTGGTATAAGTCTTTACAAAGAGGGTCATATGAATACACCACACGCGCGCCGCCGCCGCCCGCCCGGCTCGGATCGGATCGTTTGGGCGAATTGTCTCGTCTCGGACTTATCTTTTTGGAGGAAATCAATTGAGAAAAACGTTTTACAGGGTGTATATATTTAAATTTTTTGTGTGCCCGCACATATATTTACGATAAAGGTTCTTGCACCTTGAGACTATAATTATATGATCGAAATGCACCCTAAATAGACAGAAAGGACAATTTACACCCTTCAACAAACATTCAGTTGTAATTCAAACATTCAATTGAAAACTATACCACAAATATGGTTTTTTTTTTTTTTTTTTTTGTATTTTAACCTGAAATCTTTGTAAATTGGTCTAATTCATCACCAAAATTTTTGTCGTCAACCAATACAGATCGACTAGCTTGGAGGGAATTAATCTTGCCACACACAAGATGGTGATTCAGATTATTCTTGGAAATAATTGAAATTTCTACGATGCAATTGAATTTAATTGAAGAGTCACTTAATTAGAATAGTGTGATGAGTATTTTCAAGAAGTGGTCTGGATACATTTAGAGCTGTCAATTGGCCAGGGCAGATTTTAATACGTGTATGGTCCGAATCCGATTAGATATTCAATTGCCCTATTCCATTTAAAAAGATATATAATCCGAAATACGTTAATAGAATATGAATCTAGGTCAATCTACTTGCAATATATTTATAAATATAATATCTATTTTTTTTTGTAACAAAATTTGTGATAAAACAAAATTGTATTTTATAAGATACCTAATGGATTATATTAGGGGCGGAGCTAGACTATTTTTGGGTTGGATTAGGTTGGGGTGGGGTTTGGGGCGAGAATGTTCAAGGTGATGCACCTAATATTTTCCCAAAACAATAGAACCATAAATATCTCTGAAAAAAACCAATGTAATTAAAATCGGATCGGACTGATTGAGTCTACCGATTTGATCATGAACCCGTGGCATGTTCAATTAACTAGTGATGACCGCATCGACAGTGCACCCGCCAAAACCGGTCAATAACCAACGAAGCAGTGGACCGGATGAACCGCCGACTCCATCCTTTTTTACATAAATTTTTGGAAAATTCACATAGATACTCCCTGTCTATAGGTCTAATTATTGGAACTTACCAACCTTATAAAAAATTATATCAACACCCCCTTGGCTAATGGAAGTTAGTCAACATTAGCAGAATGTGACAAAAGTTCGAAAAGCCCTTAATTATTTTCAATATTTACACAAAATAAAAAAAAAAAGGGAAATTTACATAGACACCCCCTGACTTTTACCCTAATTACAAGAAATTACCCTACTGTTTGAAATATTACAAAAACACCCCCTCACCCAAAAATTGTATTACAAGGACACCCCCTTGTTACACAAAAAATATTACCAATTTGGTCCCTAAAATCATTACAAATACACCCCTCGAGGGGGTATTTTTGTAATATTTCAAACAGTAGGGTAATTTCTTGTAATTAGGGTAAAATTCAGGGGGTGTCTATGTAAATTTCCCAAAAAAAAAATTCAAAATCCCCAACTATTAGGGTTAAACGTGAAATGAGCCGCCTCTTCAGCAGAGCTCAGGCGGCCACAGTGGATAAAATTAACCTAGGGAACTTGTAGCTCTTGAACACAGGAATCTATTGCAACAAGAATCATTGGGGTTGTTTGTTTGGTGTTTGAGAGAGTAGTGGAGGTTTGTGAAATAATCTCGATTTGCGTAATGTTGTTTGTTTGGGTTTTGAGAAAGTGATTTGAGAAATAAAGTAGATGTAGGTTTTTTTTTTTGGAAGAATTATGTTGTAGGTGTAAGATGTGTAAGACTTTATGTCAAATCATGTTTGTTGTTAGGTAAATTGTGTAAGAAATAGGTTACTTAATGTCAAATCAAAGCAGAGTTTGTATAGGTTTTGTTTAGAGATAAGAAAAATTGTTGTTTGTTTGGGTTTTGAGAAAGTAGTTTGAGAAAATTGAGAGATGAAAAATTTATTTCAGAAAATAGAAAACATGTTTGTTTGGCATTTCCCAAACACGAAAATTTTTCAGGAAACACCAAACAAACAGGCCCACTAAGTTTGGTTGAGAAATGAGAGAGAAATTGGAGTTTGAAATTTCAGATATAGGGCTTTTCGCGAACCAAAATTTGAACAACGATTTCTCCCAAATCACATCAATGAAATTTGACAAGGCTGGTAGTTATGAACTCGCCTTGATGAGAGGGAAAAAAATACCAACTAATCTTGGGCAAATAGCCTTCGAAAAATGGTGGTCGAGATTGAAATTTTAAATATAGGATTTTTCGCGAACAAGACTTTGAACAATGATTATGATGGGGTCTATTTTAAATTTAGACAGGTCGGACTCTTCGACCTGAATTACATCAAGCTGGAACACTACATTTCTGATCGCACTTGAAACTCTTTGACTTAGGCAAGAAAATGAACAGCTCGAAGTGCCTCCTATTGATTCGCTTGGTCGATCAATGCTTATGGACAGCTCGTGGGGCGTGCGAAGACTCCTATGGACCCTAGAACTCTATTAGAGAAACACGTGTTAGCCTATTAATACTAGAATAATCAATGTAAGAAGGATATTTTTCTCGCACATATTAGCAATATATTATATCGGTACTCTAGATCTAAAAAGCTACTAGTTAGCATTATTCTTTGTATTGCACAATCCTTAGTAGTTTGACCAGGGCCCCATATTCTTTGTAATCTATTTCAATCATAATCAATAAAGCACGATTTCTCCATTATTATTGATTACTTTATGTATTTTATTGATTTTACTTAACCCCACGAAATTCATTAAAATCAGTTGGCGTTCACCGTGAGACCAGGTCAAATACTAGTTCGAAATATGGTCAATTCAAGGAATCCTCCGAGGAAAGGTACCCGAACCAGAAACCATTCATCTCAGGCTACCTTTATGGTTGGGAATCGATCTAAGGACTCTGTTAGAAATATTAGCAACCACAGAACGAAACATGATGATAGAAATAGTGTCCGACAAGCCAACTGTATGGCTGCCATTTATTGTAATAAATAAATGAACTATTCAATTTAGATTAATAAATGATTTTTATTATATATGGTCAACTTTATCTTATGTAATAATTATCTACGCATAAGGATAGAAGTCCTTAGTTCACATGGCTATGGGACAACTCGTGGACTGATCTCTAAGGCCGTGATTTAGAACATATTCAAGAGTCATTGAATCCAATCGATATAGGACATCGTTGGATTCGGTTAGACTCTCACTGATGTGTATACTCCGATGAACTGGAGGATGCTGGCTTCCACGAGCGTGACTGTAATATTCGATACACAGAAGTGGGTGACTTGCTGGGATTGCAAGTGCACTGAATACCCCAATTAGGAAATAACTCACCATGGAAGTGGTAGTCGCATATCGGGGTTGAAGTTATTCCTATTTACATTAATATACGAAGAACGATCCCTAATACTTGAGGTGATAGGGTTTATCTGGTGCGAAAACGTCTATACTTTGATGTGAGTTCTGACCAACTGGGGATTACCAGAAGGTCTCCGAGGACTCACGTTGGTATGCAGGTTCATATCATCAACAAATGATCCATTGATCCGACTTGATATGTTGAGAAATTCTCTTATGGATTTCTGTGAGAAATTAATTCTGGTAAAACCCTCGACCAATATATCTGACGACTTTATGAAAGTAGCTCATAAAAATTAAGTCAAAGGAAATAATTTCGAGATCAGAGTACATAAGGTCAAGACGAAGAAAAAAGGAATCGAGGAATAGTCCATACCCTTAAGTCTCGACTGGGATATCGAATGATGGAGAGATCATGTCGTATATGGAACTTGTAAATGTTTAAAAGGTTCACTAAATTAATTCACCAGTGATTGGGCTCCATGGGCTTGTGGGCAGACATCGACTGTGGAGTGTGGGAGAATTTCCAAATTGACAGGGGTGCTAATTTTGGGATGATAAGTCGACAGAGTGTTCGATTGATTTAGAGTATTTAATACTAGAATAATTAAATAAATATTTTTTATAACCCACGGCCAATTATGTGGTTAACCTACGGGGGCATACACAATGCACATGAAGCGAAAGAAAGGAAACGAAGAACAACTGGATCGACCGGGTCGACCCAATTGGAGCAAGCGAGATCCGATTGGAATTGGATCAAGATTATAAATTAAATTGGAATTTAATTTATAAGTTTATTAATTAAATTGGATTTGATTAATTATAGGAATATTTAATTAAATATGCTTAGAGTCTAATTTAATTAAATGAGAGAGTAATTAATTAATTGGGCCATTAAATGAGAAATTAATTAAAACCTCAATTAATTAAATTGGAATGGACCATTAATTAATTAGAAGACTTATTTTTCAATTAAAGGGTCATGACCTATGTAGGAGAAAAGAGAAGACTTAAAGTCCTAGTCCTAGTAGGATTAGGAGTTATAAGATATATATATATATATATATATATATATATATACACACACGAGAGTATATATCATATCTAATATACAACTAATCAAACAAATAAGAAAATTAAGTCTAGCAAAAACTCTCTCTCTCCACTCTCTCATAGGATCAGCCGAACTCTCTCTCTCTCTCTTTAGAGGAGTTTTCGATTTTTTATTCTTGCTCCAAATTGTTCTCTAGTTTTAGATCTTAATAATATCTATGTTCTAGTTGATTAGGATTATTAAAGTTTTCGTGATATTGCGGTGTATCAACCCATAGAGGCGCAACACGGGGTACGCTACACAAACTCGGGATCAAAGGTGAAAAAGGAAAGGGAGAAACGCATCTACTTTGCTAAAGTTTGGATTTGCAAGGGGTCAGGTATAACTTTATAACAAAGTTTTGTCTTCGTTAATTATATTCATATATATATATACATCAAAATTGTATCATGGCAAGATTCTGTTGAGAGGTCCTTAAAAATTTCAATTTTCGCTGCCTGAAGGGCTGTTTGTCTTACCGAATCCCAACAGTGGTATCAGAGCCAAATCTGGCTTTGTATATATATGAATTTGCAAATTCTGTGTTATTAAATCATATGTTTGATTTATGTATGGCTAGATCTTTTACTATGCATGTTTTAGAACGTAGATCTGTTTAACTTGGAGTTAAAGAAAATATTTTGATTCGAAATTTTATCATGTTATTTTATTTTGGATTGAATTTAATTAATGGTACTGTTTTTAATTAAATCATGTAATCAAGAAAACAAAAAAAAAAATTGATCAACCGCGGCTTGGCACCACCGCGAAGCCGCAACACGCGACAACGTGTAAACTGCGCGAGCAGCACACGGCAGCTGTCTACGGGCCGCGTGTTGTAAGTGGTGCTCAATTGAACATTAGAAATAAATTGAAGTGTCTTAATCATATAAGCGGACTACTGTGAATGTTTTAAGAAATGTAGAGGACTTTAACGCTCATGTATAAAAGTGAAAAGAGAGAATTGCACTTTTGGTACTTTTATACATTTCATACCATACCTTTCAAAATGACACATTTGATACCAAAATTGACCAACTTTTTTCACATTAGGTTTGGCCGTTAATTTGTGGATGAAAAATGTCACGTCCATGGCACATGCCCGTTAAGTGAAAAAAGAGATGAGAAATACAATTATTAAAAATTGGATTTTTTATTTTTTTAATTTTTTTTGCAATATCCCCTTCTTCTTCCTCCTCCAATAAAATCGCTGGTGCCTTCCGGTGGCTATTGGGTCGAAATTGGTTGAGGACTTTTGTTCATCTTGTCGTGGAGAATTTGTACACATAAATATCTTTTCAATCCATTGGGTAATCTATTCGAATTTCGGGTTCTAATTCTCGAATTTCGTAGGTCAAAATTTACGAAATTTTAAATTGTGATTTCTCCTTTGATTCTCAACCAAAATTTGTGATTCTTGTTGCTGCAATAGTTTTCCATGATCATGGGCATCATTTTTCGTGAGGTTATTGTAGCTATCGTCGACGGTTGAGCTCCGCCCAAGGTTTTTGGTCTAAATCCTAATTTTCGCGAAAAAATGCGCCTCCCCGGAGCTCCACCATCGACGGCCGCTGCAATTACCCCATAAGAAATGTTTCCCATGATAAGAGGAACAAAAATCCTGAACCAATTTCCACCAACAACCACCGATGATGGGGGCTATTTTACACTATAAAGAATAACCGACAGCTCGGGTAAGACTAGGACGTTCCGACCTAGCAAACATATCCGATCTCAAGTCCGAGAAGGTAGGTCGTCTCGACCAGGAAAACGTATCTTGTCGACACGATCTAAGAAGCCGAATGCATAAAGGAGATTACTCAAGATCCTATCTGATTAAGGTACCTTATAAAGCTAGGATTATAGGCTCTATATAAGAGCTCCAACATTGTATTAGGGTTACGCTAAGCATCTTATACGTTAATACTCTATAAGCATATTGTGATCGCCTTATACTTTCAATCAATAATATATCTTTTAATCCACATCCTTCGTCTTTTACTTATTACTTTGGTTGCTATTCTTCTTCTTCTTATGTAATACCATCCGGAGTGAATTAACTAAGCCCAATACCAAATTTAATAATAGCTCTTCCTCTCTTACAAATTATTGATATTACTGAACTTTAACGAAATTCGGTAAAATCAGTTGGCGCCCACCGAGGGGCTAAGTTATTTACTCGATAGACACATGGCTCGCCCGAGGAGAACCAGACGAAAAAGTAACACAACAGTAGAACCTCCCGCAGTGGAAAACGTACGTGAAAACTCTAATAGGGAGGATATGACCAATCCTCCACCAATTTTGGAACAATAAGAACCCGATCACGCAAGGACTCAGGGGGAATCCCCCAGATTGAACATGCAGGGTTCGATGGGACAACGAATCCCTGATAACAACCCGCCTGTCCAAGCAATCCCACCCCCGCTGCCTAATAGACAGGAAAAACTCAGGCAGATGGCACAACTTATTGGTTCTGTGTGGGCCGAAATCCTCGAGGTTCCCAAACAAGAAGCTATAAATCTGAGAGTTGTCCAGGAACAACCAGCCAGGAGATCCCAGAGGGAAGCAGATCGTATTTCCGACCAAGCAGATAGCCCAGGGACCGATCAGCGTTCATTAATCATTCCACCACGTAACAACGCAAGGCCAGTCGATAACAATATTCGAGCTGGAGTACGGCCTAATCAGGCAAGAGCTAATGCTCGTCCTGTTAGGGTTAATTCAAGAGAACAGACCATTATTCCGGTCGATGATGATATGGTCGATCCGATACGCAACCAACCTCATACTGTTCGAGTGTCGGAAAGAGAGATCGAAAGAATGGTGCAGGAAAGGGTGGAGTAGAGATTATTAGCTACCCAACAACTGTGGCCTAGAACCAGAAATGTTCAAGAAAGCATAGCTGCCTGTTCTCCATTCTGTAGAGAAATCAAGGAGGCCCTGGCGTCAGGACATTTGCCGGGTCGGTTACCTCGCTATGATGGAACCACCGCTCCTGATGATTACATATTTAGCTTCACAAATATAATGAAACTTTATGCTCACTATGCAGAATACACGGAAAAACTGATGGTTACTACTTTCGAGGGGTTATCACTTGATTGGTTCGGAAAACAACCCGCAAATTCAATATTTAGTTTCAGGGAATTATGAAACAAACTTACCTAGCAATTTGCGAGCCAAAAAAGAAAAAAAACTCCCAATGAGTTACCTGGGGACAGTCACACAACAAGAAGGTGAATCCTTACGAAGCTGGCTTGGGAGATTCAATGTTGAATTGCTAAAGATCGATTCTCCGAACATCGACTATATTATATCGATCTTGTTTGACATTACTAAGAATAGACAATTCGGAAATGCACTTAGTCGAAAACAACCGCAAAATTTTGCTGATATTATGACCTTGGCTTCCAAGAATATGACCCAGGAGGAGATGAATTCGTTTAAAGATAAAAACAGAAACAAAGCCTCTACATCGGGATCGAAAAGACAGGATAAAGCACCTATCTCTAAAGTAACTGATTATGATCGATCTCTTAGGAAAAGGAACGTCTTCCAAAGATTAGATTACAACAGGAGCAGTTCTGATAAAAGACCTAATGTCTACATCAGACCGCGGTCCACCGACCGACCAATTAGAGACCGAGTAGACCACGTGGAGTATACCAAGTTAAACGTTCCTAGGGAAGAAATATTGGTCCTACTCGAAAGAAATAATTGGATTTCTCCTGCAAAAAGGATTACGCAGGCTAAGCCTGGGGCCAGAAACTACAACCTGTACTACAAATACCATCGGGCGCACGATCATCGAACTGAGGATTGTTTTCATTTAAAATAAGAGATTGAAAGGTTAATACAAGAAGGAAAGTTGAATAAGTATGTAGAACGAAGTAATAAGAGACACAGGACGAGAAGTCCTAGAACTCGAAACGAGAGAAGGATTCCACCAAGAAGAACTCCGAACAATAACTTACCGCCACATGACGACTTAGATAGCAATCATGTGAATGGCACGATTCACATAATTTTGGGTGGCCCGACTGGAGGTGATAGGCGGAATGCTCGAAGAAGGACCACGAGATCTATCGAAAAAGGATTGCAAAAGTCGGAGGAAATTTGGACCCTCGAGAGCAAGATATCGGAGCAACAACTGATCAGATTTAATGAGGACGAGGTCCCAAGGAACATATACTGGGACATAAAAGAAGATAGCCCTAATTTCCCTATGGTGGTGTCATTGGAAATAGCTAACTTCAATGTGAAAAGGATCCTGATTGACAATGGAAGTTCAGCCAACATTATTTCAAAAGAAGTTTTAACTCAAATGAACTTAGGAGAGATATCTCTCAAAAAGGTAGCCCCACCCTTGGTCGGGTTTGGAGGTTTGGAAAGCGTTCCAGCAGGAACCGTTAACTTAAGTGTTGCACTGGGCAGGAGAACCAACCGAACGGTAAAGATGATCAAGTTTCTTGTTGTAGAAACTCCATTCGCCTACAACGCTATGTTAGGCCGACCTACCCTAAATTTATTTCGAGCTATAGTATCCACCTACCATCAGACAATGAAGTTTCCTACCACTTCAAGGGTCGGAGAAATAGTTAATGATCATTGCAAGACATGGGATTGCTATAACACATCCTCTCGCTGGGAGACAAATTGAAACCCGTCACGCTCTCGAAAAGGAAGGTTGAAGAAATAACGCTTGAAAGATCAAAAGAGCTCGATATCCCTAATACGGATAAGATTGACAGAAAGGGAAAGGAACCAAACGATCTTACCATTAGACCTCCAGAACATAAGGATATAATGTTGGTCGAGAATGATCCGAAGAAAACTACAAGAATTGGGACCGAGCTCACTCCGGAAGGTGAGTTCATGTTGATTAATTTCCTTAGAAAAAACGTGGATGTATTTGCTTGGAGCGCGGAAGATATAGCTGGTCTAGACCCGAGGATAATTACTCACTCCTTGAAAATTGATCCAACCGCCAAACCGGCAAGGCAAAAGAAGAGAAATCATGGTTCCGTAAAAGACAAGATAATTAAAGCTAAAGTTGAGCGACTATTGATGTCTAAACAGATAAGGGAAGTACATTTTTTGAAATGGTTATGTAATGTGGTTTTGGTGGCAAAAGGGGACAAGAAGGACAATAACTGGAGGATGTGTAATGACTTTACCGATCTGAATAAGCTATGCCCTAGAGATCCATATCCCCTTCCCAGAATTGATTTATTGGTCGACTCGACAGCCGATTTTGTGATCTTCAACATGATGGATACTTTCGAGGGTTTTTATCAGATTTATATGGACGAACGAGACCAGGAGAAAATAGCGTTTGTAACAGAACAGGGCGTATACTGTTTTATTGTAATGCCATTTGGGTTGAGAAATGCTGGTGCGATTTACCAGAGGTTGGTTAACCTTATGTTTAAGGAACTGATCGGGGAGGTCATGGAAGTATACATAGATGATATGTTAGTTAAAGGTATGAGTGAAAAAGATCACGTCGCTCATCTCGACCGATGTTTTAAAATCTTGAGAAAGTACGGTATGAAGCTCAACCCGGCGAAATGTACGTTTGGAGTTAAGTCGGAAAAATTCCTAGGGTACCTTGTTCACCAAAGAGGCATCGAAGCAAACCCTGAAAAGATATAAGCTATAACAGAGATGAAACCTCCAAAAACGATATCTCAGGTGCAAAGCTTGGTAGGAAAAATAGTTGCCTTGAATTATATCAAAGTCAGTCGACAAAAGCCTACCTTTCTTTCAAACCCTGAGGAAAGCAAAGACTCTTCAATGGATCGAGGATTGTGATCGAGCATTCGGTCAATTAAAAGAACATTTAACCTCACCGCCATTGTTGGCCAAGCCTACGGAAGGACAACCTCTATACCTTTACATATCCATTTCGGAAGTTGATGTAAGTTCAGTTCTCGTGAAAATAAAAGACTCGGAACACAAGTCAGTCTATTATCTAAGCAAACTCCTGCAAGGGGCTGAAAAGAATTACCTAGAGATAGAGAAATTTGCCCTCGCACTGGTAATTGCGGCTAAAAAATTACGACCATATTTTCAAACTTATAAGATTATTGACCTCGCCAATCAACCGTTGAGGCAAGTGTTATCGAAGCCCGAATCTTCAGGAAGATTGATCAAATGGGCCATCGAGCTGGGACAATATGAAATAGAATATCGTCCAAGAACTGCTATAAAAGCTCAAGTACTAGTAGATTTTCTCTTGGAGACACCCATTTCTTCGCCTATGATCCTGGATGAGCCAAGTACGAGTGATAATGATACTCTAATTGTCAAAAATCACACTTGGCTTATGCATGTCAACGGTGCATCAAGTAGAGAGGGAGGCGGAGATGGAATTAATTTTCGAGGACCAGAAAGTGAGGATTTAAACTAGGCATTCACGTAGATTTTATGGTGACAAATAATGAGGCACAGTACGAAGCCCTATTGCAGGGATGGAAATGGCTATTAAAGCGGGTATAAAAGTTTTGAGATTATTAACCGATTCCGAGTTAGTTCAATGACAAGTAGAAGGATCGTACGAGGCCAAAGAGTATAATATGATTAAATACCTGGAAAAGGCAAAGCAGCTCGCCGGAAGCTTTGATAAATTCGAGGTCCAAAATATTCAACGATCGGAAAACAAATGGGCAGAACTTTCACGGTTTACTGGATCAAGAGCAATGACATGGTTGATTTCTAAAACTCCAGCTATTGATTTGGATTTGATACCTGATGCGGAAGTTATGGAAATCGAATTCGACAAAGAAAGTTGGATAACTCCGCTCCTGCAATATTTGAACAATGGATCCCTCCCTTCTGATCAGAATGCTGCCCGAATGATTAAATATCGAGCCCAAGGTATGCTATTATGGAAGGATAACTCTATAAAAGATGCGTCTCCTAGCTGCACCTGACATACTCAGGGAAATTCACGAAGGTGAGGCAGGTAATCCTAGTGGAACTAGAGCCCTCGCCCTAAAGTGTTTAAGGACGGGATATTATTGGCCGACGATAAACCAAGATGCAGCCGAGTATGTGAAGAAATGCCATTACTGCCAAGTTCATTCGAATGTAATACACCAACTGACAGAAAAGATGCATTCTATTCCGATATGTTGGCCTTTCGACCAATGGGGAATCGATATAGTAGGACCATTCCCTATGGGAAGGTTGAAAAAGAGTTATGTATTGGTCGTTGTAGAATATTTTAATAATTGGATATAATGCATCGCACTGGCTCGCATTACTCAATTTCAGGTCATAAATTTCTTATGGAAATATATAGTTTGTCGATTGGAATCTCAAGGGTCCTAATTTCTGATAATGGAACTCAATTCGCGGGTAAGCAAGTCTTAGAATGGTGCTCAAAGTTTGGTATACATCTAATGGGCACCCCCGGGCTAATGGACAGACCGAGGTTGCTAGGGAAATAATAAAATCTTTGTAGAAAAGACTGGATGAAGCTAAAGGAAGATGGTTAGATGAACTTCCCGGGGTGATTTAGGCTAATAGAACAACCGTAAAGGCTTCGACCAGTGAGACCCCTTTTAGTCTAGTGTATGGGTCGGAGGTCGTTATTCTAGTTGAAGAAGTCGTTCCCAGTCCTCAGATCGAATTGTTGGATGAAGAAACTAATAATTTGAGAAGAAAGGAAGATGTAGACCTAACAGATGCATTAAGGGAAAAGGCAGCTATTCGTCTGCAGGCTACAAAGTCAAGCATGGAAAAGGCATACAATCAAAGAGTTTGAATCAGATATTTTAAAGAACGGGAGTTACTCTTCAAAAAGGTGGAAGTATCCAAACATGTTGGTAAACTACAACTGTTGGTCCCAAGTGGTCAGATGAGGTCTAGAGGGGGGGGGGGGTGAATAGACCTCTAAACTTTTTACAATTTTTAACTTTAAAACCTTTTTGTTAACTTAAACAGACTAAGCTGTTATCAACAGTAGGTTCCTCGGCTGATCGCGAACAAATCTTTGAACAGCTTCGTAGACCACTAAACTGATAGTTACTTTGCTGATTTTGTCAAAATCAGTTTTAATACTTAGAGTACTTGCAGCGGATTTTCAAAGTGTTTTTCACAAGTATCCTCAGTAGTTTGAAAAATGTTTCCCCAGTTTTATAAACTCCTTTTAAATCTTTTTCAAACAGTTAACTAGAGTGTTTTATGCAGTCTTGAAATATGCAAGTAAAAATGCAAATAAAAGCACAAGTAATTTTTATAGTGGTTATATGGATGTAAATATCCTTTAGTCAACTCTTCCAACTCACAAAGATCTTGGGTTATACTAGAAACACAAAGTAACCAGTACACTCTGCTTACGCCTAACAACAAATGAACAGGCCGTAAGTGCGCAGTAAGAAATCACAAAGAAATCCTACTCTCTGAAGTAATATCACTCACAAAGATGGATATCTACTTCTCACAACACTCAGTTTTACAAATTCACTCAGAAGATGTGTTTAGCTTTGTTCTTCAACTTCGCTTTTCGTCAACAAATGACTAAGCTGATGAGTGAGCTGTTCTTGAGACTTAAAGAGTTCTGCTTCGAAAATTTCTCAGAGATTGTGTTGTTGTATGTTCTCTTCGTCTCTTTCAACTATTTATACTTGAGGTTTGAAAAATGTCCGTTGAAGAGAGACATGATTCAAATTCCTCGAGTACTGGTCCTTAATTTCCGCGAACGGCTCTTTTGCAGTCTGTCCGTACTGTCAACAGTACTTTTCTGCAGGCAGCATTAAATGCACCCAGCCGATGCGAAGCATTTCTTCAATCATTTGTCTTTAATATCCTTGTATTTCAGCATTTATTACTTCCAGGGGCATTTATTACCGTTGGGAAGACTTTATGATCCTTTCCACTTGGCTGATGGAAGTGCAAGTCTGATGGCGAACAAAGTTGATCTCAAACTTGAACAAATCTGATTTGAGTCGGCTGATCTTCATCAGTCTGATAATTTTCCTTCAGCGAATCAGCAGTCTTTGGACCTTGATTTTTGTCTCTTCTGTTGTCTTATTTACTTAGTCAAAAATATTCTTCACAAGGGACCATCAGCTAAGTTAATCCATACTTAGCAGATTTTGAAGTTTTGGAATGCATCAAAACCTCCCTTATAAATTTGTCTTCAGTGCCTTCATATTCATCCTTATCCAACAATTTCCCCCTTTTTGATGATGACAAAACTTCAGCCAAGTACCTGTTAATACCTAAGCTAAAGATTGTGATCCTCAAAATTTTCTGAGATAGAAAAGATGTGTTGGATTAAACTTGTCTTTTTATTGATAATGAAAATATTACAAGTACAAGTTCATCAGATGAGATGTCTGAAGAATAGATAAACTAAACTGATTACAAAGGATTTATAAGTTTTAACTATCAGCTTCTTCATCAGATCCTTCAAGCACTTCTTCATACTCATAAGATGATTCTTCATCATCTTCTTCTTCTTCATCTTCATCAGCTTCTTCACCCTGAAGGATATTTGCTTTGGCAGCCTCCATCTTTTCTTTAAGTTGATGCTCCTTCAGTAGCTCCATTGCCTTCCTGGCTGATTCAGTATTCTTGTACTTGGTCAACGACTCTGTTTGATCTTCAGCAGAGTCCTTGGTTTCAGCCATTACTTCATCAGCTTTGGCTTTGTCCTTAGTCTCTTCTTCAGACTTCTCTTCACCTTGTACCTTTCCAACTGTTTCAGCAGTCTTGGTCTCAGCAGTAGTCTTTTCAGTAGTTTCTTCAGTCTTCTCAACTTCAGCATCAACAATAATCTCCTTAGTTGATTCTTCCCCTTTATCTTCCCCCTTTTTGTCATCATCAGACTTGATGACTTCTTCAGGTTTAGCAGCAGGGTTGAGTGCAACAGTAGGAACCTTCATTGGAGCACATAAAGTCTTCAGGTTCTGATTTACTACATCATGACTTGCTGTTAAGTGATGAAGAGTGGTACTGATGTTGTCAGTTTGATCATTGAAGTAGTTAATATTTAGTTGCATTGTTGCAAGTTCATTGTATAACTCCTTCTCAGCGTTTGAGACTTCTTGCAACATTCCAATATTAATCTCCTTCTCTTCTTCACTGACTTTGATGAAGGTTGCAGTTAAATCAGCTATCTTGTGCTCAGCTCTTTGTAAGGCAGTATGAAGGTGATTTACATCAGCCTTCACATCTTCAACGTTTCTATTCATATCATTAAGGCTTTGCACTAACTGCTTGGAATGGTCTTGAGGTATAGGAAAACTATCAATTTCAGTCTTGATGATCTTTTCAGTTGACTGTTGCATAGTTTCCAGCTGAAGTCTGTTGGACTCTACCAACTCTGCTTTTAGTTCTTCCTTCAGCTCCTCTTTTAGCTTTCTTAGCTGCTGGCTATGCTTCTCTTCCAGTTCCTTTACTGAATTTTCCATTAGCATCTGGAAAGCTTCCATCAGTGATGAGTGTTCATCACATGATGAAGCAGAAGCAGCAGCTTCCTTTTCTTCAGGCTCCTGGTGGACAGGAACATCATTCATCTCAGTCTCTTGATGATCTTCAGAAGCCTTAGCATTCCACTCAATGGCTAAGGTTTTATCAGCTTTCTTGTGCTCGACATCATCATAAAACAGATTAGTGATCGTGCCATCATCATTGAAGCAGGTTGTTTGACGTATCTGCCTAACAATGATCCAAGCGTTAACAAAAGCATCATTTCCCTTGGGCACTTCACTATACTCCTGTACTTCCTTGCCAAAAATTATATGCTGAATACTTGGCAGCTGGGGCATGTCACTTGAACATCCCTGCTGATATCTTGACATTTCTGCCCATCTTTTCAAGGCGGTCATGGTAGCAATGTTTAGTGCCCTTTCTTCAGCGTTGTCAGACTTCCTTCTTTTAGCAGGCAAGGAGTTCTGAATTATCTTGGCCTCCTCTAGGGCATACTCCCTTGCATAAAGATGCATAGCATCTCTGGCATGATGAGGATCTAAGGCCTTCTGAATGGAGTCTGTCTTCAGCCAGTTCAGAACCCATTGTTCTTCAACAGCTAACTCCTTCAGATTTTGAAGTTCTGTTATGGACCTGTTCAGTCTGTTGTCTCTCCATCTGATGTATCTAGACTTTTCTTGAGTGAACAGCGTCTTTAACATTAGCTTCTGATCATAGTAAGCTAAGGACTTCTCAAATCTCTTGAAGAGTTCTTTATCAGCATATACAATGTTGAAGGCTCTTCTGATTTCAAATTTTTCTTTGGGCTTGGCCTCTCCAGCAGGCATTTTAGGCTTTCTGGATTTGTCTTCACCATCAGCCTCATTTATCTTTATGCCTCCTCCATGGACAGGTCCATAGGCATCAGTTTTGCTTAGCTCAATGACCATAGCCATTTCAGCATCTTCAGCAGCTTTTCTTTCTGCCTCAGACATTTTTCTTCTTGCCTCATCCTTTGCTTCCTGAACTTTGCTCAGTTCAAGTGCCTTCTTCTCCTCCATTTCATCCTGTTTTCTTTGGTCAGCTTCTTCCCTTTTCTTCTTATCAGCTTTGGAAACTTTCTTTCTTTTGATCACGATCTTCCTTTTTCCTTTATCAGCTGGGGCAGGGACTGGACCAGCAGATGAGATAGGTGCAGCATCAATAGGATGGATGATCATAACATCTGGATCATCCTGAGGTTGGGCAGCCTCAACTGTTGGTGTAGCTTGAGTCGACTGTTGCGCATCAGCTTTGTCAGCAACAGAAGCCTCAACAGCTTCAACAGGTCTTTCAGCAGTTTGAAGAATTTGCCTTACTAGATTTGCCAAGTTAGCAGGCTCTTCAAAAGTTATCTGCTTCTTTGCTGTTTTCTTCAATAGTCCCTGAATGGGTCTTGAAGCAGCAGTGTCTTTTATTTGACTCCTGGTCCTATGAGAAACATTCTCATCAGGAGCTTGATCAGATGGTGTCCTTGAAGATGATGCAGGGGACACATTCCTGTCATCAGTAGTGGTTAGGTCAACAACCTTGTTGCCTTCAGCATCCTCCACTTTCTTCATTCTCTTGGGAGTCTTCTCCTTAGGCTTTTCAGTAGCCTTCTTCTTTTGTGTCTCAACAGCTAACTCAGCTGTTTTCACCAATCTTCGTGGCCTTTTGGCTGGAACCACCTTTGGTTCCTCGTCTTCATCTTCTTCAGGCTCATCAGCCTTTCTCTTAAGAATAGGCAAGTATTTGGACATTGCCTTGGACTTGTGAACCTCCTTACCATTCGTCATAACACATCCCAGTTTGGACAACAGATAACTGAGTGAGATCCTGTGGTTGGTTTGAGGAGTCTTTCCTTTCTTCACTTCATGAAAACCAGCCAAGATATACCAAATTATGACGGACCAGTTGACTTCCAGCCCATAATAAACGGCGGCCATGATGCTGAACCTCTTCATGGTAACAGCATCCAGAGAGAAAGTACAGTTTTCAATCAGCTTCGAGACCATATCAGCCATCCGCTGATATTCATCCTTCAATTGTTTCTTCTTGATGTTGCCAGTCAACATCTCTCCTTCTTTGGCGCAGATCGCCCAGAATTGTTGGTGCTTGTCTTCCGTCAGTACAGTGACGTCATGTCGTCCACTATTAGGAAGCCCAAAAGTTTCATGAAGAACATCAGGAGTAATGACTATGGATTTACCTCCCACTGTAGCCTTAATCTCCAGTGTACTATAATCAATAGTTGCGGTCTTGTAGTACTCCATTACTTGATCAGTCCAGATTACTCCCTCATTATACTCCATAAAGTTCACCAACGAGGCAGATTCGAATTTTTCCAACAGTTCCTTCATTAGATCCGTACCAGATTGATAGTAGGACTCATAAATGAGGAACATACCTTCAGCGGCCATTTCGAATCTGTTGAAAGTAGAGAGAACAAGAAGAATTTTGCAGAAAAATTGCAAGTATTTTCTCTCAAGTATGCTTTGAATATTTAGGGTGCGTAAAGAGCTACACAGCTGATCAGATCTGGATTTATAGAACTAGGGTATCTTGGTTTTCGTGATACTAGCTAACCGTTAGATCCGTTTCTTGTCAGTGCTGATCGTGCGGTGTCAGTTACGACCTTTCAAATTCAAATCGCATTAAATGAGGAGCGGGAATTTGTACCATCCTTCTGTCACTTGTAAAAGCGTGTTTTTGAAATAAAACGTTTTAAACAGTAAGCTTTTTACACAAGCGATCAGATGAGTAAAATAAATACTTATCTGATGGACTACTGTCCTGATGACATAGCTGTTATCAGTGAAAGCCAATAGCTGATAACCTTCCTCGGCTGTTTGTCAATCCAGCTAGATAATAAGTCTTCAGTCTTCAAAACCTTAATCTTCTGTTGAAAACATAACTTCAACTAACTGTCATTAACAGATTTCATCTTTTGATCAGAAGTACCGCTAGTCTTACACGTTCCCCCTGACTTTAAGAATTCATAAGTTAACTAGTCTGTTGAGAGTTAATCCTTGAAGATGAATAAGATGAGTAAGCTGTTGAACTCTAGTCTTCTGATGAGTTCCCCCTCAGCTTATGCATCCAATTTTAATAAACCTAGTTCAGCTCTTAGAGTTGAAAACCTTGTCTCACTTAAAGGTTTTGTGAAGGTGTCAGCAATTTGATTTTCAGTAAACACATATTCTATCATGACATTTCCTTTCTCCACATGATCTCTAAGAAAGTGATGCTTGATCTCAATATTCTTAGTCCTTGAATGACTTGTCATATTCTGAGTAAGGCTGATTGCACTTGTATTGTCACAGTAGATTGGGATTCCACTGATTTTGATATTGTAGTCTTCTAGTTGATGCTTCAACCATAAGATTTGTGCACAGCAAGCTCCAGCAGCTATGTATTCAGCTTCAGCAGTTGATATGAATACTGAAGTCTGTTTCTTACTCATCCATGAGATCAGACGACTACCTAAGAATTGACAGGCACCTGTTGTGCTTTTTCTATCAATCTTGCAGCCAGCAAGGTCAGAATCTGAATATCCAATAAGCTCAAATCCAGATTCTCTAGGATACCACAATCCCAAATCTTCAGTACCTTGAAGATACTTTAGTATCCTTCTGGCAGCTAAGAGGTGAGATTCCTTAGGATTTGATTGAAATCTCGCACAAACCCCAACTGAGTACATGATATCAGGTCTGCTTGCTGTTAGATATAACAGTGACCCAATAATGCCTCTGTATTTGGTTATGTCCACTGATTTGCCATCTTCATCTTTATCCAAACGAAGACTTGTAGACATTGGAATAGTAGCAGTAGAGCTAGTTTCCATACCAAATTTCTTGAACAGATCCTTTGTGTATTTTGCTTGGCTGATGAATATTCCATCAGGCAACTGTCTTACTTGCAAACCAAGAAAATAATTAAGTTCTCCCATCATGCTCATTTCAAACTTGTTCTGCATCAGCTTTGAGAACTTGTCACACATCTATTGGTTAGTTGAACCAAAAATAATATCGTCCACATAAATTTGCACAAGCAAAATATGTTATTCCCATTCAATAGTGAACAAGGTCTTGTCAACTTTACCTTTGCGAAATCCTTTAATTAAAAGAAAATCAGATAAGGTATCATACCATGCTCTTGGAGCCTGTTTCAGTCCATAGAGGGCTTTGTTCAGACGATACACCTTGTCTCCTTCTTGATAGATTTCAAAACCAGGTGGTTGTTCAACGTAAACTTCTCACATCCATCTGATAGACGGTGAAATTCTTGTGAGCAGCATAGGCAAGAAAGAGTCTGATGGCCTCTAGTCTTGCTACTGGTGCAAACGTTTCATCAAAGTCAATGCCTTCTTCTTGGCAGTAACATTTGGCCACTAATCTTGCTTTATTTCTGGTGACTTCACCATCTTCATCCATCTTGTTCCTGAATACCCATTTAGTGCCAATGATTCTATGATGACTTGGTCTAGGAACTAAGTACCAGACTTCATTCCTTTCAAATTGATTCAGCTCTTCTTGCATAGCTTCAATCCAGTTGGAATCACTAAGAGCTTCTTCAATCTATTTGGGCTCAATTTGAGATAGGAAGCTGACAAACATTGCATCACTTGCAGCAGCTCTCCTTGTCTTCACTTTATCCAAAGAATCACCAATCACCAGTTCTGGTGGGTGATTCTTGAGCCATCTAAGATCAGGTTGCAAATCATAATGTTGTCCTTTGTTTTGATCTTGCAACACCACTGTTGGAGTTCCAGTAGTAGTCTGTTGAACTTCTCTTGTCTGTTGAACAGTCTCTGGTCTATCAGATGTTTGCAACTCGTCTGTTAGACAACCAGCACTGTGATTTTGAACAGCCCTTGAGTTATCAGCTGGGTTGAGATCAGGTAGTATGATGGGAACATATTCTTCATTCTTTCCAACATTCAACTTCTGTAAATCAGTAGACAGATCTTGATTAATACTTTGATTCTTTTCAGAAGATTGACTTGGTTAATCAAATACTACATGAATGGATTCTTCAATTAGTAATGTTCTTTTGTTAAAAACACTATAAGCTTTACTAACAGTAGAGTATCCTACAAAACCAGCTTCATCAGCCTTCTCTGCAAATGCAGTAAGGTGATTTTTCCCATTATTTAAAACATAGCATTTACAACCAAATATCTTAAAATAATGAATGTTCGGCTTCCTGTTGTTCCAAACTTCATATGGAGTCTTGTTTTGGTGCTTGTTGATCATGCATCTGTTTTGGGTAAAACATGCTGCGTTTGTTGCTTCTGCCCAAAATCTTTGGGGCAGCTTAGCTTCAGCTATCATGGTTCTGACAGCTTCCATTAGTGTTCTGTTTCTCCTTTCAGCAACACCATTCTGTTGAGGGGTTCTAGCAGCTGAATACTAATGATGTATTCCTTTGATATTACAATACTCTTCAACAGTAGAGTTTGTAAACTTTGTCCCTCTATCTGATCTGATCTTCAATATCTTTATGCTTTTCTCATTCTGGATCAGTTCTATCAGATTAGTAAGATGTTCCTTGGTTTCACTTTTCTTCTTCATGAATATCACCCAAGTATATCTCGAATAGTCATCCACAACAGCTAGGCAGTATTTCTTTCCACCATTGCTGACTGGATCAACGGGTCCAAATAAGTCCATGTGTAGCAGCTCCAATATTCTTCCAGAAGATTGATGCTTCTTGCTTTTGAATGATGACTTGATTTGTTTACCCTTCTGACATGCGTCACAAAGCTTATCTTTGCTCATGACTGTCTTTGGAATTCCTTCTACCAGATTGTTCTTGATAAGGCTGTTGATGGTCTTGAAATTCACATGATTCATTCTTTTGTGCCACAGCCAACTAACTTCACTTGGTGTTGATGCCACCAAACAAATGCTCGAATTCTTGTTAGCAGAATTCCAGTCCGCTGTGTAGACATTCCCTTGTCGTCTTCCAGATAAAATTACCTTCTTTGTACCAATCTGTTCAACATAGCATTTATCTGTTGAGAAGATGACTGAATATCCTTTGTCACAAAATTGACTTATGCTCAGCAGGTTGTACTTTAGGCCTTTAACATATGAGACGTCAGATATCTCTATGTTGCCTTTGATCAGCTTTCCGCTTGCTACAATCTTGCCTTCCTTGCTGTCCCCAAAAGTAACTTTAGGACCATCCACAGCAACAGCATCAGTCAGTTCATGTATGCTTCCACACATGTGTCTTGAACAGCCACTGTCCAAGTACCAAATTTTCTCTACTTTACTCCTACTCCTAATCCTAACCTACAAAACAAAATAAAATTGTTTTAGGTACCCTTATTTAGAGGGTCTTGAAGGATTAGTTCCACCTTTGAAAACCCAAGATGATGAAGTCTTAGGCTTCTTAGGCTTCTGAGTTTCAACAGGAGTATGAACAGTTTTGTCATATTGTTGATGATCAGTATGATAAGGATAATGTTCAAATGCAGAGTAAGATGCATGATAAGGAGGATATGCATGCATTGGATGAGCAGGATATGGTGCATAGTAAGTTGGAAATTTGGGTGCATGATACATAGGATGATATGCAGCAGGTTGCACATAATAAGACTCATTTCCATACCAAGCATTTTAATTTTTCTTATTCTTATGCTTCTTTGGTTTACTAGTTGCTTGCTCATTAACAGACGACTTAGTTTTATCACTAGTCTGATTAGTTTTAGCCTTGTCAGAGGACTTCCTAGGACTCTTCTGTTTAGGCTTACTAGTCTGTTTTCCTACGCTAGGCTCTTTACTCTTTTTAGCCTTAGGAGTTTTCGTCTCCTTTAATACTTTCTCAGGTGAAGCAGGTTTAGTAGTCTGAACATACAGTATTACCTTACTATTGTCAGCTTATATAAATTTTTCAGTATGGTTCAGTTCTAACTTATCCTGATCTAAAGGCGTCTTCTGTTTACTAGACATGTGAGTGGATGCAACAGATGACTTCTCATGAGACTCGATGACTTTCTCAAGCTCAATGATTTTACCTTTATAAACTTCACATTCAGCTTTCAGAGATTCATGTTCTTGCTCAAACTGTTTATATTCAGCTGATTCTCTTGGCTTTTCAGCTGAGAGTTTCAGTGAACTATTTTGCTCTTTTAGCAATATCATCTCTTCCTTAAGCTTTTTATATGCTTCAGCAGTAGTAGTATTGTTAAGCATCATTTGTTCAAATGAATTAAATAATTCATTATCAAGAGGAGTTACCTCATCCTCAGAGTTATCAGATTCCTTAGCCATCAGGCAGAGAAGAGCAGGACTCTCTTCATCAGAAGACTCTTCATCAGAAGTGTCTGAATCTGAATCAGATGAGTAGACAGCAGCTAGCTTTTCTGCCTCTGCTACCAACACCTTTCCTTTCTGATGCTTTCTTTCTTTTCTGATTCTCTTTTCTTCTTCTGTATACTTCTCAGCTTTAGGATATGGGCAGTCTCTGATGAAATAACCCAGTTTCCTGCAGTTATAGCACATCATTTTGGATTTATAAGAATCCTTATCCTGAGAAGAAGAAGTAGGGTTAGAAGTAGAAGCATTGTTATATTTGTTCTTCATTTTTCGTCTGTAGAACTTTTTGAAGTTGTTCATCAGCAATGCTACGTCTCCAGCAGTGTACTCCTTTTTGTTGAGTAGTGTGGCTTCATCAGATGAGTCCACATCTTTGCTTTTGTGAGCTGGCCTTCTGGGGTTTTCAGCAGCAACAAGTGCAGTTGTGGGACTTGAAGTAGAGGTTTCTTCAACACCCATTCTTGGCAGTTTATACTCGTACGCCTTGAGTACTGAGAACAGCTCGGTGAGAGAAATCTTGCCCAGATCTCTTGACTCTTCCATGGCTGTCACCTTCATGTTGAACTTTGGAGGTAGGGCCTTCAAAACTCTGACGGTTATCTCCTTGTCCGTAAAGGTTTTTCCAAGCTTTAACACTTCATTTAATGTCCTTGTAAACCTTGTGTCCATCTGGTCAACGGTTTCCGCAGACTTCATTTTGAAGTTGTCCAGCTTTTCCAGAGCAACACTCAGCTGATGCTCTTTGATGGCGTCGTTTCCTTCGCTCATGTCACGAACCTTATCCCACATCTCCTTTGCAGTTTTGCAATGTTTGACTTTATCTAACCGATCATTGTCCAGGGCTTTGATCATGATGAAACGGCCAACTTTATCCAGATTGAACAGCTTTATTTCTTCGGCTGTCATCTCTGTTAAATCCTTTTCCAAGACTAGTTCAGCTTCATCAACTATGATAGTCTTGGTGAATTTGAATGGACCTTTTATGATACATGTGTACATGTTATCATTATAAGCAGCTAGGAAAATCTCCATCCCGATTTTCCAGTCTTCAAACGACGTACCAGCAATGTGGGGAACATGGCTGATACAGTCCATTTTTCAAAAAGCTTTTGTTTTTCAAAAAAAATGCTCTTTTGAAAAGTTTTAAAAACCTTTGAAAAACACTTGGATCAAGCTCGTTGATCAGGCAGCTGATTCTAATGAACCACCTGCTCTGATACCACTTGTTGGTCCCAAGTGGTCAGATGAGGTCTAGAGGGGGGGGGGGGTGAATAGACCTCTAAAGTTTTTACAATTTTTAACTTTAAAACCTTTTTGTTAACTTAAACAGACTAAGTTGTTATCAACAGTAGGTTCCTCGGCTGATCGCGAACAAATCTTTGAACAGCTTCGTAGACCACTAAACTGATAGTTACTTTGCTGATTTTGTCAAAATCAGTTTTAATACTTAGAGTACTTGCAGCGGATTTTCAAAGTGTTTTTCACAAGTATCCTCAGTAGTTTGAAAAATGTTTCCCCAGTTTTATAAAATCCTTTTAAATCTTTTTCAAACAATTAACTAGAGTGTTTTATGCAGTCTTGAAATATGCAAGTAAAAATGCAAATAAAAACACAATTAATTTTTATAGTGGTTATATGGATGTAAATATCCTTTAGTCCACTCTTCCAAGTCACAAAGATATTGGGTTATACTAGAAACACAAAGTAACCAGTACACTCTGCTTACGCCTAACAACAAATGAACAGGCCGTAAGTGCGCAGTAAGAAATCACAAAGAAATCCTACTCTCTGAAGTAATATCACTCACAAAGATGGATATCTACTTCTCACAACACTCAGTTTTACAAATTCACTAAGAAGATGTGTTTAGCTTTGTTCTTCAGCTTCGCTTTTCGTCAACAAATGACTAAGCTGATGAGTGAGCTGTTCTTGAGACTTAAAGAGTTCTGCTTCGAAAATTTCTCAGAGATTGTGTTGTTGTATGTTCTCTTCGTCTCTTTCAGCTATTTATACTTGAGGTTTGAAAAATGTCCGTTGAAGAGAGACAGGATTCAAATTTCTCGAGTACTGGTCCTTAATTTCCGCGAACGGCTCTTTTGCAGTCTGTCCGTACTGTTGATGGGGGCTATTTCGCACCCTACATATTACTCGAATCGAATAAAGAAGATTAAGATCGATTCGACCAATCCAAGCAGGTTGGGATCGTCTAACAGACCCAGTCAAGCGCAGCTCTCTTCGATCAAAGGACGATACTTCGGACCCATAATGGATACTTGGGCCGAGTCCTATTAGGACTATGATTCCTTGTAAAACTAGGTTAAACATTGTATAAATACCCAGTTAATGATTGTATTAGACAACTACGAAATCCTTTACTTCAAGGATACACAATTATTCTCTGCCTAAGGCATTACATCTGAATAAGAATCAATATTATTCATAGTATTCTGATCTCCATGTTGATGTGTTGTTAGCTTTATTTGTGGTTTTACTTCTTGTTCTTAATCATTGCTTTTCTTTGTGATTGATCCATCCGGAATAAAGTAACAGAGCCCTACCAAATATATACATCAATATCGTAAACCCCACCGATATTACAAATTCACTGATATACAGCTAACCCGACGAAATCCGGTTAAATCAGTTGGCGCCCACCGTGGGGCTAGGTTAATTATTCGAATCGACACATGGCTCGCCCAAGGAAAAGCGCTCGCGTTGGAGCAAGAAGCAATACGACCACAGGCCTCAACACATCTGAAGATCCACAAGACAACAACGATAACAACAATCCCAACACCAATGAAAATCTCCCAGATACCCGTTCCCGTCAGCAGGAACACCAAGGAGGTCTTACCGGTACGATACCAGAAGTACCGGAAGTTCCCGTAATACCCGTTCCTCTCCCTGGCGCTCAGGAAAAACTGAAACAAATAGCAATGCTTTTCAAGTCACTCTCTCCAGAAGAATTGCTAGTTTTAGACCAAATTCCTCGAAACGTCACGGCTCCCGGGGCAACTCCCGCACAAGGAACGCCAAGGCCGAACGAACGGACCTCTCAACAAGCTGACAGCCCAGCAAGCGAGCGACGCTCACTGCACAGCCCACAGCAGGTCAATTCTAAACCCTCCGACAACCGTCCCCAAAGAAGAACCGGTCGAAGAGTACCACAAGCAGGTCGCAGCGGATCGAAGGAATGAACGATCATCCCAATCGAAGATGATATAGATGATACAATCCCCTATCGACCGAGAGCGACTCGATTCTCAGAACGAGAAATTGAAAGGATGGTACATGAGCGACTTGAACAACGATTACGATCTGTGCAGAACCCGTGGGCCCGGACTACAGAACTCCAGGAAAGCCTTGCGGCTTGCTCTCCTTTCTGCAGGGAAATAAAAGAAGCACAGTCCGCGGGACAGGTCCCGGGAAGACTACCCCGATATGATGGAACCACCGACCCGGACGATTATATCTTTAGCTTTACGAACATAATGAATTTGTATGCCCACTCCGCCGAATTCACCGCCAAGCTAATGGTAACAACATTCGAAGGACTCGCGCTGGATTGGTTTGCCAAACAGCCGGCCAACTCTATATTCAGTTTCCGAGAATTATGCAATAAACTAATACAGCAATTTGCCAGTCAGAGGAGGCAAAAACTTCCGATGAGCTACCTAGGAACCATACACCAACAAGAGGGAGAATCCCTAAGAAATTGGTTGGCGAGGTTCAACGTAGAATTACTCAAAATCGACTCTCCGAATATCGACTACATAATTTCTATCCTCTTCGACCTCACTAAAAATAGGCAGTTTGGAAACGCCCTCAGTCGAAAACAACCGAGAACGTTTGCCGACATTATGAGCTTGGCTTCTAAGTATATGACCCAAGAAGAGATGAATTCCTTTAAGGATAAAAACAAAAACAAAGCCACCACCTCAGGCTCCAAACGGCACGAGAGGTTTCCTACCCAAAAATCTTTGGATTACGAGCGATCTTCCAGGAGAGGTAATGTTTTCCACCGACTGGAATACAACAAAGCCGACCAAGAAAGACAACCTAATTTCTACCAAAGACCAAGAAACCATGATCAACCAATTAGAAGCAGGGTGAATCATGTAGAACACCCAAGGTTAAATGTACCAATAGAAGAAATATTGGAAGTCCTAGAAAGAAATAACTGGATTCCCGAAGCGAGGAAAATCGCGCAGCCGAGACCAGGCTCTCGAAACTACGATCAATACTGTAAATACCATAGGGCACATGGACATCGAATGGAGAATTGTTTTCACCTTAAGAGAGAGGTTGAGAAACTTATCGAGCAAGGAAAACTTGACGAATACATAGAGCGAGATAATCATAAAAGGGAAAGAAGTAGAAGCCCTCGGAATGTTGATCGAAGGAGAAATTCTCATCAAAGATCACCTGAACGCCGACCTATTCAGGAGTCGAATCACGACCAGATCAATGGAACTATCCATACGATCTCCGGGGGTCCCGCGGGTGGAGATAGTCGTAACGCCCGGCGAAGAACTGCCAGGTCCATAATTGGAAACTCAAAATACCCAAAAGAAATTTGGACACTGGAAAGCAGGCCATTAAACGATCAGCAGATCAGTTTTAATGAAGGCGAAGCACCTAAAAATATTGTCTGGGACGCAAGAGAGGATAACCCCGACTTCCCTATGGTAATATCACTAGAAATAGCAAATTACAATGTCAAGAGAATCTTAATAGATAATGGGAGCTCGGCCAATATTATCTCCCGAGAAGTTTTAGCCCAAATGGACTTAGGGCAGATAAACTTACAGAAAGTAGCTACGCCATTAATAGGATTCGGGGGGTCCGAAATCATCCCCAGCGGAACGATAACTTAAGCGTATCGCTCGGAAAAATACCACACCGGACAGTGAAGCTAGTAAAATTTCTAGTAGTAGAAACCCCTTTTGCTTATAATGCAATATTGGGACGACCTGCTCTCAATCTATTCCGAGCTGTTGTCTCTACTTATCATCAGAAGATAAAGTTTCCAACCGATACAGGCATCGGAGAAATAACAAACGACCATTGCATGGCTTGGGACTGCTATAGTACTTCGTTAACTATGAAAGAACACCCTAAGTCCATTACTCCGAGCAAGAGAAAGATTGAAGGCGACCTCATTAGAAATGAAGTTGAAATTCCTAGTACTGATCGATTAGATAAAAAGGGGAAAGAACCGCTAGACTTATCTTTGAAACCCCCTGAACATAAAGATATAATTCTAGTAGAAGGCGACTCATCCAAAAAGACGAGAATTGGTACAGAGTTGAGCGAAGAAGGAGAAATAATGCTGATCGACTTCCTCAGAAACAATGCCGATGTCTTCGCTTGGAGCGCAAATGACATTGAAGGAATTGATCCTCGAATAATCAAGCACTCCCTAAAAATAGATCCTTTGGCGAAACCCGCCAGGCAGAAGAAGAGAAATCATGGACCGGTGAAAGATAAAATTATCAAAGCCGAGGTAGAAAGGTTGCTCGAGGCAAAACAAATCCGAGAAATTCATTTCTCGGAATGGCTATGCAATATCGTACTAGTCGCAAAAGGAGATAAAAAAGATAATAAATGGAGGATGTGTAATGATTTCACCGACCTCAACAAGTTGTGTCCGCGCGACCCATACCCCCTGCCAAGGATCGACTTATTGGTCGACTCGACAGCTGGCTTCGCATTATTCAGTATGATGGACGCCTTCCAAGGGTTTTACCAAATATACATGGATGAGCGGGATGAAGAAAAGACCGCGTTCATAACCGAGCAGGGAGTATATTGCTTCATAGTAATGCCATTCGGCTTAAGAAATGCCGGAGCTACTTACCAAAGGTTAGTAAACCTAATGTTAAAAGAATTAATCGGAGAACTGATGGAAGTCTACGTGGACGACATGCTGGTCAAAAGTATGAACGAAGCAGATCATGTAAAGCATCTCGATCGATGCTTTCAGATCTTAAGAAAATATCGTATGAAGTTAAACCCCGCAAAATGCACCTTTGGTGTCAAATCAGGAAAATTCTTGGGATATCTAGTTCACCAACGCGGAATAGAAGCCAACCTAGAAAAAATCCGAGCCATAACTGAAATGAAACCTCCTAAAACTATCTCTCAAGTACAAAGCCTAGTTGGAAAGATCGTAGCATTGAACAGGTTTATATCAAAGTCTGCGGACAAAAGCCTCCCTTTTTTCCAAACTCTCCGAAAAGCAAAGAACTTTGTTTGGACCGAAGAATGCGATCAGGCCTTCGAGCAGCTCAAAGAATATTTGACGACGCCTCCGATGTTGGCAAAACCAACGGAAGGAGAACCATTGTATATGTACATCTCCATCTCCGACGTAGCGATAAGTTCAGTACTAATCAAAGTCGAGGGCTCAGAGCATAAGCCCGTATATTATCTCAGCAAGTTATTACAAGGGGCGGAGAAGAATTACTTAGAAATAGAAAAATTCACACTGGCCTTAGTAGTGGCCGCACGAAAACTCCGACCCTACTTCTTAACTTACCGAATTATCGTTTTGACGAATCAACCGCTAAGGCAAGTTCTAGCTAAACCAGAAGCCTCCGGTCGACTAATCAAATGGGCCATCGAACTCAGTCAGTTCGAGGTAGACTACAAACCAAGGATTGCCATCAAGGCCCAAGTGTTGGCCGATTTTATATTAGAAACACCGACACAGGCTACTGAATCATCGAGCTGCCCCAACGACGATGTTTTGATCATTGAAGATCAAACCTGGCTAATGCATGTCGATGGTGCTTCATGCCGAGAAGGAGGAGGCGCCGGAATCAACTTCACCGGACCTAATAAGGAAGATTTAAATTACGCGATAACACTGAACTTCGTTGTGACAAACAATGAAGCTGAATATGAAGCATTAATCGCAGGAATGGAGATGGCGATCAAAGCCAATATAAAAAGTCTTAAGGTACTAACTGATTCAGAATTAGTGCAAAGACAGATAGAAGGCCTATACGAGGCTAAGGAATTCAACATGGTCAAATACCTCGCCAAAGTGAAAACTCTAGCCGAGAAATTTGAAAGTTTTAGTATCCAGAACATACCACGTTCGGAAAATAAATGGGCTGATCAGCTATCAAAATTCACAGGATCCTATGACGGAAAGACCGAACGGGTGATCAACTGGTTGGTCTCTAATACACCAGCAGTCGACATCGACGAAACGCCAGTAGTCGATATAATGGAAATCGAAGAAGCCGAAGAAAACTGGATGACCCCAATGATAGACTATCTTAGAGAAGGAAAATTACCACCTGACCAAAATGAAGCTCGGAAAATAAGATATCGAGCTCCGAAATATACACTGGTAGAAGAAAAACTCTACCGAAGATCAGTATCAGGGATTCTTCTGAGATGCGTACCTGAATCACAAACCATCGATATACTACGAGAAATACATGATGGGGATGCAGGAAACCACAGCGGATCAAGGGCATTGGCTTTAAAATGTCTCAGGACGGGTTACTATTGGCCGACCATCAATAAAGATGCCGCTAAATATGTCCAAGAATGTCATCACTGCCAGATCCATGCTAACATATGTCATCGACCAGCAGAAAACATGCACCCTATTCCAGTTTGTTGGCCATTCGATCAGTGGGGAATGGACATCGTGGGACCTTTCCCAGCGGCCAGATCTAAGAAATCCTATGTCCTGGTCGCTGTAGAATACTTCAGCAAATGGATAGAATGCGTCGCCCTCGCACGAATAACCCAATTCCAAGTTATCAATTTCCTATGGAAATTCATAGTCTGTCGATTCGGCATCCCAAGGGTCCTTATCTCCGATAATGGAACTCAATTCGCGGGGAAACAGATAATAGAATGGTGTACAAAACTTGGAATTCAACAGAATTTTACCTCGGTAGGACATCCTCGAGCAAATGGACAAACTGAAGTAGCAAACCGAGAGATAATAAAATCTTTGGAAAAAAGATTAGGAGCAGCCAAAGGAAAATGGCTTGATGAA
This sequence comes from Penstemon barbatus, assembly GCA_003313485.2. Classification (NCBI taxonomy): domain Eukaryota; kingdom Viridiplantae; phylum Streptophyta; class Magnoliopsida; order Lamiales; family Plantaginaceae; genus Penstemon; species Penstemon barbatus. The sequence goes on along the minus strand of CM064877.1, from coordinate 27,662,893 downwards.
CTCCCAGGAGTGTTATGGGCTAACCGGACCACAGTAAGGAGCTCAACTGGGGAAACCCCATTTAGCTTGGTATATGGGTCGGAAGCGGTTATCCCTGTGGAAACCCTAATCCCAACGCCAAGAGTAGAAATGTTCGATGACCAAGAAAATGAAAAGTCAAGAGAAAATGACATTGATTTAACAGAAGCTTTAAGAGATAAAGCTGCTGTGCGCTTACAAGCCACTAAAGCTAATATGGAGAAAGCATACAATCAAAAAGTACGCATCCGAACCTTCAAAGAAGGAGACTTGGTCTTGAAAAAGGTAGAAGTATCCAAGCATGTGGGAAAGTTACAACAAAATTGGGATGGACCTTACATCGTCATTGGCGTGGGGAAGAAAGGTTCATACAGAATTGCACACTTGGATGGAACTGCCTTACCAAGAACCTGGAATGCTGTCAACCTTAGGAAATACTATGGTAAATAAATTTTAGCAGATTATACTGCATTTTTACTTTTTACTTTATCAAATTTCAATCTTTGTAATAAAGGCCTTGACCTAAAGTTCAATTATTAAAGATTTCTTTGGCATTTTATATATATCGATTATATCGGTTAAACATTCATCGGAATCGCACAATCATATGGTCAGAACGAAACGAGTCGAGTAAACATTGATCCGCTCAATAAAAACTCCTCGATATATCTAAAGACTTTTTGGTTAAAAACCTAAGTCTACAATCAAAAACGAGTCGAGTAAACATTGATCCGCTCAATAAAAACTCCTCGATATGTCAAAAAGACTTTTTTTGGGTTAAAAACCCAATTCTAATAAAAAACGAGTCGAGTAAACATTGATCCGCTCAATAAAAACTCCTCGATATATCTAAAGACTTTTTGGTTAAAAACCTAAGTCTACAATCAAAAACGAGTCGAGTAAACATTGATCCGCTCAATAAAAACTCCTCGATATGTCAAAAAGACTTTTTTGGGTTAAAAACCCAATTCTAATAAAAAACGAGTCGAGTAAACATTGATCCGCTCAATAAAAACTCCTCGATATATCTAAAGACTTTTTGGTTAAAAACCTAAGTCTACAATCAAAAACGAGTCGAGTAAACATTGATCCGCTCAATAAAAACTCCTCGATATATCAAAAAGACTTTTTGGGCTAAAAACCTAAGTCTAATTAAAAACGAGTCGAGTATACATTGATCCGCTCAATAAAAACTCCTCGCTAAAACTTAACGATCAAAAAGACTTTTTGGTTAAAAACCTAAGTCTACAATCAAAAACGAGTCGAGTAAACATCGATCCACTCGATAAACACTCCTCGATCTATTTACAACAATCTAAAGACTTTTTGGGTTAAAAACCTAAGTCTAATTAAAAACGAGTCGAGTAAACATCGATCCGCTCGATAAACACTCCTCGATCTATTTACAACAATCTAAAGACTTTTTGGGTTAAAAACCTAAGTCTAATTAAAAACGAGTCGAGTATACATTGATCCGCTCAATAAAAACTCCTCGCTCAAACTTATCGATCTAAAAACGTTTTGATTAAAAACCTAAGTGTACAATCATAAACGAGTCGAGTAAACGTTGATCCGCTCAACAAAAAAAACTCCTCGATATATCAAAAAGACTTTTTAGGTTAAGAACCTAAGTCTAAAAAGAGTCAAGTAAACATCGATCCGCTCGATAAACACTACTCGAACTATTTACAACGATCAAAAAGACTTTGGGTTAAAAACTAAAAGTTTTAAATTATGACAAGTCGAGTAAACATTGATACGCTCGATAAAAACTCCTTGATCTGTTCCTAACGATCTAAATGATCTGCTAACACTCCTGAAGTTTTGAAGATAGACTAAGTATAAAACCGTCTGCTCCGATGAAGCTACTCATAAGTAAATTATGACAGAATTAACGACGAGGAAGATACGAGGGATAAAATATATTTTATTCATCAAATCAGTTACATACAAAATCATACGTTACAAAGGCCTACATACTACTTAAAGATCATTACAATGATTTAAATAAAATGATCCTCTGTTATCGGCGATCTTCACGACAATGTCCACGGAAACACCAATCTCCTCCCTAGTATCTCGTCGATTATGATAAACCACCTAAGAAGCATGCTGCTCAGGATGGTCGACTTCTTTGGTTCGACGGCCAGGCTCTGAAGATCAAATGTTCTTCCAGAGGAAATGAACATTACCAGCCAGATAGCTAAGCAATGCTCACTCACCCGCAAGAAGATACTGCTTTTACTTTATCTATAAAACATTTTACTCTAGAGCAGCATCTCTTCGGGACCGTCGTGAAACGGTAAGTTTACCAGCCACCCCGGTGGTCTATCACTCCTGAGGTTACATCGAAGAACAGGGGTGACTGGCAAGTATGAACCCACCATGTGCAAACGGAAACCACGGACCTCTAGTATGATGAAGACTAATGCAGAGATCTCATGGGACCCGTCGATACAAGCTAGGGTTGGCATGGGACCCGTCAATACAAGACTGGGAACGACTTCACTTTTCTGAACAAATAATTCATAGTAATGTGATTTTTTGAAGACAATGGGATCAGAGGGCAGAATAAAATCTAGGGAATTTGAGATCTCCATCCTTTTTGGTAAATTGCAAATGAAGAATATAAACCAGCCCCCTATTTATAGGGGTAGATCTAAGAGATCCAACGGCTGAAAAAGTATTTGATCAACGGACTTAGATACGACCCTTTGACTCCCCGTAATAAATGCAAATAAGTTGGAACGGCACCATCTATTCGCCTCAACTGATCGACAACGAGAGAAGTCTTGGATCGAAGCGATCACCCAAATAACACAAGTAAACCTAAAGAACTCCAGACCGGTCATACTGGAACGATCATACTTCATGGTCGATAGCTTAAAAACCCAGAAGCCACAAACAAAGTGACATAAGCTTCAAAATCACAGCGAAAAGGACAGTTGCTCGATAAAAGATAGAAGATAAAAGACCAAACCCTTCACAATACGAGGGACGTCACTACCTCATACATTATATGACTGACCATTGACTAAGCTTTACAGAAACTCCTATGGAGTCCAAGATATCTGACATAGAAATCAGGAGAATAGTCCTCCTTATTCTAAACGGCAAAGACGTCACTGCCTAACATACCAAAGAATTGCTTAAGAGGGTCTAAACAGGGTAGATCTGGCTAAAACACCTACATTTTCCAATTCCTCCCATATCAAGAAAGTAATATAATGGTACACTAGCCAAGGAACATATCGTTCAAAAATTGATGCTGGGAAATATAAAGGTTTGGAAAAGATTGAAAGGGACATTTTTCTGGAGAATGACGTAAAGAAAACCGAAGATCAACAAAGGGACAATAACCTCTTTATATAAGTTTTAGATCGCAAAAAGACAAAAGTACAAGGCTTAGATTGAGCATCGACCAAGACGATGAGCATTATCGATACGAATAACCTATTGCCAAAATTATGACGTCAAATATACTGGTGCGTGTAAACCAAAGGAATATACTGGATTTTGATCAACAAAGGTCTTGACTTGCTGAAACGAACATTATATTTATGCACGAAGGAAGCATGAGCATAACAAAGTACATATACAGAAGACAATTGATCAAGGCAAAAATCTGCCTATAAAAAGACAATCTTTTCCAATTTACAGCTTCTCCCATTACAAAAAATTTCTGCCCAAATAATTGCACAAAAGTCGGGCCACACAAAAAAAAAAAAAAAAAAAAAAAAAAAAAAGGGTCACTGAGAAGAACGCTCAGCAGGCCGACTACCAGAAACAGCTTTCCGAGGAGTCAGACTCCCAGCAAAAGCCATCAATTCTTCTTGACGCTTTAGATAACCGGCGTCATAACCTTCCTCATAGGACTGCCGACGAGATTCTTCCGCCAGAACAGCTGCCTGAGCTAAATTATCTCTCTCCTTTTCAAGGACAACTTTTTCGGCCTCCAATTTTTGAAGATCATCTTTATCAAGTTGCAGCTGCAACTCCAAACCCCTGCTTTTAGCTTTCTCGGACTCCAACTGACCCTGAAGAACTCTCCGACAACTCCACAGTTCATCGTTTTGCACACCCAGCTGGAGTGCAAAATACTTGCCCTAAGAACAGAAAGAATAAGAGAAACCGCCTTACAACAAGGAATTCTAAACGAAGAACAGGAAAAATATTCGAAATATGTTTACCTGCTCACATATCTTCACCAAAGATTGAACAAGGCGAACATTGGAGGTACCTTCGAGCTTCCTCAACTCGCCAGGCAAAATAGTACTCATACCTAGGTCCCATGACAAAGCATCAGGTTCAACAGAACCAGGCAGTTCGCTGGTCAAAGGGACACCATCAGAACGTGGAGTCTCCGACAAAAGAATGTCATTAACTTGCTGAAGGATGCATCGATCATCTAATTGACGAGGAGATTCTCTCCCGTCGGGACTAACAGAAATTTCCTTACCCGAAGCAGAAAAAACGGTTCGGCGGCCAGACCTGGAACCGGTTTGACCTCCGGAAGGTTCCCCCGATTCAAAAGAGGTAGTCATCACAGTAGTATCATTAAACAAATATTCTGGGCAGTCCTGCACAATAGATTGTGTTACGGAAGGATTGACGAAAAAGCCATCACCAGTTTGCCCTCCGCTGGTGATTGGGGCAGTAGAAACTGACAAAGGAAGGGAAACAGTAAAATTCCCCCCATGAAAAACATGCTCAAAGGAAGGAGCATCTGAGCTAACAGCTATGTTATAAGCTGGATCCTCGTTAGACATATCGCCAAAAGCAAACCGACCAGGGGAAGGCATGCTTCCTACTTGAGTCGAAGCAGAATGGATTGGTCCAGGAAACGACGAATTTACCACAGAGAGAGGTTCAGAAACAATAACACTAGTATCGATCTCCGACCTAATTGTTTGGGACGAACGAGGAGGCTCCATCGACGGTCCGTCTCTTCGATGCCTTTTGGATCTGGTGTCCCGAGCGCCCTCACGGGAAGGTCGCTTCGAAGTATTGCCAAAGAGGTTACTCATGGTCGGATTATGAAAATAAACAAATTAATATCGAGAAAGTTTATCGACTAAGTAAAAAACGAGTATTCTATCAAGAGAAGAGTATAGCAGTAAAAACAAGTCAAGTTTTTACCTTTCGTATTTATACTACACGAAAGGACGCGTCAGACCTAAAGAAAGGGCGCAAAACAGGAAAAATGACCTTGGAGCAAACGCTAGAATATGAAAAGACACACGCATAATGATTACGCCAGATTTAATGACTTGTCTGAATTATTACGGCGAAGCCGAAAAGACACGACTGTCAGAATACGAAACGTTTAGCGTACAAAGAGAAGAAAAGGTAAAATTACAATTAATACCTACGAGTAAAATAATTACAAGGATTATTCAAAAAATTCACTGTTTTAAGAAGCCTGCTCGCTATCCGAAATTCTCTGGTCTGTACCGACGACCTCAGTCGTACCAATATCCTCTTCCTCTTCTTCCTCGACTTCGGGATCAACAAAAGTATTATCGAGCTCTTCATTGACGTCAGAAGGAGGAATTGGCAATGGGTTTCCAAATTCTTCGACAAGGTGAGCTAGAGGAAAACCTTGATATATAACATCTGGGACCTCAGAAGAAGAATAAAGTTCACCATAGCGATTCAACCGAATATGAGCAGCCTTAAAATACTCTTTTCGACGATCATCGATCATCTCCAGAGCGACCAGCTGATGAATCGCTTTCTTAAAAGTACTTTCAAGTAAAGGACCGACCATCCGATACACCAACGCCGTATGAACAGGGGAATTGAGGAATTCACGAACAATTCTTTCGTCGGGATTCCTACCATATCGATCCCTAAGTCCACTAAGTGGGACATCCATCTCGTACTCCTCTAAAGAAGCTTCAAGGGTTGACACTTGAGATTCCAGCTCACTAATTCGAGCCGTGCTCTGTAACTGAAATTCCTCTAACTTTCTAGCCATTTGGTTGGCCTGCTCTTGAGCACGAGAAATCTCCATCACCTTGTTTATCATTTCTTGGTCTTCAGTCCCAGTAGCACAAGTCTCTACGGTGGGAACCAAAGAAGATGTTGAGGGACCAACCTCTGAACCGGAGGATTTACGAAGCAAAGCTTTATTCTTCTCCTCCAAGAACTCGCACTGTTGTTTCCAAAGTGCATTCTCATAGGCGTATGACGCAAGACACGTCTTAGTCTGAACAAGCAAAGAGGGCAAGAAAAAGAGATGGATTAGTAAGTTAAGGAAGACCCTTAAAATTATCTGTTAACATGATTAAAGGAAAAGGATATCACCTTTTCAGCGTAAAGAGAAGCTCGTTGGAATTTCTCCAGAGGATCCTTATGAAGAAGTTTATTCAGGTCACGGGTAAAAACACCAGACAAAAGAACACGAGTTGCCTTATCGATCGCATTCTCATTATCATCGTGAATAAGAGAGTCCTTCTCGGAATAACCAGCGGCCCTCTTTCCCTCCAAATGATCCTCGATCATTTCGACAAGGGTAGGTCTTGGGTGTTTTTCTCCGACTAAAGAAAGATCCTGGCCGGAACGTCCATAATAACTCCTCTTTCTATCGACTGGATTATTAGTTGGATGAGGCTTCGACCAGGTGTGACATCCTCGAACGCCTAAAGATGTTCTAAGAGAAAGAGGAGGATAACCAGATCCCGTGCCCTGACGAATAGGGGGCTCCTGAGGAGATTCTGATGATTCCTCTCTGTCCTCTTCGGATTCATGGCCTAACTCCAACTTCCTTTTCCGTGACGCTCTCTGTTCAATAGGCGCGTTCTCAGCGGATTTAGAAGATTTCGAAAGCACCATCTTTCCCTTCGAAGAGTGTCGAGAATTCTCTACCATATCAGCTGAAAAAGAAATTAATCATAAATTATGTACCTTCCCAATAAATAATATCATCACAACACTAAGATCAAATAAGTTACTAACCAAGAGGTTCAGATGGTGAACTGATGGGAAAACTATGAATGCTTAACCCCGCCTTGCGAAGGAAAGCTTCCCCAATCAAAAGAGCACTTTGAAATTTGTTTGCACGCAATTCGGAGATATCAGCGATAAACTTAGCATCATCGGGAATCAGTTCGCCTGTCGCTAAGCGACCTCCGGAAATCCAACTAGAACCATGATCCCATGAAAAAGGCACACTCGTACCATCCGCTAAGCGAAGATTAGACGGAGGACGAACGAAGAAGAAATGAGATTTCCATGAGGGATTACTAGAAACAGGGGCATCAAAGATTGCTCGGCTTGGTCGTTGACTAGCGAAGAAATATCCACGATTTGAAGAACTAGAAATATTAAAACGGAAAAGTTGTGTAAAATTACGGAAAGAAGGTTTAAACCCCTTGGCGATCATCAAAACCGAAAAGCAAACTACAAAAGCAACGGAATTTGGAACCAGCTGTGTCAAGCACACACTAAAAGTTTTCAAAACTTCGAGAAAGAGGGGAGACAAAGGAAGACGAAGTCCACTGTTAAAGTGAGCCGTATAAAAGGCTCGGCATCCCTCCGGGGGAGTTGTGACCCTATCAGTAGAGGAAGGAAGAATTATCTCAGAACCTTCCGGAAAATATTTGGTATAGTTATTCACAACCTCCGGAAATGTCTCCGCTGTATAAGCGCAAGCGACGTCCTCAATTGGTTCAGAAATTTGAGGAACCGTACCTTTGCCCTTTTTGGCTCGGGCCGCCACATCCGCGTCAGTAAGGATCCGTACCTTAAAAGTATCCTCTACAGGGATGACAAAATCAGTTACACTAGATTGCAACTCCTCCTCATTGTCGGGGGCGACAACCTCTCTAGAAGAAGATCTTCTCACAGAAGCCATATATTCTGGTTCTCGGAAAATGAAGATCGATAAACGGAAAAACTTAGCGTGATGAGCGACTAGTCAAGAAAATGATTACGAGTTATAAGGAAGTATAAAAGAGAAATGGCGAACTATAGAGTCACCTATTTATAAGAAAATGAGAAATGACGTTTCGAACTTATGGCAAGCTACTGATATTCCCGCCAAAAATGGAAGGATACGAAAAGCTTCCAAAATAGAGGCGTGGCGATTCGTAACTAGACGGAGAAAACGACTATCTATGATATGTAGCACTCTTTTCCTTATTTAAGATTTTTTCCCACAGGGTTTTTTCTTAAGTAAGGTTTTTAACGAGGCTCCATTCATAGAAAAGAAACAGTCGTAAAGATCTATCTACTTCTACGAGCTTCTATTATCTATACGCTCGAAGAAGTGAGGGAGTACTGATGGGGGCTATTTCGCACCCTACATATTACTCGAATCGAATAAAGAAGATTAAGATCGATTCGACCAATCCAAGCAGGTTGGGATCGTCTAACAGACCCAGTCAAGCGCAGCTCTCTTCGATCAAAGGACGATACTCCGGACCCATAATGGATACTTGGGCCGAGTCCTATTAGGACTATGATTCCTTGTAAAACTAGGTTAAACATTGTATAAATACCCAGTTAATGATTGTATTAGACAACTACGAAATCCTTTACTTCAAGGATACACAATTATTCTCTGCCTAAGGCATTACATCTGAATAAGAATCAATATTATTCATAGTATTCTGATCTCCATGTTGATGTGTTGTTAGCTTTATTTGTGGTTTTACTTCTTGTTCTTAATCATTGCTTTTCTTTGTGATTGATCCATCCGGAATAAAGTAACAGAGCCCTACCAAATATATACATCAATATCGTAAACCCCACCGATATTACAAATTCACTGATATACAGCTAACCCGACGAAATCCGGTTAAATCAACTGTCAACAGTACTTTTCTACAGGCAGCATTAAATGCACCCAGCTGATGCGAAGCATTTCTTCAATCATTTGTCTTTAATATCCTTGTACTTCAGCATTTATTACTTCCAGGGGCATTTATTACCGTTGGGAAGACTTTATGATCCTTTCCACTTGGCTGATGGAAGTGCAAGTCTGATGGCGAACAAAGCTGATCTCAAACTTGAACAAATCTGATTTGAGTCGGCTGATCTTCATCAGTCTGACAATTTTCCTTCAGCGGATCAGCAGTCTTTGGACCTTGATTTTAGTCTCTTCTGATGTCTTCTTTACTTAGTAAAAAATATTCTTCACAAGGGACCATCAGCTAAGTTAATCCATACTTAGCAGATTTTGAAGTTTTGGAATGCATCAAAACCTCCCTTATAAATTTGTCTTCAGTGCCTTCATCTTCATCCTTATCCAACAACAACAAAATTGAAAAGGTCCTTACATCGTAATTGCGTTCGGAAAAAAGGGATCTTACCAAATTGCTCATTTGGATGGAACACCACTCCCAGGAACTTGGAATGCCGTCAACTTAAGAAGATATTATGGTGAGTATCTTTTTTTTTTCTTTCTGCAGTACACTAATTATTTTTAATTACAGTTCAGATTATTCATTTTCATTTAAGTCTGTTCTTACAATTTCGCATAAGGAATAAATAAAAGTTGTTGCTTATTCTGCTACATTACATCTCCGCTATTTTGTTATTTAATCAATCGAAAAAGCAGTTGCGTATCGATCCAGTAAGGTTGAAACCAAATAAATTGGTAAAAAACCTAAGTATGAAAAATTGAGTAAAACCGATTGGGTTGGTAAACACTCATCGATCTCCATTTAACGATATGATAAGGTTAGAACTAAATAAATTGGTAAAAAAACCTAAGTATGAAAAATTGAGTAAAACCGATTGGGTCGGTAAACACTGATCGATCTTCATTTAACAATCTAATAAGGTTAAAACCAAATAAATTGGTAAAAAACCTAACTATGAAAAATTGAGTAAAACCGATTGGGTCGGTAAACACTCATCGATCTCCATTTAACGATCTAATAAGGTTAAAACCAAATAAATTGGTAAAAAACCTAAGTATGAAAAATTGAGTAAAATCAATTGGGTCGGTAAACACTCATCGATCTCCATTTAACGATCTGATAAGGTTAAAACCGAATAAATTGGTAAAAAACCTAAGTATAAAAAATTGAGTAAAATCGATTGGGTCGGTAAACCCTCATCGATCTCTTTAACGATCTAATATGGTTAAAACCAAAAAATTTGGTAAAAAAACCCAAGTACGAAAGACTAAATAGAACCGATTGGGTCGGTAAACACTCATCGATCTACATGTTAAAAGGAGCAATGCAACTCTTTAAAGAAAACTAAAACTATGTTTTTGAAATATACAGTTTGCAACATATGTTTCAGAAAAGTTAAAATTTTATTAAATATGAATGCTTTTACAAATACAGGATTACGTTATTGCTTTGATCTCTACTACAAATTAAAAATGAGGTCCTAACTAAGGGGTAGAACCTTTCACGACAATGTCCACGTAAACATCAATCTTGTGCCTAGTACCTCGCTCGATGATATGACAACCTAAGAAGCATGCCTCTCAGAATGGTCGACTTCTTTGGTTTGATGGCCCAGTCGGAAGATCGATTCCCGCTTCGATCGAACATACCTCCAAAAAGCCTGATAGCTTGTTGCAGTTGTTCGTCCAAAAAAAGGTCCCGTTGGACCGTCGCAAAAGTGAAAATCTACCAGCAAATCCTGATATTGGGGCACCTCGGAGGTAATCTCCAATAATGAGGATGCTAGGTAGATCCGAACCCACCACGTGCTGAACAAATCCCTCCGACCCCACACCCGAGAAGACGAAGGCGGAGGCCGAGATGGGACTCGTCAGTACTAGGTAGGCCACTACTAGGACTCATCAGTACAAGGAAAGATGAAGGGCAAGGTAATCCTACCAAACATGATCAAAGATGTTTGCTCTTTTAAATATTATCGGATCATATACGAGTTGAAATTTTGACTGTTACATTTCGAGTAATACATGCAAAAATTCTACAATAAAAAGGTCGAACACAAGCCTCGATTCTGACTAATACAAGACGACTGGCAGGCTCGGAAGAATTTCATGAACTCCCCGATCAGACATTATTAATTATAGTCGGAATAGAATCCAATTTTTTTCTCATCTCGATTATTTAAGTCGAAATCTAAGGAATAGCAGTTGATTCCCGAGCGTGGATAAGAAGTCGTCACTGCCTAAAATTCCAACAGATCCTACCCAACCAATTAACTGTCTCGAAATACGATGACAAGTTACTTTTTTCCAATTCCACCCACCCTTATGCATCTTCTTTACAGTTTTTATGAAATCCCAGGAGCAGAGGATGGAGGAACCTCCATAAGAACCTTCTTGAACCAAGAGTCATCCTTTTGGAGGCCTAATTGCAAAATCTTGTGTTTAGCCTGCATAAACAAAACAAAGAGTATAAGAATTAGTGAAGTACAACAGAATAATAAGCTGGATAAACAAGAGAAATCATATTTGTCCAAATCCCTTGAAGATGGATTGAACCAATCTCAGAGAAGAATGATCATCATATTTTCTGTGCTCGCCAGGAAGAATTGAACCAAGTCCGAGGCTCCAAGATATGGGGTCCGGATCGCTCGACTCAGGAAGAACGGACTCCAAAGGAATTCCATCAGGTCGGGGATGACTCGACTCCATGATGTCGTCAACCTGCACCCTGAGACAACGATCGTCCAAGGTCATCAGAGAATTCGTCGGGTCCGAACTCACGAGCAGGGTTTTCCCCGAGGCAAAATAGGCAACTTGGGTATCACCCCGAAGCTCCACTTGACTTTGTGAAGAGGGACCAACTTCCACAGTAGCCGTGAGCAGCGCAAAGGATATATGATCGTTGAACAAATGCTCCGAGAGATCTTGCATTGTTGATCCAACAAGTATACCTCCTGAGAAAGGGTCGAAGGTCTGATTAACCTGATCCTGGTTCCCGAAAGAGGAGGTATTCTCGACCTCAGCTTCTCGACCTATCTCTTCTCATCGGCCACCCTCCTTGGAAGAGCTGAAGACTGTACCACCTACTGGAGTTTCTATATGAATGGATTCATGAGGTCGACGATCGAGCGAAGGATTACTCAAGGGAATCTTGACCTTGATGATTATTCTTCTCTAATACTTCTAAGCATTCTTCTCGGGATCCCCCTAAAAAGGGAAACCCGAGTTAGAAATCTCGGACATAGAGTGCACTTTCCAAATCTTCCCGTCCTACGAGCACTCGAGCTGGAGTCAGTTCGGACGTAGATATGGCTCATATTTCTTCTTCCCGTTCTCCTAATTCCCCGACCATCCCTCCACATTCTTCTACCATTTCACCGAGCTCACAATTCACTTCCCCACAACAGTTTGACTTTGCTGCTTCTGTCTCTAGGGATCAATCTACTCAGGTCGAGATTCCCTTGAGTAATCCTCCGCTCGATCGTTGACCTAATGAATCCGTTCATATAGAAACTCCATGGTGGGCGCCAATTGATTTTACCGAATTTCGTTAGAGTTCAGTAATATTGATGGGGGCTATTTCGCACCCCTTTTAATATTCGGATCGACTAAGCTATATAAGATCGGTTCGGCCAGACAGGTCGGTTCGGGATCATCTATCGACCCGGTAGAATACGACCCTCCTCAACAAGCAGACTACAAATCGGACTCAAGAAGGACAACTGGGCCGAGTTCTATTAGGATTATGTTTCCTTGTAAAGCTAGGTTTAATGTGATATAAATACCTAGTTTATGATTGTATTACAGACACTTTTACATACGCAGCTTACGCCTGTAAACTGAATAATCAAAGATTATTGAATAGAAAAGCTTTTGCTATACTATTATATTCACGGTTTGTCTTAGTTACTGATTGTTCCATCTAATTGTTCTTCCTTGAGATTGATCCATCCGGAATAAAGTAACAGAGCCCTTTAAATCATATATATTGAGAATCCCCAATATCACATATTCACTGATATAATTAACCTGACGAAAACCGGTTAAATCAGTTGGCGCCCACCGTGGGGCTAGGTTAATTATTCGATTGACATATGGCTCGACCAAGGAAGAGCGCTCGTAATGGAGCAAGAAGTAACACAACTAACCCTCATAACACATCTGAAGATCCACAGGGCAATACTTATAATAACGCCCCTGAAATCAACGACAATTTGCAGGGACCTCTTCCGCACCAGCAGGAACCCCAAGGAATTCCTACCGGTACGATACCGGAAGAACCTGTAGCTCCAGCAATCCCTGTTCCTCTCCCAGACGCTCAGGAGAAATTGAGACAGATTGCTATGCTTTTTAAATCACTCAGCCCAGAGGAACTACTCGTACTCGAACAGGTTCCTCGGAACCCTAGACCTACTAGGGCAAATCCAATTCACAGGACTCCTCGGCAGAATGATCAAATCTCTCAACAAGCTGATAGCCCGATAAGCAAGCAGCGCTCGTTACACAGTCCGCAAAGGGGGAACTCAAAACCCTCCGATAACAATCCCCGAAGAAAACCGGGTCGAAGGAGACCTCAGTCGGGACACAACGGATCCAAGGAACATACCATAATCCCCATCGAGGATGACGTAGACGATGCAATCCCAGATCGACCATGAACCATACGGTTCTCGGAAAGAGAAATCGAAAAGATGGTACATGAACGACTTGACCAACGTTTACGATCTATTCAAAACCCGTGGGCCCGAACCACGAAACTCCAGGAGAGCCTAGCGGCCTGCTCTCCCTTCTGCAGAGAAATAAAAGAGGCACAGTCAACCGGACAGGTTCCGGGTAGACTACCCAGATATGACGGAACCACTGATCCAGATGACTATATCTTTAGTTTCACAAACATAATGAACTTATATGCTCACTCAGCAGAGTTCACTGCTAAGCTAATGGTGACCACGTTAGAAGGACTAGCTTTGGACTAGTTCGCCAAACAACCAGCCAACTCCATATTCAGTTTCCGAGAATTATGTAACAAACTGACACAGCAGTTCGCCAGTCAAAAGAGACAAAAACTGCCGATGAGCTATTTAGGAACCATTTATCAACAAGAGGGCGAATCCCTAAGAAACTGGTTGGCAAGATTTAATGTCGAATTGCTCAAAATCGATTCCCCCAATATCGATTACATAATCTCCATTCTCTTCGACCTCACAAAGAATAGGCAGTTTGGAAATGCCCTCAGCCGAAAGCAACCAAGAACGTTCGCTTACATCATGAGCTTGGCATCTAAGTATATGACGCAGGAAGAGATGAATTCTTTTAAAGATAAGAACAAAAACAAAGCTACGACCTTGGGCTCCAAACGGCAAGATAGAATTCCTGCCCAAAGATCCATGGACTATGAACGGTCTTTTAGAAAAGGCAACGTCTTCCAGTGATTAGAATACAATAAAAATGACCAGGATAGACGACCTAACATCTATCAAAGACCTAGAACCACCGAGCCGGCAATCCGGAGCAGGATCAATCAAGTAGAGCACCCAAGGCTAACCGTTCCTATAGAAGAAATCTTGGTTGTACTAGAAAGGAATAATTGGATCCCAGAAGCGAAGAAAATCGCTCAGCCCAGACCAGGTGGACGAAACTATGACTTATACTACAAATATCACCGGGCACACGGGCACCGCACTGATGATTGTTTTCACCTTAAAAAAAGAGATCGAAAAGCTGATCGAACAAGGAAAACTAAATGACTATTTGGAGCGGGATAACCGCAAGCGAGGAAGAAGCAGGAGTCCTCGGTATAACAACCAAAGAAGAAATTCCCGTACAAGGTCCCCTAATGAAGGTCCCCCACAAGAATTAAATAATGACCAGATCAACGGAACCATCCACACGATCTTAGGGGGACCCGCAGGGGGAGATAGTCGTAATGCACGTCGAAGGACCGCTAGATCCATAATCGGAAGCCTAAAATACCCGAAAGAAATATGGACCCTAGAAAACAAAGCAACGACCCACCAGCTAATTAGTTTCAACGAATGCGAAGTACCCAAAAACCTTGTTTGGGACACGAAAGAGGATAGCCCCGATTTCCCGATGGTGGTATCCCTAGAAATAGCAAATTACAACGTCAAAAAAATCCTAATCGATAATGGAAGCTCTGCAAATATCATCTCTAAAGAGGTACTAGCCCAGATGGATTTGGGAAAAATAGTATTCCAAATAGTAGCCACGCCTTTAGTAGGATTCAGGGGATCGGAGATTGTCCCCAGTGGCACAATAACTTTAAGTGTCTCACTCGGGAAGAAACCGTATCGGACGGTGAAGCTAGTAATATTTTTAGTAGTAGAAACTCCCTTTGCCTACGATGCGATACTAGGGCGACCAACACTCAACCTATTCCGAGCTGTAGTTTCAACATACCATCAGAAAATAAAATTTCCAACTGACGCAGGGATCGGAGAAATAGTGAACGATCATTGCATGGCATGGGACTGCTACAACACATCGCTAACCTTGGGAAATCGCCCAAGATCGATTACCCCAAGCAAAAGAAAGCTTGAAGACGACGATGATGGTATCAAAGTTGATATCCCTAGCACCAACAAAAACGACAAGAATAGGAACTGAATTAAGCAAAGAAGGGGAAGTAATGTTGATCAACTTTCTCAGAAAAAATGTAGATATGTTCGCCTGGAGCGCGAACGATATTGAAGGGATTGACCCCCGGGTAATCAGTCATTCGCTAAAAATCAACCCTCTGGCAAAGCCTGCTAGGCAAAAGAAGAGGAATCACGGGCCAATAAAGGACAAAATAATTAAGGCCGAAGTAGAAAGGCTACTCAAAGCAAAACAAATCCGAGAAATAAACTTCTCGGAATGGCTATGTAATGTTGTGCTGGTAGCAAAGGGAGACAAAAAGGATAACAAATGGAGAATGTGCAACGATTTCACCGACCTTAATAAACTATGTCCGCGGGATCCATATCCTCTCCCAAGGATCGACTTATTAGTCGACTCCACCGCTGGTTTTGCAATTTTCAGTATGATGGATGCTTTCCAAGGTTTCTATCAAATATACATGGATGAGCGGGACCAAGAGAAAACTGCGTTCATAACCGAGCAGGGAGTGTATTGCTTTATAGTAATGCCTTTCGGCTTGAGGAATGCCGGGGCCACCTACCAAAGGTTAGTTAACCTGATGTTTAAAGAATTAATTGGAGAAATAATGGAAGTATACGTAGACGATATGTTGGTCAAGAGCATGAATGAAGCTGATCATGTAAAGCACCTCGATCGATGCTTCCAAATATTGAGAAAGTATCGAATGAAGCTAAACCCTGCCAAATGCACTTTCGGGGTTAAATCCGGAAAGTTTTTGGGATATCTGGTACATCAACGAGGAATTGAGGCCAACCCAGAAAAAATT
Organism: Penstemon barbatus; assembly: GCA_003313485.2. Taxonomy (NCBI): domain Eukaryota; kingdom Viridiplantae; phylum Streptophyta; class Magnoliopsida; order Lamiales; family Plantaginaceae; genus Penstemon; species Penstemon barbatus. The sequence continues at coordinate 27,646,580 of CM064877.1, read as the reverse complement.
CGAGCGATAACTGAAATGAAGCCTCCAAAAACGATCTCCCAAATACAGAGCTTGGTAGGCAAAATCGTGGCGTTAAACAGATTCATATCCAAGTCAGCTGACAGAAGCTTGCCGTTCTTCCAAACCCTTCGAAAAGCGAAAAACTTTGCTTGGACCGAAGAATGCGACCAGGCCTTTGAACGATTAAAAGAATACCTAACGACGTCCCCACTATTGGCCAAACCAATCGAAGGAGAACTGTTATATTTATACATATCGATCTCCGATGTGGCCATTAGTTCGGTACTAGTTAAAGTGGATGGCTTAGAACATAAGCCCGTTTATTACTTAAGCAAACTATTGCAGGGGGCCGAGAAAAACTACTTGGAAATAGAGAAATTCACCTTGGCCTTAGTAGTGGCAGCAAGAAAACTCCGACCCTATTTTCTAACCTATAAAGTTGTGGTATTAACCAACCAACCATTAAGACAGGTCTTAGCAAATCCTGAAGCCTCTGGAAGATTGATCAAATGGGCGATCGAACTCGGTCAGTTCGACATCGAGTACAAACCCAGAATCGCAATTAAAGCCCAAGTCTTAGCCGATTTTCTATTAGAAACTCCGAGCCAAGCAGTTGAAAATCCCGAATCGACCAGCCATGCCAACGATATCCTAATCGTAGAAAATCAAACCTGGTTAATGCACGTCGACGGCGCTTCATGCCGAGAAGGAGGAGGTGCTGGAATCAACTTTACCGGGCCAAATAAGGAGGATATCAATTACGCGATAACACTAGACTTCATCATGACAAACAACGAAGCAGAATACGAGGCATTGATCGCAGGAATGGAAATGGCAATCAAGGCAGACATAAAGAATCTTAAAGTATTAACCGATTCAGAGTTAGTACAAAGACAAATAGAGGGCCTATATGAGGCAAAGGAATTTAACATGATCAAATACCTGGCCAAAGTGAAAAAATTGGCTGAAAAATTTAAAAGTTTTGGGATACAGAACATCCCACGGTCGGAAAATAAATGGGCCGATCAACTCTCTAGATTTACAGGATCTGACGACGGAAAGACTGAGAGAGTAATCAATTGGTTAATTTCTAATACACCAGCGATTGATATCGATGAAACACAGATCACTAAAGTAATGGAAATCGAAGAGGCAGAAGCAAATTGGATGACTCCAATGATAGAAGCAAATCGTTTGAGTATAAATCGATTGATTCGGTAAACTCTCCTCGCAATCCTACGATAGTATTCATTTAGTTCAAGATACAACGAGTCGAGTATACATTGATCCGCTCAACAAACACTCCTCGATCTAACAACAAACGAGTCGAGTATACATTGATCCGCTCAATAAACAGTCCTCGATGTAACAACAAACGAGTCGAGTATACATTGATCCGCTCAATAAACACTCCTCGATCTAACAACAAACGAGTCGAGTATACATTGATCCGCTCAATAAACACTCCTGGATCTAACAACAAACGAGTCGAGTATACATTGATCCGCTCAATAAACACTCCTCGATCTAACAACAAACGAGTCGAGTATACATTGATCCGCTCAATAAACACTCCTCGATCTAACAACAAACGAGTCGAGTATACATTGATCCGCTCAATAAACACTACTCGATCCGATAACAACGAGTCGAGTATACATTGATCAGCTCAATAAACACTCCTCGATCCAATAACAACGAGTTGAGTATACATTGATCAGCTCAATAAACACTCCTCGATCTATTATAGCGATTAAAAGACTTTTGGTATTAAAACCTAAGTCTAAATAAAACAACGAGTCGAGTATACATTGATCCGCTCAATAAACACTCCTCGATCTATTATAGCGATTAAAAGACTTTTGGTATTAAAACCTAAGTCTAAATAAAAAAAAAAAGAGTTGAGTATACATTGATCCGCTCAATAAACACTCCTTGATCTATTATAGCGATTAAAAGACTTTTGGTATTAAAACCTAAGTCTAAATAAAAAGAGTTGAGTATACATTGATCCGCTCAATAAACACTCCTCGATCTATTATAGCGATTAAAAGACTTTTGGTATTAAAACCTAAGTCTAAATAAAAAAAAAAGTTGAGTATACATTGATCCGCTCAATAAACACTCCTCGATCTATTATAGCGATTAAAAGACTTTTGGTATTAAAACCTAAGTCTAAATAAAAAATAGTTGAGTATACATTGATCCGCTCAATAAACACTCCTCGATCTGTTTTAACAATCAAAAAGATTTGGTAAACACACCTATATCTTGGAAATGAGTAGAGTGTAAATGGATCTGCTTGATAAACGCTCCTCATAAATAAGATTAAAACGAAATCGATGACAAGAAGAATGCAAGGAATAAGAATGAAATTTTATTTCATTTGTAAACATGAAATAAATTACATACAAAAGCTTTGATCAAATTACAAAAATCTATATACGATTTATACATCGTTACAACTATTTATATTAAACGATCCTATAAATCTGGGATCTTCATGACAATGTCCACGGAAACATCAATCTCCTCCCTAGTGCCTCGATGATTATGATAGACCACCTAAGAAGTATGCTGCTCAGGATGGTCGACTTCTTTGGTTCGATGGTTAGGATCAGAAGATCAAATGTTCTTCCAGACGAAATGACCATTACCAGCCAGATGCCCGGTAACGACCACTTGCCCAGAAGGAGATACTGCTGGTATGAATGGGTTGAATTTTATCCTAAAGCAGCATCTCTTCAGGACCGTCGCAGAAGAAAAATATTTTTACCAGCACACCCCGGTAGTCTATCACTCCGGAGGTAACATCGAAGAGCGGGGGTGACTGGCAAATATGAACCCTCCATGTGCAAACAGAAACCACGGACCTCAAATATGTGAAGACAAAGATTGAGGCCTCATGGGACCCGTTAGTACAAGGTAGGGCTTCCATGGGACCCGTCAGTACAAGGCAGAAGAAATTTAAGTTATTATGATATGAATCACGATAATGTGACTTTTTGAATATTATGGGATCAGAAGGTAAAATAAAATTTAAGGAAACTGAGATCTCCATCATTTTTGAGAATTACAAATGAAGTATGCAAACCACCACCCTATTTATAGGGATAGATCTAAGTAATCCAACGGCTGGATAGATATTTGATCAAGGGACGGAAATGCGACATTTTGACTTCCTGTAATTATTGCGAGTAAGTTGGAATAGGCACCTCTCTGATCGACTCAACAAATCGATAACAAAAGAAACCTTAGATCGAAGCGATCAACGAACAATCGAAGCAGATCTAAAGGAGCTCCGGACCAGAAAGGTTTGCACGCTCACATATGATAGTCGCTCGGCAGAAAACTTAAGATCCTCAACGAAGGTATGCAAGTTTACACCGTTGTAAAAAGGATACCGGCTAGCCTAGAAGTATAAGACCAAACCCTCCAGCATACGAGGGTCGTCACTGCCTCATATATTATATGGAAAATTATTAATTTGACTATACAAGAACTCCACTGGAGTCCAAGAAGTCTGACGCCGATATTTAGGCAGTAAATACCATTATTCCAGACTGCACTATCGACACTGCCTAACATTCCAAAGAATTGCTGAAGGAGGTCTGAACATGCCTGATCTGGCTAATAATTCCACATTTTCCAATTCCTCCCATATCAAAGAAAGGATATAGTGATGCACTGGTTTTTCTGTTTGAGGAACATGTAACTCATAATCAGTACAGAGAAACATAAATTTTAGGAAGATACCTAGAGGGATATCTTCTCTTCAAACTTAGTCCTATGGAAAGAAAAGCAGAGTTCAACAGAAGGAATGATAGCCTCCTTATATAAGATATACATGACAAAAAGAAAAATTTACAAGGCATGGATTGAACATCGACCAAAATGCTGAGCGTTCCTTAACAGTTATTCAATCGATTATCGATACGAGTGGCCTACTGTCTACATTTTAATGTATAACGTGACTTTGGATATAACCCAAGGGACCATACTGGGTTGATCATCAAAAAAGTTTGATTTGCAGAACAAACATTATATCATTCAGTTACTTAAACACTGATCGAGCAAGATTAAGCTACATTTTCTCTATTCTGAGTATTCTCCCAGAAGATCAATACGAGATAAGTTTGCTAATCTATACTGTTTATTTCAAGAAAGTTATATTTATGCATAAACAGCAAAATATGCATAACCAAATATATCTATGGGTTGAAATTGATCAAGGCATGGATCAAATTTTAATTAAATCATTCTCCCAATACAAAAACTTCAGCCCAAGCAACTACACAAAGAGTTTGGGCATTACAAAAAAAAAAATATAAAATAAAATAAAATAAAATAAAATAAAATAAAATAAAATAAAATAAAATAAAAGAAAGGGAAGAAACTCAAAATAACAGCCGGGTCGAAATCAGATCACCGAGAAGGATTGCTATCACCTGGCCGCCTAGCAGAAGCACTCTTCAGAGGAGTTAAGTTACCTGCAAAAGCCATCAATTCCTCATGGCGCTTTAGATAAATGGCATCATAACCTTCCTCATAGGCCTGCCGTCGAGACTCCTCTGCTAGGGCAGCAGCCTGAACCAAGTCACTTTTCTCTTTCTCCCAGACATATTTCTCTTCTTGTAATTTTTTCAGATCATCATTGGCAAGCTGCAGTTGGAGGCTCTACCCTGTGACCTTCGCCAACTCCGACTCCAAACGACGTTGATAAGCATCTTTACTTATCCACAGATCGTCATTTTGCACACCCAGCTGGAGTGCAAAATACTTAGCCTGGAAAAAGAAAATAGTCCTTACATAACAAGGCAATCAAAATAAAAGCCGGAAAAATAATCAAAGATATGTCTACCTGCTCGCACAACTTCACCAGCGACTGAACAAGGCGTACATTGGAAGTACCTTCAAGCTACCTCAACTCACCGGGCAAAATAGTGCTCAGGCCTAGATCCCAGGACAAAGCATCAGTCTCAACAGAGCCTGGCAGTTCACTAACAAAAGGAACATTGTCAGGACGTGGAGTCACCGACTGCATAATATCCTTAACTTGCTCGAGGATGTAACGGTCATCTAACGGACGGGGGGATTCCCTCTCGTTGGGACTAACCGAGGTCTCCTTACCCGAAGCAGAAATAACGGTCCGACGACCGGACCTTGACCTAGATCGACCTCCAGAAGGCCCACCGGAATCGAAGGAAGTAGTAAAAACAGTTGTATCATTAAATAAAAAATCAGAAAAATCATGGGACACAGATTGTGTCATGGATGGATCCAAAAAATAATCTCCACCAACTGCCCCCGCAGCATCTCCCCTTAGGTGTCCGCTAACAAGCTGGGCGGTAGAAATCGTGGAGGGAACGGAGCTATTAGGAACCTCTCCGTGAAAAGCATGCTCTAAAGAAGAAACACCTGAAGAAACAGGTATATTAGAAGTCTGCTCCACATTGGACATATCACCAAAAGCCACCCGACCAGGGGAAGACATACTTCCAACTTCACCGGAAGAAGAAAAGTTTGGTTCTGCAAAGGATGAACTAACTACAGAAAGAGGTTCGGAGGGGACGACAAGAGTATCGGCCGCCGACCTAATGACAGAGGACGAACGAGGAGGTTCCATCGAGGGTCCCTCTATTCGAGACTTCTTCAATCTGGAATTTCTAGCGTTCTCACGGGAAGGACGCTTCGATGTATTACCGAAAAGATTAGTCATGATTGGAATTCAAGAAGTAAAATTAAAATATCGAAAATGCTTATCGACCTGCAAATGAAGGAGTATTCTGTTGAGAGATAAGCAAATCGGTAAATAGCGAGACAAGTTTTTACCTTTTATATTTATACTATACGAAAAGACGCGATAGACCCAAAGAAAGGGCGCGAAATACAGAAATTAGCCTTGGAATAAACACTAGAATTTTAAAAGACACACGCATAATGATTACGGCGAAGTTAATGACTGGTCTGAATTGTTACAGTGAAGACGAAAGGACGTGACTGTCAGAATATGAAACGTTTATCTTACAAAGGGATAAAAGAGTAATGTTACATTTAAACTTACGGTAAATAATTACAAAGGTTATTTCACAAATCAATATATCAAGCAGCTTGGTCGCCGTCTGGATTCTTTTGTTCGCTAGCGACGTCTCCTTCTTTTGCTGGCTCAATATCCTCTTCCTCTTCCTCTAGATCGATAAAGTCGTCATCGACCTCGTCATTAATATCGGAAGGAGGAATTGGCAATGGATTTCCGAACTCTTTGACGAGGTGAGCCAAAGGAAATTTTTGATAAACGACGTCCGGAAGCTCGGAAGGAGAGTATACTTCGCCATAACGGTTCAACCGAATGTGCGCCATTTTGAAGTATTCCTTTCGACGATCCTCTATCATTTCAAAAGCGACCAACTGATGAACCGCCTTCTTGAACGTACTTTCTAGGAACGGACCGACCATTTGGTATACCAACGCCGTATGAACAGGAGAGTTGAGGAATTCACGAACCACTTTCTCGTCAGGATTTCGGCCATAACGATCCCTGAGTCCACTAAGATGAATGTCCCTCTCATACTCCTCTAAGGAAGCCTGAAGACTTGCTACTTGAGATTCCAACTCGCTAATTCGAGCAGTACTCTGAAATTGGAACTCATCTAACTTTTTAGCAAATTGATTGGCTTATTCCTGAACACGAGAAGTCTCCAGAACCCTGTCAATAATCTCCTGATCATCAGTCCCCGTAGCCCGAGTCTCTACGACCGGAAGAGAAGAACTCGTTGAAGGACCAACCTTTGAACTAGAAGTCTTATGAAATAAAGCTTTGTATTTCTCATCCAGAAACTCACATTGTTGTTTCCAGAGAGCAGTTTCATAGGCATATGATGCTAAACAAGTCTTAGTCTGAAAAAGAAACGGGGTAAAACAAGAAATGAGTTAGCAAACTAAAAAGATCTTCGAAGGAAAATATCCTATAAAGCAAACTTAAAAAGAGATCACCTTTTCAGCATAAATAGAAGCTCGCTGAAATTTCTCCAAAGGATCCTTTCGAAGAAGCTTATTCATGTCGCGAGTAAAAACGCCGGACAAAAGAACACGAGTTGCCTTATCGACCGCATTCTCGCTCTCGTCATGGACAAATGAATCATTCTCGGAGTAGCCAGCGGCTCTCTTTCCCTCTAAATGATCCTCAATCATTTCGACCAAAGTAGGTTTTGGATGATTGTCGCCGAGTAAAAAAAGATCATTACCAGAACGACCATAGTAGCTCTTCTTTCTCTCCACCGGATTATTATTAGGATGAGGCATCGACCAGCTGCGACATCCACGTATACCCAAAGATGTTCTAAGCTAGAGGGGGGGGATAACCGGATCCTGTCCCCTGACGAATAGGGGATTCTTGAGAAGAATCTGGAGATTCCCCTCCATTCTCCTCGGAGTCTTGACTCAACTCCAGTTTTCTCTTCCGAGATGCTCTATGCTCGATAGGGACGTTCTCTATGGTTTTGGAGGATTTGGACAACACTATTTTTCCCTTTGAAGAATGTCGGGAATTTTCTACCATATGAGCTGAAAAAGAAACAAGACTAAGTCAGACATTCTGTAGAAAAGGGATCATCACAACACTAAGCTGAAATAAAATGCTTACCAAGTGATTCAGATGATGAAGTGATTGGAAAAACATGAGCACTCAATCCCGCTTTACGAAGGAAAACTTCCCCAATCAGAAGAGCACTCTGATATTTGTTGGCACGCATAGCATGGATTTCACCAATAAACTAAGGATCATCAGGAATAAGTTCACCAGTCGGCAGGTGACCTCCGTAAACCCATTTGGAGCCATGATCCCACGAGAAGGGCGTAGTCGAACCATCCGCCAGACGAAGATGAGATGGGGGACGAACAAAGAAAAAATAAGATTTCCAAGAAGGGTTGCTAGAAACTGGGGAGTCAAAGATCGCTCGACTAGGCTTCTGACTAGCGAAGAAATATCCGCGATTGGAGGAACTGGAAATGTTAAACCGAAACAGTTGTGTAAAGTTACGAAAGGAAGGTTGGAACCCTTTCGCGATCATTAAGACAGAAAAACAAACCACGAAGGCCACGAAATTAGGGACTAATTGTGTCAAGGACACACTGAATATTTTTAAAATATCGAGAAAAAGGGCAGACAACAGAAGACGCAGACCTCTATTAAAATGGGCTGTGTAAAAGGCTCGACGTCCCTCCGGCGGTGAAGTAACCCTATCAGAAGGAGAAGGGAGGAGTATCTCAAAACCTTCCGGAAAATACTTGGCATAATTGCCTACGACCTCGGAGAAATTATCCATAGTATAAGCACAAGCAAGATCCTCAATTGGTTCGGAAATTTGAGGAGTTGTTCCTTTGCCTTTCTTATTTCGGGCAGCGACGTCCGTATCAGAGAGAATTTGTACTTTAAACGTGTCTTCAGAAGGAATAACAAATTCTGAAATTCCGATTTTCTTATAGAAGCCATCTTTTAGGATCCTCGGAGGGTATAAGTCGATCAAAGCAAAATCTTAAATAATAAACGACTGACCAAGAGAATGACTGCAAGGACAAAGGAAGTATAAAGTAAAAATGGCTAACTTAATAGTCACCTATTTATAGTGAGAAGTGAAAAGACGTTTCGAACTCCTCACAACTAATCACGTTCCCGCCAAAACAGTAAAAGACGAAGGGCCTCCCTGAAAGGACGAGTAGCGGTTCATAATTGGGAAGAGAAAACGACTATCTATGATGCGTAGCACTCTTTTCCTTACTTAGGATTTTTTCCCACAGGGTTTTTTTCTTATGTAAGGTTTTTAACGAGGCACAACTCATAGAAAATAAACAGTCGTAAGAAACCATCTACTTCTACGAGCTTCTAATACTTATACGCTCGAAGAAGTGAGGGAGTACTGATGGGGGCTATTTCGCACCCCTTTTAATATTCGGATCGACTAAGCTATATAAGATCGGTTCGGCCAGACAGGTCGGTTCGGGATCATCTATCGACCCGGTAGAATACGACCCTCCTCAACAAGCAGACTACAAACCGGACTCAAGAAAGATAACTGGGCCAAGTTCTATTAGGATTATGTTTCCTTGTAAAGCTAGGTTTAATGTGATATAAATACCTAGTTTATGATTGTATTACAGACATTTTTACATACGCAGCTTACGCCTGTAAACTGAATAATCAAAGATTATTGAATAGAAAAGCTTTTGCTACACTATTATATTCACGGTTTGTCCTAGTTACTGATTGTTCCATCTAATTGTTCTTCCTTGAGATTGATCCATCCGGAATAAAGTAACAGAGCCCTTTAAATCATATATATTGAGAATCCCCAATATCACATATTCACTGATATAATTAACCTGACGAAAACCGGTTAAATCAAATATCAATAATTTATAAGATAGGAACAACTCTTATTCAATTTGGCATTGGGCTTAGTTAATTTACTCCGGATGGTATTACACAATAAGAAGAAGAATAGCAACTAAAGTAATAAGTAAGTAAAAGACGAAGGATGTAGAGCAAAAGCTTTATTATTGATTGAAAGTATAAGGCGATCACAATATGCTTATAGAGTATTAGCGTATAAGATGCTTAGCGTAACCCTAATACAATGTTGGTGATGCTCTTATATAGAGCCTATAATCCTAGCTTTATAAGGTAACCCAATCAGATTAGGATCTTGAGTAATCTCCTTTATGCATTCGGCTTCTTAGTCCATGTCGACAAGATACGTTTTCCTGATCGAGACGACCTACCTTCTCGGACTTGAGATCGGATTTGTTTGCTAGGTCGGAACGTCCCAGTCTTACCCGAGCTGGCGGTTATTCTTTATAGTGTAAAATAGCCCCCATCAACCTCTGAAAAAAAAATAAAAAAATAGAAGCCCCCATCAGTACTCCCTCACTTCTTCGAGCGAAATCTTAGCTGAAGCTCATAGAAGTATGTAATTATTGCGTGTCGTTCATGAATTATACCTCATTAAAAACCTTAATCGAAAAAAACCTGTGGGATAAAAATCGAATAAGGAAAAGAGTGCATCCCTTCACGAATAGTTATAAGGTTGCGTCTTTTGAGAGCCGATCATTAGATGAGCGGAGTCCATTCATTCATTTGCTTGTGGCAGGAAACTGAAACATCGCGAAGGGCTAAAAATGTCTTTTCCACCCTATATATATATATACATCATTTTTTATCTTCATAATTACTTTTACTTTCCGCTTTCATCTTTCTCGTGGTAAAAAATCAAGTAGATAATATCCTTAATCCATATCTTTATCGAATTATTTTATTTTTTTCGAAATGGCCTATTCTTCCAAAAATTCCAATCCTTCTTTTCCAGAGCATGAGGACGTGGTCCCTACTATTGTTCTCGATGGCTCTCAGAGCCCTGCCTCTGATCAGAACGAGCCTTTGGACGAGAACCCTACTGAAATTAAAGAAGATACTCTTGTGGTGAAGGTTACCACGGAGGCAGAGGTTGCTGCTGAGGCTGCTACTAAAACCAAAGACACGAACCCTCAAGTTTCCGAGCCAATTGAACTTTTAACGGGAGTGACCTGCCAGACCTGCATATGGATTACAGTCGATTTTCTTCCCTCAGGATATGAAATATTTCTTCCTTCTTCCGAGGAGAGAATTAATACTTCTCGTGAGAATTTCCTTACCTTCTATACTTCCCACTTTCAGCATGTGATTAGACTTCCACTACATACCCTTTTCCAAGAAATCCTCGCCACCTTCTTCGTTTCATTGACTCAACTAGTTCCTAACGTTATTGCCTTCGCTGTTTCTTTTGCCGTTCTTATGGTTGCCAAAGGTTTGATGCCAACCTTTCGTAACTTTTACCAATTCGTTCGCTTCAATATCTCCACTTCTTCTCCGATTTCTAGTAATAGCACATACTGGAAATCTAGTTACTTATTCGTTCGTCCCCCACCCATCAAACACTTGCAACGGATCGACCGTACCTTTTGAGCGCCCATGGGATAATAGTTCAGCTTGGACCTTTGGTGGTCGACAAATAAAAGGTGATTTGATTCCTGATGACCCTTTCCTTATTAATATGACAAAAGATATGAGGTCAGATAAGTATCAATGCACTTGTCTTGTGGGGGAGGATTTTCTTCTGGAAGTTGGTTTAAGTTCCATGGAATTTCCCATTCCTGCTAATACTCGCCCTTTAGGTAACATTCATTCTTATTCTAACTATTTTCAATATCATATTTCCCATATCTGGTATTTATTTATTTCTTCTTGCAGCATCTTTGGTAGAGGGTTCCAGACATTCAAAGGTTGGAAATGTTGTTCTTTCTAAGTCCACGAAAACCCCAGACAATCAACCAAAGAGGATAGTAAATCTTTACAGTTACTCACTCTGATACTAATTTGGGAAACATACCTGTGGGAACTTTGTTTGAATGCAACGATTGTGGCTTGGAATTTGCTCACAATTTGGTCCAAGTCCAAACACCTTCTGAATCATAAGTTAACTCTGAATATGATGATAGGATAGTGCCCAACAAGCCAATGTTAGTTAGCTTGTAAGAGGACTATCTTCTTATGGTTTAATAATTAATACGCCCGTATATTTATAGTACGTATATTAGATAATGACCAACTTAATCTCTCGCGAACGTATCTAAGCGATTGGATGAAATCCTAAGGTCACATTCGACTATGGGACGATTCACTTCGGTATTGAGTGCAATCATGAAACAGTCTCTAAGGTCGTGATCTTAAAACCGTTCCAAGTCATAGATTCCGAACGAGACGGGGTATCGAAGCAATCGTTAAGACTTGTACGAGTATGCATGATTCACATGGAGTGAATTTGTAGAGTTTCATGAACAAGACATTTGATGTCAGTGCATATGACTAGGTGGTTCGATAGGGGATCAAACGCATCGAATGACCCGAACAGAGAAACATATTGTGGAAGCGCACGACACATATCGGTGATGGGATGTTTCTCAATGCTTATAATAGTGTACGATTTAGTCCTTAGACTTGAGGTGCTAGGGCGAATTCGGTGCATGGATGTACGTACTTAGATTTAGGTACCGGTCACATAGCTTGACCATTGTGTGCCTAAGTTGGGTGCGTATAGTCATGTACGTGAGTGGTTAGTACTAAGAAAGGATCTATCGACTCATCCTGATAAGGTGGGAGAATTTCCTATACGTTCTTAGATAATATATTTCGAGGAACCTGCGGCCGCAGTCGGTGATGGATTTGGAAAGGGGTTTCCCAATTTAGCAGTCACACTGGAATTATTATCCGAAATTAGAAAGTGTAGTTATCGAGATAATTAGAGGTGCCAATCAATTCACACACCCAAGGTCTTGGTCGTGAAATTAGTCGTTGGAAGGATCGTATGTACATGACAATTATAAAAGGTGGGGTTCACAAGATCAATTCACCTGAAGTTGGGCTTCATGGACTTGTGGCTAGACATCGACCATGAAATGTGGGTACTCCTGAATTAATAAGGAGATTAATTATGGAGTGGTCAATTAAAAGTGTTTAATTGATCGGAGCATTTAATTGCTCATTAATTAAATCACAAAAGTCGTGGGCCTGCTGCCAATTGATGGTGAACCCAGAGGGTCACACACAATTCAGTTGGACAGTGAAAGTCATAAAAGGAAATAGTTGATTTAAGGAAGTTAAATCAAAAGTAAATGAATTAAAGTGTTAATTCAAAATTGGAGAGTTATTAATTAGAATATCTAATTGAATTATTAGAGTGTCTAATTAATTAATTAGATTATCTAATTAATTATAATATTAATTAAAGTGATTAATTAACAAAGTAGAGGAGTAAATTATCAAGGCAATTTTCGAATTGGCTAGGTACAAGATAGGGGAGATTTTGGCTATTAGATTAATTAGGAGAATTAGTTTCTTGTATGACAAGAAACATGGAAGAGATTTATCAAATCTCAATTCCTAATTTGATATGGAAAAGGATTTGATAAATATGGGAAGAGATATGTAATAAGAGAAGGATTCTTCTTTTATAAATATAACTCATCACATATCTTTCAAAAGCTAATGAATGAACTAAGATAAACACACAACAAGAAGAGAAAAGAAAGCTGAAAATTTCATCTAACCCTAGCCGCCCCTAACTGTGACATCCCACCTGTGTAAGCATCCTGCTTTCAGGTGAGGTGTCACCCGTCTGCGACTTGATTTCCTTCCAACAGGAAAATTGCAGGAACGGCCTAAAGAATAAACAAACAGAGTCATGTACTAATTCTACTCATTCGTAAAGTACCTCGTTCACTTGAAATTTTCTGGAACCATAACCCGTGATAGTTTTGAGCACACATAGAAACGATCCTTTTAAATATCTCAACATCCTTGCCGAACGACTAACTTATCCTGACGAAATAGAACACGAGAAAACAAAGAGGGTGAGTCCTGAAAGACTCAGTGAGAATATTAGCACAATAATAATCCAATGAAGATGAGATGAATTTAAGATGAAATGAGTAATTATGAGTTGTATAAATGAATCAAGAATTTACTTAATAATTATTAAAGTGAGCTAAACGAAGATAGGAGAATAACAATAATGAAAGAAATATAAAAGTGTAAAAGTATCCGTACGAACCGAGATATGTTGAGTACGAGATAAATGAGATTAGGAGAACATATCCTTGTATATATATATATATATATATATATATATATATATATATATATATATATATATTCCATCGAGTAGCGACCTCGTGGCTTGACTTGTAACTTGTAACTTGTACTTGAAATTGGTTTACGTGCTCGAAATTTGGAATAAGAATTTGTAGTCATGTAAAAGAAAAGATATAAACTTTCTGTATCAATTTCCACAAGAATTGAGATAACTTGTATATGATTTCAAGTGGTATGAGAGATATAAGAATATGTAAGAATTCATCCAGATTGGATTTCGACAAAGATAACAAGAAGTTAGTTGAATTACACTCTAATGAGTTAACAAGAAGGTAAGTGAATCAGAGGTCATGATAACAAGAAGATAATCGAACTAGAAGTTCATTACAATAACGAGAAGACATATGAATTAAAGTGGCATTAGAGATATCAAATAGATATATGAGTTTAAAGACTCAATAAGAGTAGCAGACATTCAAGAATATTTCGATCAATGAACAGTCAATTCAAAAGGCTAGTAGTTGGAGACCAATAGGAGGGAGTTAAGCCCAGTAGTTATACTTAAAGTGTTCAAGAGAACTTGATCAAATTACAATCAATCCGGAGAGTAAAAATGTGAGGATTTCACATTAGAAGTAATGATTAACATATTGGGTGATAAAGAGCAATTCAGAAAATGAATATGAAGTAAATATAATATCCAAGAGAAGTTAATGAAACTTGGATCATTCCCATAAAAAGTCAAGAAATATACTCCATGATTGGACCCCATGAATAAAAGCTAATCTTAGAATAATTAAATCAAGCAATTAGAATCAAACATGAGTTATCAATTTGCAACAAAAGAAACATGTTCAATTTCCTCTGGGCATTGTGCCAAAAGTGTGAAAGAAACGGATAGAATCCCTCACCGGACGTCCAAAATGTGCAGCTTGAGACCCATCCCAAGCAAGTCTAAGTTGGCATCACCTATCGATTATAACGGTGACAATTAGTGATAAAAACGGTAGTGAAACGAACCGATTACTTAATTTACATATCTAAACTTGGTATCGATATTTATTACTTGCATGCTGTTTCCAGTTAATTTTACTCACAACTCACTTAATCAACTAATACCAAACTAACTAATATGGTCCCAATAATCTAAGCTAATCCAATTTGGTTTAATTTGAGGCTTACAAAGAAGTAGCCCAATTATCCAACCGACCTTAAAATGTATCCAAATTCATTACTAAGTAAACCGAGAACTAAACTAAGACATTAACTAAACTAATTGTAGAGGTAACAATGAAAGGAAGAACACTAAATCTCAGTTTCATAACCAATTCAAATTTGACCATGCTTTAACTTAATTGTTATCCAATTCAACCATATAACTACTATTAAACTCATTAACAACTTCAATTACTACTCATGCATACAATTAATCTTAAACCCAAATTATTGTTCAACCTGTTAACGTCGTCACCATCGTTCGCCGCCTCAATCCAGAATTCGAGTCCAATTTTGACTTCCATTTCCCTTTTCTTTTTCTCCTTTTTCTTTCTTTTCATCACCGTTGTCCGTCGAACTCCGCCACTACTACCACCTTGAAAACACTCCCAAAGTTTCATAGAACCCTTTTCCAACCACCAATCATCAAAATCCACCATTCAATGTAACCATGCAATCTCTTCTCCACTTCTTGCCTATAGCTCACTGCTTCACTAGATTTCTCCTCAATACTATTGTATCTGATGGGGGCTATTTCGCACCCTACATACTGTACGGATCGACTAAAGAACATGAGATCGGTTCGACCAAATTAGACAGTTCGGGATCATCTTATCGACCCAGCCGAATACAGCTCTCTTCGACTAGAAGACTATATTCCGGACCCAAGAAGGATATTTGGGCCGAGTCCTATTAGGATTATGTTTCCTTGTAACGCTAGGTTTAGCATGATATAAATACCTAGTTAATCATTGTATTAAACAACTCCGAAAACTCTGAATCACAAGGCAAATACGCCATTGAATTCTGCATAAACTCCACAACTCACTATTATTCAATAAAGAAAAGAGCTTTCTCTTCATATTTGTGTATTCTTTGCGTTGGTTTAAATATTTACTTTTTGTTCTTAAGATAAGGTTTTTCCTTGAGATTGATCCATCCTGAATAAAGTAACAGAGCCCTATTCAATTTATATATATTGAAAACCCCCAATATCACAAATTCACTGATACCCTTTAACCCGACGAAAACGGGTTAAATCAGTTGGCGCCTACCGTGGGGCTAGGTTAATTATTCGATCGACACATGGCTCGCCCAAGGAAAAGCGCTCGTATCGGAGCAAGAAGTAACACAACCACCGGTCATAACACATCTGAAGACCTACAGGGCAACAATGATAATAACGCTCCCAACGTCAACGAGAATTTGCAGGATACCCACCCCCGTCAGCAGGAAACCCAAGGAGGTCTTCCCGGTACAATACGGGAAGAGCCGGAAGTCCCTGAGATCCCCGTCCCTCTCCCGGGCGCTCAGGAGAAACTGCGACAAATAGCGATGCTCTTTAAATCACTCTCTCCAGAAGAATTACTCGTACTTGATCAAATTCCGCAAAACGTTAGGGCTGCCAGGGCAACTCCTGCTCGAAGAGCGCCAAGGCAAAACGATCAAGCATCTCAACAAGCTGACAGCCCGCCAAGCGAGCGGCGCTCCTTACACAGTCCGCAGCAGGGCAATTCCAAACCCTCCGATAACCATCCCCAAAGAAAACCAGGACAAAGAAAACCACAGGCGGGGCGCAGCGGGTCCAAGGAACGTACAATAATTCCTATCGAGGATGACATAGATGATGCAATCCCAGATCGACCACGACCGACTCGATTCTCGGAAAGAGAAATTGAAAGGATGGTGCAGGAGCGACTCGAACAACGCCTACGATCTGTTCAAAACCCGTGGACCCGAACCACGGAACTCCAGGAGAGCCTTGCGGCCTGTTCTCCCTTCTGCAGAGAAATAAAAGAGGCACAATCCATCGGACAGGTCCCGGGTAGACTACCCCGATATGATGGAACCACCGACCCAGATGATTATTTCTTTAGCTTCACAAATATAATGAAGTTTTACGCCCACTCTGTGGAATTCACCGCCAAATTAATGGTGACCACATTCGAAGGACTCGCATTGGACTGGTTCGCCAAACAACCTGCCAACTCCATATTCAGTTTCCGGGAATTATGCAATAAACTGACGCAGAAGTTTGCCAGTCAGAAGAGGCAAAAACTCCCGATGAGCTACTTAGGAACCATACACCAACAAGAGGGAGAATCTCTAAGAAACTGGTTGGCGAGATTTAACGTGGAGATACTCAAAATCGATTCTCCAAATATCGATTACATAATTTCTATTCTCTTCGACCTCACGAAGAATAGACAATTCGGAAATGCCCTCAGTCGAAAACAACCAAGAACGTTATCCGACATCATGAGCTTGGCGTCTAAATATATGACCCAAGAAGAGATGAATTCCTTTAAGGATAAAAACAAAAACAAAGCCACAACTTCAGGCTCCAAACGGCATGACAGGATTCCTGCCCAAAGATCCGTGGATTATGAGCGATCTTTTAGAAAAGGCAACGTTTTCCAGCGATTGGAATACAACAAAGCCGACCAAGAAAGGCAACCTAATTTCTACCAAAGACCAAGAAACCCCGAACTACCGATCAGAGGGAGGGTGAATCAAGTGGAACACCCAAGGTTAAATGCTCCGATGGAAGAAATATTGGAAGTTCTAGAAAGAAATAACTGGATCCCCGAAGCGAGGAAAATCGCTCAGCCCAGACCAGGGTCTCGAAACTACGACCTATACTTTAAGTACCATAGGGCACACGGACATCGAACGGAAAATTGTTTTCACCTTAAAAGAGAAGTTGAAAAACTAATCGAACAAGGAAAACTAGACAAATACATAGATCGAGATAACCGCAAAAGGGAAAGAAGTAGGAGCCCTCGGAGTAATAATCAGAGAAGGAGTTCTCGTCGAAGGTCACCCGAGCATGGTCCTACACAGGAGTTGAACCACGACCAGATCAATGGGACTATACATACAATATCCGGGGGACCCGCGGGCGGGGACAGTCGTAACGCCCGACGAAGGACAGCCAGATCCATAATTGGAAACTCAAAATACCCAAAAGAAATATGGACTCTGGAAAACAAGCCATCAAACGACCAGCTGATCAGATTTAACGAAGGCGAAGTACCTAAAAACATCGTTTGGGACACAAAAGAGGATAACCCCGATTTCCCGATGGTGGTGTCGCTAGAAATAGCAAATTATAATGTCAAAAGAATCCTAATCGATAATGGGAGCTCAGCAAATATCATCTCCCGAGAGGTTTTAGCCCAAATGAACTTGGGACAGATAGATCTACAAAAAGTAGCTACGCCGTTAGTAGGGTTTGGAGGGTCCGAAATCGTCCCCAGCGGAACAATAACCTTGAGTGTATCACTTGGGAAAACACCGCACCGGACTGTGAAGCTAGTGAAATTTTTAGTGGTAGAAACACCCTTCGCTTATAACGCAATATTGGGAAGACCGGCTCACAACCTGTTCCGAGCCGTTGTCTCTACTTATCACCAGAAGATAAAGTTTCCGACCGATAGAGGTATCGAAGAAATAACGAATGATCACTGTATGGCGTGGGATTGCTACAGCACTTCGTTAACCTTGAAAGAACACCCCAAATCAATTACTCCGAGCAAAAGAAAGATCGAAGACGACCTCATTGGAAATAAGGTTGAGATCCCTAGTACTGATCCAATAGATAAAAAGGGAAAAGAACCGCTAGATTTAGCCTTAAAACCCCCCAGAACATAAGGATGTAATTCTAGTGCAAGGGGACTCGTCCAAAACGACAAGAATAGGTACTGAATTGAGCAAATAAGGGGAAATAATGTTAATCAACTTCCTCAGAGATAATGTCGACGTCTTCGCCTGGAGCGCGAATGACATTGAAGGAATTGATCCTCGAGTAATCAAGCATTCCCTAAAAATTGATCCTTTGGCAAAACCTGCCAGACAAAAGAAGAGAAATCATGGCCCAATAAAAGATAAAATTATCAAAGCCGAGGTAGAAAGACTACTTGAAGCAAAACAAATCCGAGAAATACACTTCTCAGAATGGCTATGTAATGTTGTTCTAGTAGCAAAATGGGATAAAAAGGACAACAAATGGAGGATGTGTAATGATTTCACCGACCTTAACAAATTATGCCCACGCGACCCGTATCCCCTCCCAAGGATCGACTTATTAGTTGACTCAACCGCTGGCTTCGCGATATTCAGCATGATGGACGCCTTTCAAGGGTTTTATCAAATATACATAGATGAGCGAGACCAAGAGAAGACTGCATTCATAACCGATCAGGGAGTATATTGCTTTATAGTGATGCCATTCGGCTTAAGGAATGCCGGGGCTACTTACCAAAGGTTAGTGAACCTAATGTTCAAAGAGTTAATCGGAGAGATAATGGAAGTCTATGTAGACGACATGTTAGTCAAAAGTATGAACGAAGCGGATCACGTAAAACATCTTGATCGATGTTTCCAGATCTTGAGAAAGTACCGCATGAAGTTAAATCCCGCGAAATGCACTTTCGGTGTTAAATCATGAAAAGTTTTGGGCTATTTGGTACACCAGCGAGGAATAGAAGCCAACCCAGAAAAAATTCGAGCCATAACTGAAATGAAACCTCCCAAAACCATCTCCCAAGTGCAAAGCTTGGTCGGGAAAATCGTAGCATTGAACAGATTCATATCAAAATCAGCAGACAAAAGTTTGCCCTTTTTCCAAACACTTCGAAAAGCAAAAAACTTTGTTTGGACTGAAGAATGCGATCGAGCCTTCGAACTACTCAAAGAATATTTGACGACACCCCCGATGTTGGCCAAACCAACGGAAGGAGAACCATTGTATATCTACATCTCGATATCCGACGCGGCCGTTAGTTCGGTACTAATTAAGATAGAAGGTTCAGAACATAAGCCTGTCTATTATTTAAGCAAATTACTGCAAGGAGCGGAGAAAAATTATTTGGAGATTGAGAAATTCACTCTGGCCTTAGTAGTGGCTGCACGAAAACTTCGACCTTACTTTTTAACCTACAAAATAGTGGTTTTAACAAATCAACCACTAAGACAAGTCTTGGCAAAACCGGAAGCCTCCGGAAGACTAATCAAATGGGCGATCGAACTCGGCCAATTCGAAATCGATTACAAACCAAGAATCGCAATTAAGGCCCAAGTGTTAGCTGATTTTCTATTGGAAACACCGACACAGGCAACTGAATCTTCGAGCAACATCAACGACGATGTCTTGATCATAGAAGATCAAACTTGGTTAATGCATGACGACGGTGCTTCATGCCGAGAAGGAGGAGGCGCCGGAATCAACTTCACCGGACCAAATAAAGAAGATTTGAATTATGCGATAACGTTGGACTTCGTCGTAACAAACAATGAAGCAGAATATGAAGCGTTAATCGCAGGAATGGAAATGGCGATCAAAGCCAACATAAAAAGTCTTAAAGTATTAACCGATTCAGAGTTAGTACAAAGACAAATAGAAGGCCTATACGAGGCTAAAGAATTCAATATGGTTAAATACCTCGCCAAAGTAAAAACACTAGCTGAGAAATTTGAAAGTTTCGGCATACAGAACATTCCACGTTCGGAAAACAAATGGGCCGATCAACTATCTAAGTTCACAGGATCCCATGACGGAAAGACCGAAAGGGTGATCAACTGGTTGATCTCTAATACACCGGCGATCGACATCGATGAAACACCGGTAGTCGATATAATGGATATCGAAGAAGTTGAAGAAAACTGGATGACCCCAATGATAGACTATCTTCGAGAGGGAAAACTACCGCCTGACCAGAATGTAGCTCGGAAAATAAGATATCGAGCTCCAAAGTATACACTTGTAGAAGGAAAACTCTACCGGAGATCGGTATCGGGAATTCTTCTGAAATGCGTCTCTGAATCACAAAACATTGATATTCTACGAGAGGTACATGAAGGAGACGCAGGGAATCACAGCGAATCAAGGGCATTGGCTTTAAAATGCCTCAGAACAGGTTATTATTGGCCTACCATCAATAAAGATGCCGCTCAGTATGTCCAAAAATGTCATCACTGCCAAGTCCATGCTAATATATGTCATCGACCAGCAGAAAACATGCACCCAATCCCGGTATGTTGGCCTTTCGATCAATGGGGAATGGACATGGTGGGACCATTCCCA
Source organism: Penstemon barbatus (assembly GCA_003313485.2). Lineage (NCBI taxonomy): Eukaryota > Viridiplantae > Streptophyta > Magnoliopsida > Lamiales > Plantaginaceae > Penstemon > Penstemon barbatus. The sequence goes on along the minus strand of CM064877.1, from coordinate 27,625,599 downwards.
GCGGCTAGATCCAAGAAAGCTTATGTCCTGGTCGCCGTAGAATACTTCAGCAAATGGATAGAATGCATCGCCCTAGCTCGAATAACTCAGTTCCAAGTGATCAACTTCCTATGGAAATTCATAGTTTGTCGATTTGGCATCCCAAGGATCCTAATTTCTGATAATGGAACCCAATTCGCGGGAAAACAAGTAATAGAATGGTGTTCAAAACTTGGGATTCAACAAAACTTCACTTCGGTCGGGCACCCTAGAGCGAAAGGACAAACCGAAGTAGCAAACCGAGAAATAATAAAATCCTTGGAAAAAAGACTAGGAGCGGCCAAAGGAAAATGGCTTGACGAACTCCCAGGAGTACTGTGGGCTAATCGAACCACAGTGAGGAGATCAACCGGGGAAACCCCATTTAGCTTGGTATATGGGTCGGAAGCTGTTATTCCTGTTGAAACTCTAATCCCAACGCCAATAATCGAGATGTACGATGATCGGATAAATGAAAAAACAAGAGAAAGTGACGTCGATTTGACAGAAGCTTTGAGAGAAAAGGCCGTTGTACGCCTACAAGCCACTAAAGCAAATATGGAAAAGGCATACAATCAAAAAGTACGCATCCGAACCTTCAAAGAAGGAGACCTGGTCTTGAAAAAGGTAGAAGTATCCAAACATGTGGGAAAGTTACAACAAAATTGGGATGGACCTTACGTTGTCATTGGCGTAGGAAAGAAAGGTTCATACAAAATTGCACACTTGGATGGAACAGCCTTACCAAGAACCTGGAACGCAGTCAACCTTAGAAAATACTATGGTAAATAAATTTTAGCGGATTACGCTGCTATGTTTTATTTTATTCTATTGAGTTTCAATCTTTGTAATAAAGGCCTTAGCCTATAATTCAATTGTTAAAGATTCTAGCAATTTCTATAAATCGATTGTTTCGGTAATCACTCCTTGGAATTCTACTACCACATTGGTTGAGATCGGGACAAATGGAGTTAAGTATACATTGATCCGCTCAATAAACACTCCTCGATCCGACCATAGAAACGAGTGCAGTATACATTGATCCGCTCAATAAAAACTCCTCGTTCGTTATTCACGAAGATTAAGAAAGACTACAGGTATTAAAAACCTAAGTCCAAGTAAAAACGAGTCGAGTATACATTGATCCGCTCAATAAACGCTCCTCGATATATATTCAACGATTAAGAAAGACTTTTGGTATTAAAAACCTAAGTCTAAGTAAAAACGAGTCGAGTATACATTGATCCGCTCAATAAACGCTCCTCGATATATATTCAACGATCAAAAAGACTTTTGGTATTAAAAACCTAAGTCTAAGTAAAAACGAGTCGAGTATACATTGATCCGCTCAATAAACGCTCCTCGATATATATTCAACGATCAAAAAGACTTTTGGTATTAAAAACCTAAGTCTAAGTAAAAACGAGTCGAGTATACATTGATCCGCTCAATAAACGCTCCTCGATATATATTCAACGATCAAAAAGACTTTTGGTATTAAAAACCTAAGTCTAAGTAAAAACGAGTCGAGTATACATTGATCCGCTCAATAAACGCTCCTCGATATATATTCAACGATCAAAAAGACTTTTGATATTAAAAACCTAACTCTTAGTAAAAAAGATTCGAGTATACATTGATCCGCTCAATAAACACTCCTCGATATATATACTCACAACGAATAAAAGACTTCTAGGTATAAAAACCTAAGTCTAAATTACGACGAGTTGAGTATACATTGATCCGCTCAATAAACACTCCTCGATACGTTTTCAACGATCTATGAAAGTTTTTTGTATAAAAACCTTAAAGTCTAGATAAAAAAGAGTTGAGTATACATTGATCCGCTCAATAAACACTCCTCGATACGTTTTCAACGATCTATGAAAGTTTTTTGTATAAAAACCTAAAGTCTAGACAAAAAAGAGTTGAGTATACATTGATCCGCTCAATAAACACTCCTCGATCTGTTCCTAACAATCTAAAAGATCTGCTAATACGCCTAATCTTGAGGATGAATTGAGTATGAATCCGTCCGCTCGGACAATGCTCCTCATAAATAAAAATTATGACAGAATCAACAACAAGGAAGATGCAAGGGATAAAAGTAATATTTTATTCATCAACTCAATTACATACAAAACTCCTACATTACAAAGGTCTACATACTACTTAAAGATCGTTACAATGGTTTAGATGAAACGTTCCTATAAGATCGCCGATCTTCACGACAATGTCCACAGAAACACCAATCTCCTCCCTAGTACCTCGTCGATTACGAATAACCACCTAAGAAGTATGCTGCTCAGGATGGTCGACTTCTTTGGTTCGATGGCCAGGCTCTGAAGATCAAATGTTCCTCCAGACGAAATGAGCATTACCAGGCAGATAACCGGCAATACTCATTCACCCACAACAAGATACTGCTTTTACTTAAAATAAAACATTTTACTCTAGAGCAGCATCTCTTCGGGGCGGTCGAGAATTATTAATATTTACCAGCACACCCCAGCAGTCTATCACCCCTGAGGTGACATCCAAGAACGAGGGTGCCTGGCAAAGTGCGAACCCTCCATGTGCAAACAGAAACCACGGACCTCAAATCTGTGAAAACAACATTTGAGGCCTCATGGGACCCGTTAGTACAAAGTAGGGCTTCCATGGGACCCGTCAGTACAAGGTAGAAGAACATCGAGCTATTATAGTATGAATCACGATAATGTGACTTTTTGAATATTATGGGATCTGAAGGCAAAATAAAATTTAAGGAAGCTGAGATCTCCATCCTTTTCGGGAAATTGCAAATGAAGAATACAAACCACCACCCATTTTATAGGGATAGATCTAAGGAATCCAACGGCTGAAAAAGTATTTGATCAACGGACATAAATGCGACCCTATAACTCCCCGTAATAAATGCATGTCAGTTGGAACGGCGCTATCTAGTCGACTCAACTAGTCGATAACAAGAAAGACGTAGATCGAAGCGATCATCGAAATAACACAAGCAGACCTAAAGGAGCTCCGGACCAAATAGACCAGCCACAAACGAAGGCATACGAGTTTAAGATCCTCGTGAAAAGATTACTTGCTCGATAAAAGATAAAAGATGAAACCCTCCACCATGCGAGGGCCGTCACTGCCTAATACATCATATGGGTAATCATTAACTAAGCCATACAAGAACTCCTTTGGAGTCCAAGATATCTGACATAGAAATCAGGAGAATAGTCCTCCTTATTCGAAACTGCAAAGAAGTCACTGCCTAACATACCAAAGAATTGCTGAAGGAGGTCTGAACAGGTCAGATCTGACCAAGACTTCTACACTTTCCAATTTCTCCCATATCAAAGATATGATGTGATGATACATCATTTGAGGAACATATAGTTCAAAATTAATGCTGGGATACATGAAGCTTTGAAGATACTGAAAGGGATATTTTCCCTTAGTCTGATGTAAAGAAAAACGGAGTTCAACAAAAGGGACAATAGCCCCTTATATAAGATTTAGATCACAAAAAGACAAAGTACAGGGCATAAATTGAACATCGACCAAGATGATGAGCGTTCCTTAACAGCTATTAAATCGATTATCGATACAAAAAAAAGACCTACCATCTACATTTTAGATGTACTACACGGTTTTGAATATAATCCAAGGGACTATCCTGGGTTTGATCAACAAAAGACTTGATTTGCAGAGCAAACATTATACCATTCATTTACTCAAATAGTGACCAAGCAAGATCAAGCTACCTTTTCTCTATCCTGACTATTCTCCACAAAGATCAATTTCAGATAAGTATGCTAATCTATACTGATTATTTCATGATGATTATATTTATGCGTAAAGGCAAAATGTGCATAACAAAGTATATCTACAGAAGAAAATTGATCAAGGCAAGAATCTGCCTACAAAAAGGTCATAATTTCCAATTTAGTACTTCTCCCATTACAAAAATTTCAGCCCGAACAAATACACAAAAGTTGGGCAGAAAAAAAAAAAAAAAAAAAAAAAAAAAAAAAAAAAAAAAAAAAGAGGCAGTCCAAGGCCTGCCAGGTCGAACAAAGGTCACTGAGAAGAATTGTCAGCAGGTCGACTAGCAGAAACAGTCCTACGAGGAGTCAAGTTGCCAGCAAACGCCATTAACTCCTCTTGACGCTTTAGATAACCAGCGTCATACCCTTCCTCATAGGACCGCCGTCGAGACTCCTCTGCTAGGGCAGCAGCCTGAACCAAGTCATTTTTCTCTTTCTCCCAGACAGACTTTTCCTCCTGCAACTTTTTCAAATCATCATTGGCAAGCTGCAGCTGGAGAGTCTGCCCTGCAACCTTCGCCGACTCCGACTCCAAACGACGTTGGTAAGCATCCTTACCATTCCACAGATCGTCGTTTTGCACGCCCAGCTGGAGTGAAAAATATTTGGCCTAGAAAAGGAAGAGAATGAGAAAAACCCCTACATATCAACGCAGTAAAAGCAAGTAAAATAATGAAAAATATGTCTACCTGCTCGCATATCTTAACCAGCGACTGAACAAGGCGTACATTGGAAGTACCCTCAAGTTTCCTCAGCTCACCAGGCAAAATGGTGCTTAAACCCAGATCCCAGGACAAAAGCATCAGGCTCAACTGAACCAGGCAATTCACTATTAGAAGGGACACCGTCAGGGCGCGGAGTCTCTGACAACATAATGTCCTTGACCTGCTCGAGAATACAACGATCATCTAACAAACGGGGGGAACCTCTCTCGTTGGGGCTAACTGAGGTCTCCTTGCCCGAAGCAGAAATAACGGTTCGACGACCAGACCTCGACCCAAACTGACCCCCAGAAGGTCCCCCAGATTCGAAAGAAGTAGTCATCACCGTGGTATCGTGAAATAAATAGTCAGGACAATCCTGCAAAATAGATTGTGTTGTGGAAGGGTTGACAAAAAAGCCATCACCAACTTGCCCTTCGCTGGCGATCGGGGCAGTAGAAGTAGACAAAGGAAGGGAAATAGCAAAATTCCCTTCATGAAAAACATGCTCGAAGGAAGAAGCACCTGAAGTAACAGGTATATTATAAGTCGGTTCCTCATTGGACATATCGCCAAAAGCTACCCGACCAGGGGAAGGCATACTTCCCACTTGAGTGGAAGAAGAAAAGATTGGTTCTGAAAACGATGAGTTTACTACAGAAAAAGGTTCGGAAGGGATAACACGAGTATCTATCACCGACCTAATTATTGGGGACGAACGAAGAGGCTCCATCGACGGCCCATCTCTTCGAGATTTTTTGGATCTATTATCCCTAGCGCTCTCACGAGAAGGTCGTTTCGAAGTATTGCCGAAGAGATTACTCATGATCGAATTGTTGAAAAGTATAAAGCAAGTAACGAGAAAGTTTATCGACTAGCCAAAGAAAAAGTATTCTATTAGAAGAGACGAGTATAACGGTAAATAACAAGTCAAGTTTTTACCTTTAGTATTTATACTACACAAAAAGACGCTACAGACCTAAAGAAAGGGCGCGAAATAGAAAAACTGACCTTGGAACAAACACTAGAATCTGAAAAGACGCACGCATAATGATTACGGCGAACTTAATGACTTGTCTGAATTATTACGGCGAAGATGAAAAGACGTGACTGTCAGAATATGAAACGCTTAGCGTACAAAGGGATGAAAAGGTAAAATTACAATTAAACCTACGGGTAAATAATTACAAAGATTATTTCAAAAGTCACTATATCAAGAAGCCTGGTCGCTATCTGGAATTCTCTGTTCACTACCAACGTTTTCAGTCGTGCCAATATCTTCTCCTTCTTCTTCTTCGTCTTCTGGATCGATAAAAGTATCATCAAGCTCATCGTTAACATCAGAAGGAGGAATCGGCAATGGTTTCCCGAATTCTTTGACAAGGTGAGCCAAAGGAAAACCTTGATATATGACATCTGGAAGCTCGGAAGGAGAATAAATTTCGCCATAACGATTCAACCGAATGTGCGCCGCCTTAAAATACTCCTTTCGACGGTCGTCGATCATCTCTAAGGCGACCAACTGATGAACCGCCTTCTTGAAAGTACTCTCCAGAAGGGGACCGACCATCTGATACACCAGCGCCGTATGAACAGGAGAGTTAAGAAATTCGCGAATCACTTTTTCATCAGGATTCCTACCATAGCGGTCCCCAAGTCCACTAAGAGGGACGTCCTTTTCATACTCTTCCAATGAAGCTTGGAGACTTGATACTTGAGATTCTAGTTCACTGATACGAGCAGTACTCTGAAACTGAAATTCCTCTAACTTTTTAGCCATTTGATTGGCTTGCTCTTGAGCACGGGAAATCTCCATAATCCTATTTATGATCTCTTGATCTTCAGTGCCAGTAGCACGAGTCTCTACGACAGGAGTGGAAGAAGATGTTGAGGGACCAACCTCTGAACCAGAAAACTTACGAAGTAGAGCTTTATTTTTCTCATCTAGAAACACACATTGCTGTTTCCAGAGTGCAGTTTCATATGCGTACGAGGCTAAACAAGTCTTGGTCTGAAAAAGCAAAGGGGTAAAACAAGAAATAAGTTAGCAAGAATATCTTCGAAATATAGAATATCCTATAAAGCGAGCTTAAAAGAATTTACCTTTTCAGCATAAAGAGAAGCTCGCTGAAATTTCTCCAGAGGATCCTTACGGAAAAGTTTGTTCAAATCACGAGTAAAAACCCCGGATAAGAGAATGCGAGTCGCCTTATCGACTGCATTCTCGCTTTCATCATGGACAAAAGAATCTTTCTCAGAATAACCAGCGGCCCTCTTCCCCTCTAAATGATCTTCGATCATTTCAACCAGGGTAGGTTTCGGATGATTGTCTCCAAGTAAAGAAAGATCATTGCCAGAACGACCATAATAGCTCCTTTTCCTCCCCACCGGGTTGTCGCTAGGATGAGGCATTGACCAACTACGACATCCACGAATTCCCAAGGATGTTCTAAGTTGAAGGGGGGGATAACCAGGTCCAGTTCCTTGACGAACAGAGGAATCTTGGGAAGAATTTGGAGACTCCTCCCCATTCTCCTCGGATTCATGACTCAACTCCAGTTTTCTCTTCCGAGAAGCTCTCTGCTCGATCGGGTTGTTCTCTATAGATTTAGAGGATTTGGATAACACCATTTTTCCCTTTGAAGAATGTCGAGAATTTTCTACCATATGAGCTGAAAAAGAAACAAAATAAAAGTTAGTTTCTCTATATAAGAAGATATTATCGTAACACTAAATTAAAATGAAATGCGTACCCAGTGATTCAAAGGATGAACTGATTGGAAAACTATGAGCACTCAATCCCGCTTTACGAAGGAAAGCTTCCCCAATCAGAAGAGCACTCTGATACTTGTTTGCACGCATATCGGGGATTTCAGCGATAAACTGAGTATCGTCAGGAATAAATTCACCAGTCGGCAAGCGACCTCCGTATACCCATTTGAAATCATGATCCCACGAGAAGGGTATAGTCGAACCATCCACCGAACGAAGATGAGGTGGGGGGCGAACAAAGAAAAAGTGAGATTTCCAAAAAGGGTTGCTAGAAACGGGGGCGTCGAAGATCGCTCGACTAGGTCTCTGACTAGCGAAAAAATACCCGCGATTAGAAGAACTGGAAATGTTGAACCGGAAAAGTTGTGTAAAGTTACGAAAGGAAGGTTTAAACCCTTTCGCAATCATCAGGACAGAAAAGCAAACCAGGAAAGCCACGGAATTTGGAACTAATTGTGTCAAGGACACGCTAACTATTTTCAGGATATCAAGGAAGAGGGAGGACAACGGAAGACGGAGACCGCTATTAAAGTGAGCCGTGTAAAAGGCGCGACATCCTTCCGGTGGAGAAGTGACCCTATCAGAAGGGGAAGGAAGAATTATCTCGGAACCCTCTGGGAAATATTTGGCATAATTGTTCACGACCTCCGGAAAAGTATCCACCGTATAAGCACAAGCTAGGTCCTCAATTGGTTCAGAAATCTGAGGAGCAGTACCTTTGCCCTTTTTGGCTCGAGCAGCAACCTCTGTGTCAGAAAGGATCTGTACCTTAAAAGTATCTTCTATAGGAACAACGAATTCAGAAATTGCAGATTGTTCGCCCAAAAGATTAGAGCGCAACTCCTCCTCGTTATTAGGAGCAACATTCTCCCTCGAGGAAAAAGAAGATTTTCTCAAAGAAGCCATATTTTCAGACTCTCGAAGGATATAAGTCGATAAAAGGAAAACTTTATATGACGAACGACTAAGCAAGAAAATGACTACGAACTATAAGCAAGTATAAAGGAAAAATGACGAACTCAAAAGTCACCTATTTATACTAAGATGAGAAAAGACGTTTCGAACTCATCACAATTAATCACATTCCCGCCAAAAACGCAAGGAGATGAAAAGCCTCCAGAATAGACGCGTGGCGATTCGTAATCGGACAGAGAAAACGACTATCTATGATATGTAGCACTCTTTTCCTTACTTAAGATTTTTTCCCACAGGGTTTTTTCTTAAGAAAGGTTTTTAACGAGGCTCCATTCATAGAAAATAAACAGTCGTAAAGAATTATCTACTTCCACGAGCTTCTATTATCTATACGCTCGAAGAAGTGAGGGAGTACTGATGGGGGCTATTTCGCACCCTACATACTGTACGGATCAACTAAAGAACATGATCTTACGTGATTTCGTTGGAGATCAAAATAATTTAAGTTGAGCATGCAAGATATGCTATGATATGAGATTGAAGATCAATAAACTATATTTTGAATATGAGTGTACATATTACAAGTAATGAGGGTCCTATTTGAGCATTATAGGATGCCGTACAAGCTAGAGGCTAAGTACATACAAACTAAGGTGATTTAATCTAGCCCAAGAGAAAATCCGAGCAGGAGGCTTCGATCAAGGAGCAGCCCCTCAAAATCCCTCTCCTGTGTCATAAATGCTTGGGGTATTTATAGCTGAGGATGGGGATTGGCCCATGGGCTTGGGCCTGAGGTTGGCCCAATGATAGATTCGACCATGAGCCCCTCTGCTGGCGATCGGACTGAGCTAATTGGAGTTCAAAGCTTCGGGGTTGGAAATATGCACCCAGGGTCGAAATTAGGCCTTCAAGGTCGAAGTTAGGCATCCCAGGGTTGGAAATGTGCACCCAGGGTCGAAATTAGGCCTTCAAGGTCGAAGTTAGGCATCCCAGGGTTGGAAATATGCACCCAGGGTCGAAATCAGGGTCTTCAAGGAGCTCAAGGTCGAACTCAGGGTCATTAAGGAGCTCAAGGTCGAACTCAGGGTCATCAAGGAGCTCAAGGTCGAACTCAGGGTCATCATGGAGCTCAAGGTCGAAATTTAGAGTCTTCAATGAGCTCAAGGTCGAAATTATGCCTTCAGTGAGCTCAGGGTCGGATTTTAGGGTCTTCCAAGAGCTCAGGGTCGAAATTTGTGCCTTCAGGGTTGGATCCAGGGTCCTTCATGAGCTCAGGGTCGAAATTTATGCCTTCAGGGTTGGATCCAGGGTCCTTCATGAGCTCAGGGTCGAAATTTATGTTCTTTGATCCATCATGAGCTCCCAGAATAAAGATTCCAAAGTACCCCTCATCAATACTCCCCCACTTCTTTGAGCGTAAAGTGAAGTTGAAGCTCGGAGAAGTAGAAAATCCTTGAGGATCGCTTTTTTAGTGTTTCGGATATGCCTCGTTAAAAACCTAGCTCGGAAAAACCCAGTGGGATAAAAACCGAACCAGGGAAAAAGAGTGCATATCTTAGAAATTCCAAAATGTATTAGGGATCGAAGTTATGCATTCGGGGTCGGATTTTCTAGTGTTTGATCACACATGATTTCAATTAGCATAAGGTCAAAATTTATGACCTTCAATGAGCACAAGGTCGAAATTTAGGACCTTCAAAGAGCATAAGGTCGAAATATAGGTCTTCAAAGAGCATAAGGTCGAAATATAGGTCTTCAAAGAACATAAGGTCGAAATATAGGACCTTCAAAGAGTATAAGGTCGAAATATAGGTCTTCAAAGAGCATAAGGTCGAAATTTAGGACCTTCAAAGAGCATAAGGTCGAAATTTAGGACCTTCATTGAGCATAAGGTCGAAATATAGGTCTTCAAAGAGCATAAGGTCGAAATTTAGGACCTTCAAAGAGCATAAGGTCGAAATTTAGGACCTTCAAAGAGCATAAGGTCGAAATATAGGTCTTCAAAGAGCATAAGGTCGAAATTTAGGACCTTCAAAGAGCATAAGGTCGAAATATAGGTCTTCAAAGAGCATAAGGTCGAAATTTAGGACCTTCAAAGAGCATAAGGTCGAAATATAGGTCTTCAAAGAGCATAAGGTCGAAATTTAGGACCTTCAAAGAGCATAAGGTCGAAATTTAGGACCTTCAAAGAGCATAAGGTCGAAATATAGGTCTTCAAAGAGCATAAGGTAGGGTCATAGCAGAGGCTTTCACCCATTTTGATAATTTTCGATCTAAGGGGCATAGCAACGGCTTTCACCCTTAGTCGTTTTCAGAGCATTTTTAGCCCTAGGGTCATAGCAGAGGCTTTCACCCATTTTGATAATTTTCGATCTAAGGGGCATAGCAACGGCTTTCACCCTTAGTCGTTTTCAGAGCATTTTTAGCCCTAGGGTCATAGCAGAGGCTTTCACCCATTTTGATAATTTTCGATCTAAGGGGCATAGCAACGGCTTTCACCCTTAGTCGTTTTGACTGATGATAATCGACATTTTTAGCCGATCCTAGTCATTTGTATCGGTCATAGCAACAGCTTTCACCTGAGGGTCATAGCAACGGCTTTCACCCTTTAGCTTTAATCGGTCATAGCAACAGCTTTCACCTGAGGGTCATAGCAATGGCTTTCAGAAGACCATAACATTCGATCAGAAGACCATAACATTCGATCAGAAGATCATAAAATTCGATCAGAAAATCATAGCAAAGGCTTTCAGCCTTGGAGACATAAGAATTTCGACCAGAGGATCATAAAATTCGATCAGAAGATCATAGCAAAGGCTTTCAGCCTTGGAGACATAAAAATTTCGACCAGAGGAACATAATAATTCGATCAGAAGATCATAGCAAAGGCTTTCAGCCTTGGAGACATAAAAATTTCGACCAGAGGATCATAAAATTCGATCAGAAGATCATAGCAAAGGCTTTCAGCCTTGGAGACATAAAAATTTCGACCAGAGGAACATAATAATTCGATCAGAAGATCATAGCAAAGGCTTTCAGCCTTGGAGACATAAAAATTTCGACCAGAGGATCATAAAATTCGATCAGAAGATCATAGCAAAGGCTTTCAGCCTTGGAGACATAAAAATTTCGACCAGAGGATCATAAAATTCGATCAGAAGATCATAGCAAAGGCTTTCAGCCTTGGAGACATAAAAATTTCGACCAGAGGAACATAATAATTCGATCAGAAGATCATAGCAAAGGCTTTCAGCCTTGGAGACATAAAAATTTCGACCAGAGGATCATAAAATTCGATCAGAAGATCATAGCAAAGGCTTTCAGCCTTGGAGACATAAAAATTTCGACCAGAGGAACATAATAATTCGATCAGAAGATCATAGCAAAGGCGTTCAGCCTTGGAGACATAAAAATTTCGACCAGAGGAACATAATAATTCGATCAGAAGATCATAGCAAAGGCTTTCAGCCTTGGAGACATAAAAATTTCGACCAGAGGATCATAAAAATTCGATCAGAAGATCATAGCAAAGGCTTTCAGCCTTGGAGACATAAAAATTTCGACCAGAGGAACATAAAATTCGATCAGAAGATCATAGCAAAGGCTTTCAGCCTTGGATACATAAAAATTTCGACCAGAGGAACATAATAATTCGATCAGAAGATCATAGCAAAGGCTTTCAGCCTTGGAGACATAAAAATTTCGACCAGAGGAACATAATAATTCGATCAGAAGATCATAGCAAAGGCTTTCAGCCTTGGAGACATAAAAATTTCGACCAGAGGAACATAATAATTCGATCAGAAGATCATAAATTCGACCAGGAGAGTATAAAACTCAACCAAGAGAGTATAAAACTCAACCAAGAGAGTATAGAGCTCAACCATGAGATCATAAATTCGACCATGAGATCATAAAACCCGATCCTGGAGATCAATTGTAATTAGTATGGCCGGTCTGGTCTTATAGTGTTTCTTATACCTGCAAACATTGATAAATATTAATGACTTGTTAATATAAAAATATAATATAATTAATTTTTTGCCATATGGGTGTTTTTGAAGATTGAGAGTTTGATCCTGGAGATAATAAATTTTGATCCTGAAGATCATAGAACTTGATCTTGTAGACCCAAGAATTCGATCTCGGAAATCCAAGAATTTCTTCCTGGAGACATGATAATTCGACCCTGTAGATCTGAAAATTCGACCTTGGAGGTCTAACACTTCGAGCTGGAGAGTAAGATCTTGGAGATCTGATAATTTGACCATGGAGCTCCAAAAATTCGACCAGAAGAGGTCTAAAAATTCGAGCTGGAGAATATGATCTTGGAGATCCGATAATTTGACCATGGAGCTCCAAAAATTCGACCAGAAGAGGTCTAAAAATTCGAGCTGGAGAATATGATCTTGGAGATCTGATAATTTGACCATGGAGCTCCAAAAATTCGACCAGAAGAGGTCTAAAAATTCGAGCTGGAGAATATGATCTTGGAGATCCGATAATTTGACCATGGAGCTCCAAAAATTCGACCAGAAGAAGTCTAAAAATTCGAGCTCCTCCTGCATAAGAAGATTCCCCCTTGATCGTACGTGAATTGCCTCGTAGTAGGCATATTTCGATCTAACACCGAAATAAGGCCCCTCGGTGGGCGCCAATTGATCTTACGTGATTTCGTTGGAGATCAAAATAATTTAAGTTGAGCATGCAAGATATGCTATGATATGAGATTGAAGATCAATAAACTATATTTTGAATATGAGTGTACATATTACAAGTAATGAGGGTCCTATTTGAGCATTATAGGATGCCGTACAAGCTAGAGGCTAAGTACATACAAACTAAGGTGATTTAATCTAGCCCAAGAGAAAATCCGAGCAGGAGGCTTCGATCAAGGAGCAGCCCCTCAAAATCCCTCTCCTGTGTCATAAATGCTTGGGGTTGATGGGGGCTATTTCGCACCCTACATATTATTCGAATCGAACGAAGAAGTTATGATCGATTAGACCAATCCAAGCAGATCGGGATCGTCTAAAAGACCCGGCCAAGCACAGCTCTCTTCGATCTAAAGATAATACTCCGGACCCTTGAAGGATATTTGGGCCGAGTCCTATTAGGACTATGATTCCTTGTAAAACTAGGTTAAACATTGTATAAATACCTAGTTAATGATTGTATAAGACAACTACGAAATCCTTTACTTCAAGGATACACAAATATTCTCTGCCTAAGGCATTACAACTGAATAAGAATCAATATTATTCATAGCATTCTGATCTCCATATTGATGTGTTGATAGCTTTATTTGTGGTTTTACTTCTTGTTCTTAATCATTGCTTTTCTTTGTGATTGATCCATCCGGAATAAAGTAACAGAGCCCTACCAAATATATACACCAATATCGTAAACCCCACCGATATTACAAATTCACTGATATACAATTAACCCGACGAAATCCGGCTAAATCAGTTGGCGCCCACCGTGGGGCTAGGTTAATTATTCGAATCGACACATGGCTCGCCCAAGGAAAAGCGCTCGCGTTGGAGCGAGAAGCAATACGACCACAGGCCACAACACATCTGAAGATCCACAAGACAACAACGATAACAACAATCCCAACACCAATGAAAATCTCCCAGATACCCGTTCCCGTCAGCAGGAACACCAAGGAGGTCTTACCGGTACGATACCAGAAGTACCGGAAGTTCCCGTAATACCCGTTCCTCTCCCTGGCGCTCAGGAAAAACTGAAACAAATAGCAATGCTTTTCAAGTCACTCTCTCCAGAAGAATTGCTAGTTTTAGACCAAATTCCTCGAAACGTCACGGCTCCCGGGGCAACTCCCGCACAAGGAATGCCAAGGCCGAACGAACGGACCTCTCAACAAGCTGACAGCCCAGCAAGTGAGCGACGCTCGCTACACAGCCCACAGCGGGTCAATTCTAAACCTTCCGACAACCGTCCCCAAAGAAGAACTGGTCGAAGAGTACCACAAGCCGGTCGCAGCGGATCGAAGGAACGAACTATCATCCCAATCGAAGATGATATAGATGATACAATCCCCTATCGACCGAGAGCGACTCGATTCTCAGAACGAGAAATTGAAAGGATGGTACAGGAGAGACTTGAACAACGATTACGATCTGTGCAGAACCCGTGGGCCCGGACTGCAGAACTCCAGGAAAGCCTTGCGGCTTGCTCTCCTTTCTGCAGGGAAATAAAAGAAGCACAGTCCGCGGGACAGGTCCCGGGAAGACTACCCCGATATGATGGAACCACCGACCCGGACGATTATATCTTTAGCTTTACGAACATAATGAATTTGTATGCCCACTCCGCCGAATTCACCGCCAAACTAATGGTAACAACATTCGAAGGACTCGCGCTGGATTGGTTTGCCAAACAGCCGGCCAACTCTATATTCAGTTTCCGAGAATTATGCAATAAACTAATACAGCAATTTGCCAGTCAGAGGAGGCAAAAACTTCCGATGAGCTACCTAGGAACCATACACCAACAAGAGGGAGAATCCCTAAGAAATTGGTTGGCGAGGTTCAACGTAGAATTACTCAAAATCGACTCTCCGAATATCGATTACATAATTTCTATCCTCTTCGACCTCACTAAAAATAGGCAGTTTGGAAACGCCCTCAGTCGAAAACAACAGAGAACGTTTGCCGACATTATGAGCTTGGCTTCTAAGTATATGACCCAAGAAGAGATGAATTCCTTTAAGGATAAAAACAAAAACAAAGCCACCACCTCAAGCTCCAAACGGCATGAGAGGTTTCCTACCCAAAAATCTTTGGATTACGAGCGATCTTCCAGGAGAGGTAATGTTTTCCACCGACTGGAATACAACAAAGCCGACCAAGACAGACAACCTAATTTCTACCAAAGACCAAGAAACCATGATCAACCAATCAGAAGCAGGGTGAATCATGTAGAACACCCAAGGTTAAGTGTTCCAATGGAAGAAATATTGGAAGTCCTAGAAAGAAATAACTGGATTCCCGAAGCGAGGAAAATCGCGCAGCCGAGACCAGGCTCTCGAAACTACGATCAATACTGTAAATACCATAGGGCACATGGACATCGAACGGAGAATTGTTTTCACCTTAAGAGAGAGGTTGAGAAACTTATCGAGCAAGGAAAACTTGACGAATACATAGAGCGAGATAATCGTAAAAGGGAAAGAAGTAGAAGCCCTCGGAATGTTGATCGAAGGAGAAATTCTCATCAAAGATCACCCGAACGCCGACCTATTCAGGAGTCGAATCACGACCAGATCAATGGAACTATCCATACGATCTCCGGGGGTCCCGCGGGTGGAGATAGTCGTAACGCCCGGCGAAGAACTGCCAGGTCCGTAATTGGAAACTCAAAATACCCAAAAGAAATTTGGACCCTGGAAAGCAGGCCATCAAACGATCAGCAGATCAGTTTTAATGAAGGCGAAGCACCTAAAAATATTGTCTGGGACGCAAGAGAGGATAACCCCGACTTCCCTATGGTAATATCGCTAGAAATAGCAAATTACAATGTCAAGAGAATCTTAATAGATAATGGGAGCTCGGCTAATATTATCTCCCGAGAAGTTTTAGCCCAAATGAACTTGGGGCAGATAAACTTGCAGAAAGTAGCTACGCCATTAATAGGATTCGGGGGGTCCGAAATCATCCCCAGCGGAACGATAACCTTAAGCGTATCGCTCGGAAAAATACCCCACCGGACAGTGAAGCTGGTAAAATTTCTAGTAGTAGAAACCCCTTTCGCTTATAACGCAATATTGGGACGACCTGCTCTCAATCTATTCCGAGCTGTAGTCTCTACTTATCATCAGAAGATAAAGTTTCCAACCGATACAGGCATCGGAGAAATAACAAACGACCATTGCATGGCTTGGGACTGCTATAGTACTTCGTTAACTATGAAAGAACACCCTAAGTCCATTACTCCGAGCAAGAGAAAGATTGAAGGCGATCTCATTAGAAACGAAGTTGAAATTCCTAGTACTGATCGACTAGATAAAAAGGGGAAAGAACCGCTAGACTTATCTTTGAAACCCCCTGAACATAAAGATATAATTCTAGTAGAAGGCGACTCATCCAAAAAGACGAGAATTGGTACAGAGTTGAGCGAAGAAGGAGAAATAATGCTGATCGACTTCCTCAGAAACAATGCCGATGTCTTCGCTTGGAGCGCAAATGACATTGAAGGAATTGATCCTCGAATAATCAAGCATTCCCTAAAAATAGATCCTTTGGCGAAACCCGCCAGGAAGAAGAAGAGAAATCATGGACCGGTGAAAGATAAAATTATCAAAGCCGAGGTAGAAAGGTTGCTCGAGGCAAAACAAATCCGAGAAATTCATTTCTCAGAATGGCTATGCAATGTCGTACTAGTCGCAAAAGGAGATAAAAAAGATAATAAATGGAGGATGTGTAATGATTTCACCGACCTCAACAAGTTGTGTCCGCGCGACCCATACCCCCTGCCAAGGATCGACTTATTGGTCGACTCGACAGCTGGCTTCGCATTATTCAGTATGATGGACGCCTTCCAAGGGTTTTACCAAATATACATGGATGAGCGGGATCAAGAAAAGACCGCGTTCGTAACCGAGCAGGGAGTATATTGCTTCATAGTAATGCCATTCGGCTTAAGAAATGCCGGAGCTACTTACCAAAGGTTAGTAAACCTAATGTTCAAAGAATTAATCGGAGAACTGATGGAAGTCTACGTGGACGACATGCTGGTCAAAAGTATGAACGAAGCAGATCATGTAAAGCATCTCGATCGATGCTTTCAGATCTTAAGAAAATATCGTATGAAGTTAAACCCCGCAAAATGCACCTTTGGTGTCAAATCAGGAAAATTCTTGGGATATCTAGTTCACCAACGCGGAATAGAAGCCAACCCAGAAAAAATCCGAGCCATAACTGAAATGAAACCTCCTAAAACTATCTCTCAAGTACAAAGCCTAGTTGGAAAGATCGTAGCATTAAACAGGTTTATATCAAAGTCTGCGGACAAAAGCCTCCCTTTTTTCCAAACTCTCCGAAAGGCAAAGAACTTTGTTTGGACCGAAGAATGCGATCAGGCCTTCGAGCAGCTCAAAGAATATTTGACGACGCCTCCGATGTTGGCAAAACCAACGGAAGGAGAACCATTGTATATGTACATCTCCATCTCCGACGTAGCGATAAGTTCAGTACTAATCAAAGTCGAGGGCTCAGAGCATAAGCCCGTATATTATCTCAGCAAGTTATTACAAGGGGCGGAGAAGAATTACTTAGAAATAGAAAAATTCACACTGGCCTTAGTAATGGCCGCACGAAAACTCCGACCCTACTTCTTAACTTACAGAATTATCGTTTTGACGAATCAACCGCTAAGGCAAGTTCTAGCTAAACCAGAAGCCTCCGGTCGACTAATCAAATGGGCCATCGAACTCAGTCAGTTCGAGGTAGACTACAAACCAAGGATTGCCATCAAGGCCCAAGTGTTGGCCGATTTTATATTAGAAACACCGACACAGGCTATTGAATCATCGAGCTGCCCCAACAACGATGTTTTGATCATTGAAGATCAAACTTGGCTAATGCATGTCGATGGTGCTTCATGCCGAGAAGGAGGAGGCGCCGGAATCAACTTCACCGGACCTAATAAGGAAGATTTAAATTACGCGATAACACTGGACTTCGTTGTGACAAACAATGAAGCTGAATATGAAGCATTAATCGCAGGAATGGAGATGGCGATCAAAGCCAATATAAAAAGTCTTAAGGTACTAACTGATTCAGAATTAGTGCAAAGACAGATAGAAGGCCTATACGAGGCTAAGGAATTCAACATGGTCAAATACCTCACCAAAGTGAAAACTCTAGCTGAGAAATTTGAAAGTTTTAGTATCCAGAACATACCACGTTCGGAAAATAAATGGGCCGATCAGCTATCAAAATTCACAGGATCCCATGACGGAAAGACCGAACGGGTGATCAACTGGTTGGTCTCTAATACACCAGCAATCGACATCGACGAAACGCCAGTAGTAGATATAATGGAAATCGAAGAAGCCGAAGAAAACTGGATGACCCCAATGATAGACTATCTTCGAGAAGGAAAATTACCACCTGACCAAAATGAAGCTCGGAAAATAAGATATCGAGCTCCGAAATATACACTGGTAGAAGGAAAAATCTACCGAAGATCAGTATCAGGGATTCTTCTGAAATGCGTGCCTGAATCACAAACCATCGATATACTACGAGAAATACATGATGGGGATGCAGGAAACCACAGCGGATCAAGGGCATTGGCTTTAAAATGTCTAAGGACGGGTTACTATTGGCCGACCATCAATAAAGATGCCGCTAAATATGTCCAAGAATGTCATCACTGCCAGATCCATGCTAACATATGTCATCGACCAGCAGAAAACATGCACCCTATTCCAGTTTGTTGGCCATTCGATCAGTGGGGAATGGACATCGTGGGACCTTTCCCAGCGGCCAGATCTAAGAAATCCTATGTCCTGGTCGCTGTAGAATACTTCAGCAAATGGATAGAATGCGTCGCCCTCGCACGAATAACCCAATTCCAAGTTATCAATTTCCTATGGAAATTCATAGTCTGTCGATTCGGCATCCCAAGGGTCCTTATCTCCGATAATGGAACTCAATTCGCGGGGAAACAGATAATAGAATGGTGTACAAAACTTGGAATTCAACAGAATTTTACCTCGGTAGGACATCCCCGAGCAAATGGACAAACGGAAGTAGCAAACCGAGAGATAATAAAATCTTTGGAAAAAAGGTTAGGAGCAGCCAAAGGAAAATGGCTTGATGAACTCCCAGGAGTATTATGGGCTAATCGAACCACAGTAAGGAGCTCAACTGGGGAAACCCCATTTAGCTTGGTATATGGGTCGGAAGCGGTTATCCCTGTGGAAACCCTAATCCCGACGCCAAGAGTAGAAATGTTCGATGACCAAGAAAATGAAAAGTCAAGAGAAAATGACATTGATTTAACAGAAGCTTTAAGAGATAAAGCTGCTGTGCGCTTACAAGCCACTAAAGCTAATATGGAGAAAGCATACAATCAAAAAGTACGCATCCGAACCTTCAAAGAAGGAGATTTGGTCTTGAAAAAGGTAGAAGTATCCAAGCATGTGGGAAAGTTACAACAAAATTGGGATGGACCTTACATCGTCATTGGCGTGGGGAAGAAAGGTTCATACAGAATTGCACACTTGGATGGAACTGCCTTACCAAGAACCTGGAATGCTGTCAACCTTAGGAAATACTATGGTAAATAAATTTTAGCAGATTATACTGCATTTTTTACTTTTTACTTTATCAAATTTCAATCTTTGTAATAAAGGCCTTGGCCTAAAGTTCAATTATTAAAGATTTCTTTGGCATTTTATATATATCGATTATATCGGTTAAACATTCATCGGAATCGCACAATCATATTGTCAGAACGAAACGAGTCGAGTAAACATTGATCCGCTCAATAAAAACTCCTCGATATATCTAAAGACTTTTTGGTTAAAAACCTAAGTCTACAATCGAAAAACGAGTCGAGTAAACATTGATCCGCTCAATAAAAACTCCTCGATATATCTAAAGACTTTTTGGTTAAAAACCTAAGTCTACAATCGAAAAACGAGTCGAGTAAACATTGATCCGCTCAATAAAAACTCCTCGATATATCTAAAGACTTTTTGGTTAAAAACCTAAGTCTACAATCGAAAAACGAGTCGAGTAAACATTGATCCGCTCAATAAAAACTCCTCGATATATCTAAAAGACTTTTTGGTTAAAAACCTAAGTCTACAATCGAAAAACGAGTCGAGTAAACATTGATCCGCTCAATAAAAACTCCTCGATATATCTAAAGACTTTTTGGTTAAAAACCTAAGTCTACAATCGAAAAACGAGTCGAGTAAACATTGATCCGCTCAATAAAAACTCCTCGATATGTCAAAAAGACTTTTTGGGTTAAAAACCCAAGTCTAATAAAAAACGAGTCGAGTATACATTGATCCGCTCAATAAAAACTCCTCGCTCAAACTTATCGATTTAAAGACTTTTCGGGTTAAAAACCCAAATCTAATCAAAAACGAGTCGAGTATACATTGATCCGCTCAATAAAAAACTCCTCGCTCAAACTTATCGATCTAAAGACTTTTTGGGTTAAAAACCTAAGACGAGTCGAGTATACATTGATCCGCTCAATAAAAACTCCTCGCTCAAACTTATCGATCTAAAAACTTTTTGGTTAAAAACCTAAGTGTACAATCAAAAACGAGTCGAGTAAACGTTGATCCGCTCAATAAAAACTCCTCGATATATCAAAAAGACTTTTTAGGTTAAGAACCTAAGTCTAAAAAAGAGTCGAGTAAACATCGATCCGCTCGATAAACACTCCTCGAACTATTTGCAACGATCAAAAAGACTTTGGGTTAAAAACCTAAAGTTCTAAATTATGACAAGTCGAGTAAACATTGATACGCTCAATAAAAACTCCTTGATCTGTTCCTAACGATCTAAATGATCTGCTAACACTCCTGAAGTTTTGAAGATAGGCTAAGTATAAAACCGCCTGCTCGGAAATTGCTACTCATAAGTAAAATATGACAGAATTAACGACAAGGAAGATACGAGGGATAAAATATATTTTATTCATCATAACAGTTACATACAAAATCATACGTTACAAAGGTCTACGTACTACCTAAAGATCATTACAATGATTTAAATAAGATGATCCTCTGTTATCGGCGATCTTCACGACAATGTCCACGGAAACACCAATCTCCTCCCTAGTACCTCGTCGATTGTAATAAACCACCTAAGAAGCATGCTGCTCAGGATGGTCGACTTCTTTGGTTCGACGGCCAGGCTCTGAAGATCAAATGTTCTTCCAGAGGAAATGAACATTACCAGCCAGATAGCTAAGCAATGCTCACTCACCCGCAAGAAGATACTGCTTTTACTTTATCTATAAAACATTTTACTCTAAAGCAGCATCTCTTCGGGACCGTCGTGAAACGATAAGTTTACCAGCCACCCCGGTGGTCTATCACTCCTGAGGTTACATCGAAGAACAGGGGTGACTGGCAAGTATGAACCTACCATGTGCAAACGGAAACCACGGACCTCTAGTATGATGAAGACTAATGCAGAGATCTCATGGGACCCGTCGATACAAGGTAGTGTTGGCATGGGACCCGTCAATACAAGACTAGGAACGACTTCACTATTTTGAACAAATAATTCATAGTAATGTGATTTTTTGAAGACAATGGGATCAGAGGGCAGAATAAAATCTAAGAAATTTGAGATCTCCATCCTTTTTGGTAAATTGCAAATGAAGAATACAAACCAGCCCCCTATTTATAGGGGTAGATCTAAGAGATCCAACGGCTGAAAAAGTATTTGATCAACGGACATAGATACGACCCTTTGACTCCCCGTAATAAATGCAAATAAGTTGGAACGGCACCATCTATTCGCCTCAACTGATCGACAACGAGAGAAGTCTTGGATCGAAGCGATCACCCAAATAACACAAGTAAACCTAGAGAACTCCAGACCGGTCATACTGGAACGATCATACTTCATGGTCGATAGCTTAAAAACCTAGAAGCCACAAACGAAGAGACATAAGCTTCAAAATCACAGCGAAAAGGACAGTTGCTCGATAAAAGATAGAAGATAAAAGACCAAACCCTTCATAATACGAGGGACGCCACTGCCTCATACATTATATGAATAACCATTGATTAAGCTTTACAGAAACTCCTATGGAGTCCAAGATATCTGACATAGAAATCAGGAGAATAGTCCTCCTTATTCTAAACGGCAAAGACTTCACTGCCTAACATACCAAAGAATTGCTTAAGAAGGTCTGAACAGGATAGATCTGGCTAAAACACCTACATTTTCCAATTCCTCCCATATCAAGAAAGTAATATAATGGTACACTAGCCAAGGAACATATCGTTCAAAAATTGATGCTGGGAAATATAAGGGTTTGGAAAAGATTGAAAGGGACATTTTTCTGGAGAATGACGTAAAGAAAACCGAAGATCAACAAAGGAACAATAACCTCTTTATATAAGTTTTAGATCGCAAAAAGACAAAAGTACAAGGCTTAGATTGAGCATCGACCAAGACGATGAGCATTATCGATATGAATAACCTATTGCCTAAATTATGACGTAAAACATACTGGTGCGTGTAAACCAAAGGAATATACTGGATTTTGATCAACAAAGGTCTTGACTTGCTGAAGCGAACATTATATTTATGCACGAGGGAAGCATGAGCATAACGAAGTATATCAACAGAAGGAAATTGATCAAGGCAAGAATCTGCCTACAAAAAGACAATCTTTTCCAATTTAGTACTTCTCCCATTACAAAAATTTCTGCCCAAATAAATGCACAAAAGTCGGGCCACATAAAAAAAAAAAAAAAAAAAAAAAAAAAAAAAAAAAAAGAAGAGACAGTCCAAGGCCTGCCAGGTCGAGCAAAGGTCACTGAGAAGAACGGTCAGCAGGCCGACTACCAGAAACGGCCTTTCGAGGAGTCATATTGCCAGCAAAAGCCATCAACTCTTCTTGACGCTTTAGATAACCAGCATCATAACCCTCCTCATAGGCCTGCCGACGAGATTCTTCCGCCAGAACAGCTCCCTGAGCTAAATTATTTCTTTCCTTTTCAAGGACAACTTTTTCGGCCTCCAATTTTTGAAGATCATCTTTATCAAGTTGCAGCTGCAACTCCAAACCCCTGCTTTTAGCTTTCTCGGACTCCAACTGACCCTGAAGAACTCTCCGACTATTCCACAGTTCGTCATTTTGCACACCCAGCTGGAGTGCAAAATACTTGCCCTAAGAACAGAAAGAATAAGAGAAATCGCCTTACAACAAGGAATTCTAAACAAAGAACAGGAAAAATATTCGAAATATGTTTACCTGCTCACATATCTTCACCAAAGATTGAACAAGGCGAACATTGGAGGTACCTTCGAGCTTCCTCAACTCGCCAGGCAAAATAGTACTCATGCCTAGGTCCCATGACAAAGCATCAGGTTCAACAGAACCAGGCAGTTCGCTGGTCAAAGGGACACCATCAGAACGTGGAGTCTCCGACAAAAGAATGTCATCAACTTGCTGAAGGATGCATCGATCATCTAATTGACGAGGAGATTCTCTCCCGTCGGGACTAACAGTGGTCTCCTTGCCCGAAGCAGAAATTACGGTTCGGCGGCCAGACCTGGAACCGGTTCGACCTCCGGAAGGTCCTCCCGATTCAAAGGAAGTAGTCATCACAGTGATATCGCTAAACAAGTAATCAGGACAATCCTGCACAATGGATTGTGTCATAGAAGGATTGACAAAAAAGCCATCACCAGTTTGCCCTCCGCTGATGATTGGGGCAGTAGAAACTGACAAAGGAAGGGAAACAGTAAAATTCCCCCCATGAAAAACATGCTCAAAGGAAGGAGCATCTGAGCTAACAGCTATGTTATAAGCTGGTTCCTCGTTGGACATATCGCCAAAAGCAAACCGACCCGGGGAAGGCATGCTTCCTACTTGAGTCGAAGTAGAATGGATTGGTTCAGGAAACGACGAATTTACCACAGAGAGAGGTTCAGAAACAATAACACTGGTATCGATCTCCGACCTAATTGTTTGGGACGAACGAGGAGGCTCCATCGACGGTCCGTCTCTTCGATGCCTTTTGGATCTAGTGTCACGAGCGCCCTCACGGGAAGGTCGCTTCGAAGTATTACCAAAGAGGTTACTCATGGTCGGATTATGAAAATAAACAAATTAATATCGAGAAAGTTTATCGACTAACTAAAAAATGAGTATTCTGTCAAAAGAGGAGTATAGCAGTAAAAACAAGTCAAGTTTTTACCTTTCGTATTTATACTACACGAAAGGACGCGTCAGACCTAAAGAAAGGGCGCGAAACAGGAAAAATGACCTTGGAGCAAACGCTAGAATATGAAAAGACACACGCATAATGATTACGCCAGATTTAATGACTTGTCTGAATTATTACGGCGAAGCCGAAAAGACACGACTGTCAGAATACGAAACGTTTAGCGTACAAAGAGAATAAAAGGTAAAATTACAATTAATACCTACGAGTAAAATAATTACAAGGATTATTCAAAAAAATCACTGTTTTAAGAAGCCTGCTCACTATCCGAAATTCTCTGGTCGGTACCGACGACCTCAGTCGTACCAATATCCTCTTCCTCTTCTTCCTCGACTTCGGGATCAACAAAAGTATTATCGAGCTCTTCATTGACGTCAGAAGGAGGAATTGGCAATGGGTTTCCAAATTCTTCGACAAGGTGAGCTAGAGGAAAACCTTGATATAGAACATCTGGGACCTCAGAAGAAGAATAAAGTTCACCATAGCGATTCAACCGAATATGAGCAGCCTTAAAATACTCTTTTCGACGATCATCGATCATCTCCAGAGCGACCAACTGATGAATCACTTTCTTAAAAGTATTTTCAAGTAAAGGACCGACCATCCGATACACCAACGCCGTATGAACAGGGGAATTGAGGAATTCACGAACAACTCTTTCGTCGGGATTCCTACCATATCGATCCCTAAGTCCACTAAGTGGGACATCCATCTCGTACTCCTCTAAAGAAGCTTCAAGACTTGACACTTGAGATTCCAGCTCACTAATTCGAGCCGTGCTCTGTAACTGAAATTCCTCTAACTTGCTAGCCATTTGATTGGCCTGCTCTTGAGCACGAGAAATCTCCATCACCTTGTTTATCATTTCTTGGTCTTCAGTCCCAGTAGCACAAGTCTCTACGGTGGGAACCAAAGAAGATGTTGAGGGACCAACCTCTGAACCGGAGGATTTACGAAGCAAAGCTTTATTCTTCTCCTCCAAGAACTCGCACTGTTGTTTCCAAAGTGCATTCTCATAGGCGTATGACGCAAGACACGTCTTAGTCTGAACAAGCAAAGAGGGCAAGAAAAAGAGATGGATTAGTAAATTAAGGAAGACCCTTAAAATTATCTGTTAACATGATTAAAGGAAAAGGATATCACCTTTTCAGCATAAAGAGAAGCTCGTTGGAATTTCTCCAGAGGATCCTTATGAAGAAGTTTACTCAGATCACGGGTAAAAACACCAGACAAAAGAACACGAGTTGCCTTATCGATCGCATTCTCATTATCATCGTGGATAAGAGAGTCCTTCTCGGAATAACCAGCGGCCCTCTTTCCCTCCAAATGATCCTCGATCATTTCGACAAGGGTAGGTCTTGGATGTTTTTCTCCGACTAAAGAAAGATCCTGGCCAGAACGTCCATAATAACTCCTCTTTCTATCGACTGGATTATTAGTTGGATGAGGCTTCGACCAGGTATGACATCCTCGAACGCCTAAAGATGTTCTAAGATAAAGAGGAGGATAACCAGATCCCGTGCCCTGACGAATAGGGGGCTCCTGAGGAGATTCTGATGATTCCTCTCTGTCCTCTTCGGATTCATGGCCTAACTCCAACTTCCTTTTCCGTGACGCTCTCTGCTCAATAGGCGCGTTCTCCACGGATTTAGAAGATTTCGAAAGCACCATCTTTCCCTTCGAAGAATGTCGAGAATTCTCTACCATATCAGCTGAAAAAGAAATTAATCATAAATTATGTACCTTCCCAATAAATGATATCATCACAACACTAAGATCAAATAAATTACTAACCAAGAGATTCAGATGGTGAATTGATGGGAAAACTATGAATGCTTAACCCCGCCTTACGAAGGAAAGCTTCCCCAATCAAAAGAGCACTTTGAAATTTGTTTGCACGCAATTCGGAGATATCAGCGATAAACTTAGCATCATCGGGAATCAGTTCGCCTGTCGCTAAGCGACCTCCGGAAATCCAACTAGAACCATGATCCCATGAAAAAGGCACACTCGTACCATCCGCTAAGCGAAGATTAGACGGAGGACGAACGAAGAAGAAATGAGATTTCCATGAGGGATTACTAGAAACAGGGGCATCAAAGATTGCTCGACTAGGCCGCTGACTAGCAAAGAAGTATCCACGATTTGAAGAACTAGAAATATTGAAGCGAAAAAGTTGCGTAAAGTTACGAAAAGAAGGTTTGAACCCCTTGGCGATCATCAAAACCGAAAAGCAAACTACAAAAGCAACGGAATTTGGAACCAGCTGTGTCAAGCACACACTAAAAGTTTTCAAAACTTCGAGAAAAAGGGGAGACAAAGGAAGACGAAGTCCGCTATTAAAGT